>CM035412.1:23512220-24069720 GCA_020310875.1 Ceratopteris richardii
TCCGGCTCTGTATCTCCTGTCTAAATACGATGGCCACACCTCTCGACCCTCGCGCTGTACTCTGTCTCGTCGTGGTCCTGAATGCAGATTCCCAATGAAAACCTGCAATTCGTTGTAGACCTCTCTCTTGGCTCTCGTGTGTCTCTGTGATGCACACAAAGTCATGTGATGCAAGGATCTCCTCGAGTCTGTCTCTCTGTCTCCCAACCCTCCATGCGCCTGTGAAGGGCATGCTCTCGTATCCAAGTCGACGGCAAATGTCAGTGGTGTCCGCCTCCGGTGATGCTCTTTCGGGTAGGTCCATAATCCCAATATGAAGTCTTCGAGTGTGTCGAAGCCTCTCCTCCTCAAGTGTATCTTGGACTCGTGTGAGCTCTTCTTTCTGCACGTCTTCCCTATCTTCCTTCTTAACCGTTTTGTGTACTACTTCCACCACGACTCTCGAGTGGATTCTACCTCCGTTTTGATTTCCTTCTTTATTTCTTCTTTGAGTGTCTCCACATTGGAGATCTCCCCCTCTTCTTTCAGGTGCTCATAGGCTGTCCTCCAATTGTCTCATTCTTCTGTGAGAGTCTTTACTTGTTCTTAGAGTCCTTTGACTTTATCCATCACTTGTTCTTCGAGTCCTTTGAACTTTTCCATCATTTTTTGTATCTCCATATTGAGGTTGCGATCTGCTTCCTTTTTGGCCTCTTTGAGGGCTTTAGCAATAAGTTCGTCCACTTCCCTCCGGTCCATGAGAGCCATTTCAGAGATTAGGTTTAGGGTTTCCGGGGGGGGGAGAGAGAGAGAGAGAGAGAGAGAGAGAGAGAGAGAGAGAGAGAGAGAGAGAGAGAGAGAGAGAGAGAGAGAGAGAGAGAGAGAGAGAGAGAGAGAGAGAGAGAGAGAGAGAGAGAGAGAGAGAGAGAGAGAGAGAGAGAGAGAGAGAGAGAGAGAGGGAGGGAGGGAAGGGGGAGGGAGGGGGGGGAGAGAGAGAGAGAGAGAGAGAGAGAGAGAGAGAGAGAGAGAGAGAGAGAGAGAGAGAGAGAGAGAGAGAGAGAGAGAGAGAGAGAGAGAGAGAGAGAGAGAGAGAGAGAGAGAGAGAGAGAGAGAGAGAGAGAGAGAGAGAGAGAGAGAGAGAGAGAGAGAGAGAGAGAGAGAGAGAGAGAGAGAGAGAGAGAGAGGTATATTAACGTCTTCCAAAGGCCAAACTTGGCCTATGAGACAAAGTCATATACAACTGTGGTAATCTCTGTGTAGCAATGGAAAGGAAAAAAATACTCGCCACACAAAACTGTGTAGGCGGATAACAACAAAGGTGTACCTGGTAATGAGGAGGTAGTGGGAATAAAATAATGGTGCCTTGGGGGAGAGTGGCTCTCGCTGAGCAGATAATGACCACCGGATACAAGGGGGGACCCATGAGGGAGTGAATGTGTATACCCTAACTGCTGATGATGGGTAGAGAGAGAGAGAGAGAGAGAGAGAGAGAGAGAGAGAGAGAGAGAGAGAGAGAGAGAGAGAGAGAGAGAGAGAGAGAGAGAGAGAGAGAGAGAGAGAGAGAGAGAGAGAGAGAGAGAGAGAGAGAGGGGGTTAGGATTTAGGGTTTCGTTTTAGGGTTAGGGTTAGGGTTAGGGTTGGAGAAGGGATAGGGTTAGGGTTGGAGAAGGGCTAGGGTTAGGGTTGGAGAAGGGCTAGGGTTAGGGTTGCACATATTCTGTTCTATCCGTCTGTGCATACGAAGTGAGTTTTTCCCATTATGAACTCTCTTGTCATGTATACAACAGAGTTCTATAGGGCATAGGTTGTTCACGTTAGAGGCTTGGGTTCACTACAGATGTTCATGATAGCATAAGCTTTGGTGCCACGAGCCCTAACAGAGCAGATACGTTGGAAAGTGAAGACGGATAGTGCCGAACAATGCGCGTCAGATGGCTGAACAGGTGCACGAGCGTCATGTTGGAAAACAATGTCACGTCAGTGGAAAATCCATTTAGGGCAGAAACCCTAATTTCGGTACTTAAGTCATTTTTGGCACAAAAATGGGTAAAATATTTATGATCCTATCTTGTAGAGCTTGAAGAGAGCTTTCCAATGGTATATGACATTCAATCGTCAAAGATCAGATTTGGGAGAAAACCCTAACCCTAATTTTCTGCTGATTTAGGGTTTTGACCTCATTTGATAGCTCTCGACATGAGGATCATAAAAATGTTGTTAGATCATTCATCAGATAGTCAAAAGTGTAAAAAAGCAGGTCAAGAAGCTATTTTAAAGCTAGCTAAAAGCAACTTTAAAAATAAAGCAAACTCACTTAAAATAAAGCTAAAATATGTGATCTAGCTTTTGGCAACAAAAATCAGCTTTATTATGTGAGTTTTTCGCAAGAGCCTTGCAAGGCTATGAAAGAAAGACTCTTGGTCACTTTTGGGTCATCCTACACCAATTGCAATGCCAGATTTGGTCCCTCAGTAGAGGTGGTGCTCTAGCACACATGGAGCAGCCATGGTGCACTCTAGGAGCATGTTGAGGAGAAGCTATGGAGTTCTTCTTGGAGAAGAGTGTGCTCACACTCTTGTTTATGGAGAAGACTTACCTATCAGCAGCTTGGTGGTGTGGATCAGCCATCTACATAATGTATTTGAAGATTGTCTTCTACATGAAGATTTCGGTGTACTTCAAAGACATTGGATGGAGGTTAACATAAGATTTGCATCTTATGTTAAGAATTCAGGTACATATTCTCTTTATGCACACAGGTACTACTTGGAGTTTATGGAGGCAGTGGCATCCATATCAAGAGTCGTCCTATTCGGCATATCTAAAGGAGAATTGGTACATGCACGCTACATGCATTCGGATGAGGTGTTAGAGAAGGTGTGTTCACATGAGTATGAGGATTTCTGGCAGCAACATGTTAGCATTCTATGCTAATTTTGTAAGTATGTGATCTTTCACACACACATCTGATTTAGGGTCTTCCATAGCCTAAAATCAGATTAGGGTTTGCTGAATATTAGTTTCATACTGATCTTTCCTCTTTCTGTCACTCATATTCACTCTTCTACAACTTATCAGGTCATACATCTCCTACATATTCAGATTTCTGTCCCTACATCTGAATATTCTTGTAAATTTTGTACATTCACTCATCCATCTATTTTTGTTCACATAGAGTGGTTGAGATTTTGGCTCCCACATTGTAAATTGACATTTGTATATATGATAGTGTGAGTAAGCAGTGGTTTACGTAACACTTTACACATGTTGTCTAATCTCTCTCTATTTTTGTCTAATCATTTGTATGATTAAGTGTGGTATGTTCATGTTTTGTCAATATTGGAAGATTGTTGGAATGTGTGTTGTAGATCCTGGAAACCTATGCAACCATGGACCTGGGTATTAATTATGGGCCTACTAAATTTCCAACATTTGGTATTAGAGCAATCAGGCTCTCAGATTCCCAAGTTCCCAAACTTCCAGGTTTACAACTTATGATTTAAGAGCATCTTCTAACATTTGACATTTGACATACACACTTAATCTAGATGAGTAGAGATTTGAGAATTAGACAATTCATTCACATATTTATTTATCAGTGTGGAGTATGAAGTTGATGATCTGTTAGCAGCCGAATACTTTTGGAAGAGAATGAAAACTTTACAGAAGTATTGTTTGAAGACCAAGACTTGATGAAGAGAAGGCTACTTCAAATTCAAAGAAAAACAATGGTTTGGAGAAGGTGAAGGAACCAGATTGACATCAAATCACAGGTATTAGTTTCTACTATCAGATTATCATTTGCAGGTCATATCTTAAAAGAGCAGTTATGAAGAGATTTGAAGGATCGAAGAAGTGCTTTCAAACACTTTCATTATTTTGAAAGTAAAAGCATTAGCTACATCAAAACGGTTATCTAGAGGTTGTTCTTGACAGTTTTGATAAATCTCTTTCATGGCAAGAGAGCTCATCTAAGAAGACAAAGTTGGAGATGAGATGAGTTTTGTTTTCAGCCAACCTTGTGTTGTAAGTTGGTTGGAAGTTTTTTTATCACATTGTGTAACTAGAGAGGTTATTCAGTATTCAGCCAAAAGGTTGGTGAATTCATTCATATCAGTCACATTTGAAGTAGAGTTTTGATTTAGAGATATGAGGAGATGGTAAAACATGATTCTATGTTCACTTCCATTTGTATACCATGTTTATTTTGTCTCTTACTCTTAGCATTAGAGGAAGAGAAAAGTTCATTTGAAGAAGTCAAGAGTACTTGCTACTTCAAGATGAAAAGAACAAAAGGTATGGAAGAGAAGTTTGAAGATGTTGACATCATCAGGTGGAAGAAAGATGCATAAGAAGAAAATCCAAATTCAGAAAAATCAGTATTTTCAAAATTTCAGTGTTTTCAGATTTTAGAATTGCAGGAAAATTATGAAATTTTATTATTTTCAGAAAACTAAGTATTTTCAGAAAATTTGAATATTTTGAGAAAATTCAAAAAATTCAGGAAAATTCAGATTTTTGTGTAGTACCAGTCAGTTGAAGAATTTACTTTCTATGATTGTCTAGATTTTTTGGATACATGCTTGTATTCAAAAAGGTGTTCCATCAAATCCTATCACTTGATTGAGAAGTGGAGTTAGCCAAAAGAAAGTCAGGGAGATACTATCACATTTCACTCGCTTTGCGGAAGTCCACAAAGCAACAATATAATCTCCTCTTCCTCACCCTTGCTTGGTCGATCAGGCATCTCAGAGTGAAGATGTGGTCAATAGTAGAGTAATCTCGTCTGAAACCTGCCTGTCCTGGAGCCCTGATACCCTTCCTCTCAGCGAGAGTACTCAACTTTGTCTCTAGTACTGCCCCATATAACTTGGCCAATATAGGGCCAATCATGATCGTCCGGTATGTAGCTGGATCCATAGTATCACCTGACTTATGAATGGGCACTATGGTGTGCTCAATCCATGAGTCTGGGAACCCTTCAACCAATGCACGGTTGAAGAGGTGGGCAATGAGCGGTGCGAGAGTCGTGCCTCCATAGATTAGGTGCTCTGCCATTAAGCTGAAATGGTCATGAGCCCTGCCATGCTGTAGACGGGCGATAGCACGTCCCACCATAGTGGGTGTGAAGAAGTCAGAGGTAGTAGGATATGAGCTCTGCGGTCTGGGAATGGGGGGCTGGTCTGGGATCTCGTATAGACTCCGTGCATAGCTATGCCAAGTGCTCGGGTCTCGGATAGGTGTCTGCGGTCTCCTCTCTCTCAAATGTCGCCATGCCACTCCACTGTCTCGACTCATGAGCAAATGGTAAATATCCCAATACTGTCTCTCCTCCCAATCTCGTCGTTTGCGGCAAGTAAGGCTCTGCATGCGACGCTGTGCCTGTGTGTGTGTGTAATATCTCCCCTATGCTCTAAAATCTGTAGGCGCTTCCGTAGCTCACGACAATCTTCATCATACCAGCGGTTCTGGGGCATAGATCCTATGCGTGGAGGGTGCATATGTGTGCGGTGTGGGAAGCTGCGGAGAGCTGAGTCCTGTAGGATGGTGGTGATTTGTGATGTAAGTGTGTCCAAAGGTGAGTGTGGATCGAGGGAGAGTAGGCGGGTGTGTAAATGGTGTGCATAAACGTGTGAGAGCTCGTGTGTGAAGTGTATTGTGGTATGTGTCTCAATGGGTGAGGGAGGGTCTAATGGGATCGGAGATGAGAGTGTGAGTGTGATAAATGTATGGTCAGCACCAAGAGGATGTCGTCCAATACTAAGTGAGGGGATGAGTGAAGCTCCAGAGGTGGTACCCAAAATGTAGTCGACTGTGCTCTCACCTCCCCCGTGAGGGAAGCAAGTAAATCCGCCCGAACATGGTCAACGATTCATCCCGTTATGTATAACGAGATGATGTCGGCTGCCTAGCTCGAGTAGATGTCTACCATAGCCGGTGGTGTCCTGACCATATCTGCCGATACTCTGTTGATGCTCATCTCATCCGGGTCTCTGGTCCTCATGAGATGTGGGTGATCCATGTCATATGCCTCGCACTGATGTGACTGAGTGCGGCCATTGAAGTTCCCCATAAGGAAGACTTCACCTAGTGTGCTGTAATGTAGTATCTCCTCTGAAAGCGCTGTGTATGGTGAGTCTCTGTCTTGGGTCCGTGCCCTAAGATCCTGTCCTGCGTATCGAGACCCGCCCGGTGGGAAGTAGCATATAGCAATGTAAATCCAACCCCCCTGTGGTATCTCCATGCGAACCCACATGTATCGTGCCTCCTCATCTCTACCTATAATATGGATCCGCTTTGTATCTCCTGTCGAAATATAATGGCCACTCCTCGCGATCCTCGCGTTGTACTCTGTCTCGTCGTGGTCCTGAATGTAGATTTCCAATGAAAACCTGCAATGCGTGGTAGACCTCTCTCTGGGCTCTCGTGTGTCTCTGTGATGCACGCAAATTCATGTGATGCTAGGATCTCCTCGAGTCTGTCTGGTCGCGTCCAGAGTGCCCCATTGCAGTTCCACAGTGCCCCTCTGAGTGGTGTCTCTTGGTGTAGTGATGTCTCATATGCCGTGTGGCCCTATTTGATAGGGCGTCCATCTATGAAGACCTTACTGTCCTGGTAAAAGGCCTTTCTCCCCTCTCGGCGTGCCTGGAGTATGTGTGGCATGCAAGCGCGTCTGTGTGCCACCTGCATCCTTGTGAGGTCCTCGTCCATGTAGAGGGCGCCTCCTGGTAGTCCACATAGTACCGATCAACGTCTAAAGAACGCGGTTCGTGCCTCCTCAGAGCTCATCTTGAGGATGAGTGCTCGCAGACGCGATGTATCCCTCCCAACCCTCCATGTGCCTGTGAAGGGCATGCCTCGTATCCAAGTCGACGGCAAATGTCAGTTGCATCTGCCTCTGGTGATGCTCCCTCAGGTAGGCCCGTAATCCGAAGGTGAAGTTTTCGAGTGTGTCGAAGCCTCTCCTCCTCAAGTGTATCCTGGACTCGTGTGAGTTCTGCTTTCTGCACGTCTTCCCTAACTTCCTTCTTAACCCTTTTGTGTACTACTTCCACCCACGACTCTCGAGTGGATTCTACCTCCGTTTTGATTTCCTTCTTTATTTCTTCTTTGAGTGTCTCCACGTTGGAGATCTCTCCCTCTTCTTTCAAGTGCTCATAGGCTGTCCTCCAGTTGTCTCGTTCTTCTGTGAGAGTCTTTACTTGTTCTTCGAGTCCTTTGAACTTTTCCATCATTTTTTGTATCTCCATATTGAGGTTGCGGTCTGCTTCCTTTTTGGCTTCTTTGAGAGCTCTAGTGATAAGTTCGTCCACTTCCCTCTTGTCCATGGGGGCCATTTCAGAGATACTTTGAAACTTTGAAACTCAAAACCCTAAGAAATTTGGGAAATTCGATTAGAGTGCACTGTGTTTCCATGGGAAATTAATATCCTTGAAAAAATGGAATTCAAAATTTAGGGTTTCGGCTCGGGACCCCAACAACAGTAGGGAGCGTCGACGAACAGGGGATGTGACGGGCAGAGGAAGCAACACAAGGGGGGATGGCGGGCAGGGGACTAGAGGCGGGCAGGGGACTAGAGGTGGGTAGAGGTGAGCAGAGGGGGGTGGTGGGCATCAGACGGGGGGGATTAGGGTTTGCGCAGGTAGCGGGCAGCGGGATTAGGGTTTGCGCAGGCAGCGGCTGGGAGATTCCGATCAGGGGATGTGGCGGGCAGAGGATGCAACGGGAGGCAGAGGCGAAGGAGAGAGAAGCTCACATTTCATATGTGAAGCTCGAATTCCGTATGTGAACGAAATATGTTTTGGATTTTGGGTCTACTAGTCACAAACTTCACCATGAATTTGGCTTTGCTAAGAATAGTCTCAACCCATGGCAAGTTTCTAAATTCTTCCATGAAGAGGTCTAAGCTATGACTCGCACAAGGAGTCCACATGATTTTGGGGAATGCTTCTTCTAGCATACGACCCATTGCCACATAATTGGATCCATTATCTGTAACCACTTGAATGATATTATGTGGCCCTGTATCATCTATGGCATGGGAGAATATGAATTCACTTGTGACAACAGTCCCATGTGCATGTGCTAGTGCATGTGCTGAAGCGGCGTGTAAAAACATAGTTCCCTTGCTAGAGGAAACCATGATGTAATACACAATCCTCTTGCACATATTTGACCATCCATCAGAATGCGACACTCATGTTTCTCCCATTTAGCACACAATGATAAGATCTCAATCTCTACTACAAGATTTTGTTTAGTGAGCTCCATAGTGCATAGGACTTTCCTGGATGGTCCTTCCCAAGGAGCACCTCCTCTCATTGCGCTCTTCCATGCAGTAGTGTTGGCTACATTGAAGGGGATCCCACATAAAATAAACAATCTGCTAATCTCTTTCGTGGCTTGCTTTATGTTTGTTTTTGCGTAGATGCTTTCATGCTACCCCTCATGAAAACATTACTATCTGATAAGTTCCTAGGTATGGGACCACTACTAGAGGATGGCCGTACTTGTGGAACTAGAGTGACACTAGCATATGGTGATGCATCAGTAGAGCTCACACTATCAGTGCGACCCCTTTTTGATGGTCTCGCAGAGGACTCCAATATTCTGATGCATCTCAGAAGTTTCAGGAGGGTCATCACTCGCATACTTCCAAAACCTTGAGTCAGTTGCAACTTTGCAATCAAGTCCTCAATGGTTTGTTGAGGCATAGAATGACATTCCGATGTCATTATCTCGCAAACCAAGGTGTGCCTTGATCCTAGATGCATCACTGATTTAGATACCCTTTCAATACTTGCATTCCGATGTATTAGGTCCAGTGACCTTGATATGGAATGAGATGACCTTGATATGGAATCAGATATCTGTAGGAGTACGACCAATATCCTTAGTAATTTCCCCGACTGAAATTGAGGAGCCGATTCTTCAACGTCCTATTGATGCCAAACTTCAAAGTGATAGAGAATCAAGCCCATGCTCTTACTCAATCAGTGGCCTTAACAAGAAGCTCCACTACGCTTCTTATGATGGGGATCATCATTAGTTCTAGTGGAACATTACGAGCAAGCCCTCCAAGCTCATGATCTCTTAAGATCTTGCCAATACATATTGCATGAGTTACTTCATTAAGAAACTCGTGTGCTATACAGGTGTCGTGCCCTTTGGAGGCAAATCAAACTCGTTGGCTATCCTTGGAATCCTCGAAGCATCTAGATCTCCTCTTGAGGTATCACCTAATTATCTTGCATAAGCCACAACCCACTACTCCAAGTGACATATGCACATTATAGAAACTGTAATTCCTTACAAAAAGTATAGCTCATAGGATACCCTAGTTACCTTCCCCGTGATCCATCAAGGACGATAACCCCTAGAAGATAGCTCCCTACACATGTCAGTTTTGGCATGTTTCATGATCTCGGGTTACCCTAAGGTAAAACGTTTCCCATCACTCTAGAGATCATGAGGTTAAGGGAGTAGGACATCCTAAAGTGACAGGTTGCTTTGTAGATCTTGCCCTAGCTTGTTCATGTCTTATCCATTACCCTCACATGCCCTCTTTTGTATTCACCGGCTGTGAGTATTTCTTGTGTTATTTTGTAGTTAGATAGCATATCATCATCTTGTACACATATTTTCATAATTGGAGCATATGACTTTTGGTCTTAACAAGAAGCCCCACTACGCTTCTTATGATCGGCATTATCACAAGTTATAGTGGAACATTAGGAGTAAGTCCTCCAAGCTCGTGGCCTCCTAAGACGTCGCCAAAACATCTTGCATTAGCTACTTCACTAAGAAGCACGTGTGCTATACAAGTGTCTTGACTAATGGAGGCAAATCAAGCTAGTTGGCTACCCTTGGAATCTTGTAAGCATCTAGATCTCCTCTTGAGATATCACCTAATTATCTCGCATAAGCCACAACCCAACTACTCCAAATGACATACATGCAATAGAGAAACTGTGATTTCTTGTGAAAATTGTAGCTTAAAGGACAACGTAATTAGCTTCCATGTGATCCATCACAACCCCTAGAAGATAACGCCCTACATAGGTGAGTTTTGGCATGTTTCAGAATCTTGGTTTACCGTAAGGTAAAACCTGTCCTATCACTTTGGAGATCACAAGGCTAAAGGAGTAGGACGTCCTAAAGTGACAGGTTGTTTTGGAGATCTTGCCCTTGCCTCTTCATGCCTTATCCCTTACCCCCACATGCCCTCTTTCGGGTTGTCAGTATTTCTTGTGTTATTTTGTAGTTAGATTGCATATCATCATGCTATACACATATTTTCATAATTAGAGAATATAACTTCTTGGCTAAACTTTCTTTTTGCTCTTGAGTCTGTGTGTATATTCTCTCATGTGTGCTATTACTTCTCTATGATTGCTAACACACACCTGCCCATGTGTGTATATTACTTCTCTCATGTGTGCTATTACTTCTCTATATGGGTCAACACCCCCCCCCCCCCCCCCCCCCCCCCCCCCCCCCCCCCCCCCCCCCCCCCCCCCCCCCCCCCCCCCCCCCCCCCCCTCCCCCCTCTCCCCCCTCCTCGAACCCCCTCCACTCCCTCCCAAAGGGGGGGGGGAGGGAAGAAAAAAAAGAAAGAAGAAAACAGTTCTTATCTTCTATCTACCTTCTTGCTCTATTCGTATGCGTACTTTCTTCCTATCGCTCACTATCTAAGCTCTCTCTCTCTCTCTCTCTCTCTCTTAATCCAAAGGGGTATTGCACCCTGATTTCAACTTTCATATCACATTAGTGGTGATCTCTTGCAATAATTCCTACAAATTTTGGAAGTCCCCTCTCTTTAATCATTTCAATTATTGTACCCTTCTTCTTGAGATTTCACATTCAAAACTTTAGGAGCTATTTTATCTGTTTTAATCATCTATATTCATCACATAATGCTTGCATATGTACATATGCACAAATGATAATTGATAATCTAGGTTTTCTTCGTTATATATTATTAGATATACCATGCTTACATAGATACCATATATAGTAAGTGTGTTGATTATAGGATGTGAAACCATACATATAAGTAGTTTTACTTGCTTTATTTAGTATAGTAGTAGGGTTGGGTAGTATTATGTATATGTGTAGGTGTTCTTACATGTCAACTATGCATAGTTACAAGCACGGCTGGAAACTTTCGGTCCGAACCGACTGGAAGTGGAGTTTCGGAGTTTTCAAAAATCTGGAAATGGTAGGAAACGAGAAACAGTATTATATATATATATATATATATATATATATATATATATATATATATATATATGTATGTATGTATGTATGTATGTATGTATGTATGTATGTATGTATGTATGTATGTATGTATGTATGTATGTATGTATGTATGTATGTATGTATGTATGTATGTATGTATGTATGTATGTATGTATGTATGTGTGTGTGTGTGTGTGTCTGTGTGTATTTGTGTATGTGTGTGTGCGCGTGTATTTACAATTTATTATTGATAAATTACAATATCCATAATCCATTGAATATTCAAGGCTTAAGCTTTAAATTTCAAACCAAGAATCAAAAAGTTAAAAACTTAAGCTCATAGATCCTTCAAATTTCTAACTTTTAGTCAAAATATTGAAGTACACAATGCACATCAATATTGAAACTTCAAACGACATGAATCAATTATCAATGTCATGACTCATGACTCGTACTAAAAATTGGTTACAACTTACTGTACACATAATACATTATATACAAACAAGAATGATAAATCTAGAAGCACCAATGATCATATGTTAGAAGTTAGAACATCATGAAACATCAACATGATAATCAACCATCAATGTCATACATGTAACATGATACTACTAACATGAAACATCATCCATCATCCATCATCCATGTGGCATTGAACCAAAATGATCTATAATAGTACAATGTCAATGTCAAATCATAAATCTATGATCCATCCAAAATAGTAAATACACACTAAACTACTGAGAATCAGCTCATTGCCATCACTATCATCATCATATAATGGCTTGTCATATGAGTGATCATCTCCTCTATGTCATGATGCTTCTAAAGAAGAGGATGATGAATCATCATGCTCAGTCACCCTCTACTGCACATATGCTGATGATGATGGATCTCCTCGTCGACGAGATCGTGTATCATGCACAAACTAGAATGACTCCTCATAGAGTAGTGCATAAATAACCCTCTCCTCCGTGGGAATGTCTGGGATACTAAGCATCTTATCAATGTTGATTGTATGAAAGAGGGACCATGCACTCGAATTCCTTTCACAAGGTCTTGCATTACAATCTTGTGAAAGAACTTGGAGAGCTAGCCGTTTCTGTCATAATTTACAAAAAGAAAAGATAACATAATATAAGTGTATGAAGATTTAAAATTTGAAAATATTAAATTGGTAAGCTGACAAGTGTCACTAAGGAAAGTAGACTATTACCAAAATAGGTGCTTTATCACCATATTTTTCCCATCACAAAACCAGTCTGAAATGAGACTTGCACAAAAGTGTAGTGGCCTTTCCAAATTTGCCACGATGGTTTCTATACACGAGCATTTCATCCTCAATGCGAGTTTGCATGTCGATATGTCCATCTATCATGATTCATTATCCATGAATAAAAAGTCAATAATCATGAATCATGATTCATCCGTAAATTATGATTCATAATAAGCAAAAAATCATTTTCAATTTCCATTCTCCATATTATATAACATAATACTTGTCCAACGTTCAACACTCTCCTCGAAACCACTATCCAACACATCGTCTCCTAGCTGATGAGGACCACACCATAGAGGATGCAATATATGCAACACCACATGAATTGTTTTATGGAACCAATTCCAACATTCATTCCATACTTTCCGAATACTCTCTATCCTGCAAAATTCATAATGCAAGTAGAAATCCTAAGTAGAGAAAAAATTCAGATAAATCTCCATTCATTGATGATGGAACAATTCAATTAAAAAACAAGTTACAATTTACAAATTAATAAGTTACCTCTGAGGAGCCAAATATGTGTTCTTACTCAAGGACTCTCCTATTTTGTCCATATACTTATATAAGAGTCCAAGAGTACTCCCTTGCATATCTGTAGTGCTCAATACTATGTAGATTGGCTGCAACGTCTTTACCAAAGCTTCCGCACTAAGCCACGAATGTTCATCTAAAATATTTCTTCTAAAGTCCATGAATTTTGGTGTTGGGTTCTTGTTCCATCTTATCCCGTCCTCAAAACTGATGGTACATATCAAATTGGGACGTACACGGATAAGACGCTCTAAGGCAATGAACATATATGCAAATCGTGTTGCAGATGGCTTCAAAATCTCCAAAGTCCTATTAGCACGATACATAGAGAGAACTTTTGGTCTTTCGGTAACCATCTTTACAATACTTTTTGCTCTTTTGAAGATGACACATACCCACTCAATTTGCCTATATCTTCCATGAGAAGATCTAGACAATGTGATGCACATGGGATCCAAACAATTTTTTTGTACTCATCTTGCAAAATGTTACCCATAGAGACACAATAACTCCCACTATCTGTAATCACTTGGACCACATTTTCTGGTCCAATCTCCTCAATCACCTTCTTTATATGTGTATAAGAATGCACCTGTAAAATACCAAAGTATGGAATTACCACATGTGACATGAAAGATACATGAAAGAATGAAAGTATTGGAATTTATAATTAAATATTATCTGTAACAATGAGACCAGCCATAGATGCATCAATGGCTCTCCAAAACATTGTCCCCATGGATGAAGAGATAAGAACATTATATACGCTTCTTTTTTGGATGTTTGACCATCCATCACATAAAATGCTACATCCATATTTTTTCCATGCATCTTGTAAGTAATCAAGTTGTCCCATAATGCATGCTTTTCTCTTTTCAATTTTGTAGGGTGAAGGATTGCTCCTGATGGACCCTCCCACTCATAGCCAATGCGAGACCTCGCTTTGACAAATCTCTTCCATTCTGTGGTCCTTGCAACATTAAAAGGAATGGCTTATCATATGAATAATCGTCTCATTTTCTTTGTTACCTCTTTATATGCAGTGTGCACTTTTTTGCATATTAGATTTCAAGTTAGCTGCACCAAGTGATCCTTTCTTGCTATATTTGGGCCCTTTGGCAAAGGAGTTTGTATGGCACTTGGTCCTTCACTAGTTCCCTCTTCACTGTGTCTTTTTGTCATAGAAACATTAGAGCTGCAAGGTATTGTTGATGGCATAGAGTCCCCTACTTCTTGGGACTCGTCACACTCGGTAGAATCATGGATTCCTAGTCTCATCTTTCTCCATCCCTAGAGAGCCATGCAAGTTGCAGCCATCTGGGGCAGCCATGTAAAGGTGCAGCCATCTGGGACAGCATGAGACTTTTGCAAGGTGGACTTTCACCCGCCGCCTCCTGAATATGATCCGATTTTCTGAACATATCTCCAGTATTATCAAGAGCCATGGTCAATGCTGATTATAATATCTGAAATTCAGAAATACAAAACTTCAATTTAAATTGAATCATGATATATTGTATATCATATTAGTAATTACATGCATGCATATTTGCAATGCACACACATATGCACACACATATGCACACATGTCATATACACATGCCACATAAACATGCATGTGTGTGTGTGTGTGTGTGTGTGTGTGTGTGTGTGTGTGTGTGTGTGCTGTACTGTACTACAGTCTACATAGTACATACATCATGAATCGACGATTGTACGAATGCAAATTATGCAATGTGCATGTGCCATGTACGGTGCACACTGCACATGTAGTACTACATAGTACATACATCATGATTCATTCAACGTTGCATGATAATTTATAAATCATAGTTCATAGAATAATACTTACAGCAGCAGCAGCTGTGTGCACAGTCCACTTCAATCTTCACTTGTATAAGAGAGCTTGGGGCTGCCTCCTACGGGCTTGGGGCTGCAAGGAGACCATGGCTAAGGGCAAGTCAGACCACGGCTGAGGGCTACAGGAAACGCACGCGACAAACAAGTGCAAAAGCCTCCTGAAACGGGTATCGACCAAAAAATTGCCACGCTCTAGAAACACGTTTCCGGGAGGAAATGGCACGCGGAAGCAGCCGTTCCGTTTCGGACCCCCCGGAAACGGCGTTTCGGGTAAGTATGCAACTATGGAAAATAGGATGTGAAACCATACATATAAGTAGTTTTACTTGCTTAATTTAGTATAGTACTAGGATTGGGTAGTATAATATATATCTGTATGTGTTCTTACATGTCAACTATGGAAAGACAAAGTAGTAGTTTATTTTCTGATGTACAGGTACAACATCGATGTGCATGATTATGGTGTTCGTCTAAAATCAGCTCAGAAGTTTTTGAGGGATGGGGATAAGGTACACATTCTGACACTCGACGTTGACAGTTTTGCTGTTTTAGAGCCCTGAGGCATCATTGGCCTCAGCTTTTGGCTTTTATCATTTGAGTTTGTAGTTGCAATACAATTTATTTCGATTATGAAAATTTACAGGTGAAGCTAATCATTCAATTCAAGGGTAGAGAGTTAGAATTCAAAGATCTGGGTCTCAAACTTTTCGAGAGATTCGAGGAAGATGTTGGAGAGGTAAAGTTTAAAGTTGTTAAGAGCTTTTGTAATTGTTTGTATTTTCAGATGCACATCTCATGTATACACGGATTTATTTTCATCAAAATTATGCCTATTATCATGATTTTTGTAAAAGTTTCATTTACTCAAATGTATGGTAGGACGGGATTGTTGAGAGCAAGATAACCAAGGATTCAAGAAGCATATCGATGGTATTGGCACCAAGAAGAACAAAATCTTCTAGTCAGAGTTCCAATACTGATAAACCCAATCCAGAGGACTTAAGTGAAGATGCTTCATCAGTAGCTGCTGCCAGTGCGAAGGCATGAATTCTGTTTTCATTGTCTATAGGTAGTCGTTACTGTGCCATCAGATCCCTTAATGAGCTTTGATTGGGGTTTCTGTATAGTGGATGTAAATCTGTATGCTCCATTCTGTTTAATTAGCGTTTATTTATTCCCTTGTTTTAATCATTTCTCTTTGTCGATGATGTGGTGGCATTTGTTTTTCTTTACCCTTGCCCTGTGTGCAATTGAGTCGTCTAAAGGTTATACACTTGTTTCACAATGTAAATGATCGGTATTTTCCTCTTGAAGTTTGTGTAACCTAATGGAAAGACGAAAGAATCTCACTAAGTATTGAAATCCCAACACACACACACACACACACACACACACACACACACACACACACACACACACACACACACACACATGCGCACGCGCACGCGCGCGCGCACACACACACACACACACACACACACACACACACACACACACACACACACACACACACACACACACACACACACACACACACACACACACACATACACACACACATGCACACACACACACACACACACACACACACACACACACACACACACACACACACAAGCACACACACACCCCACAAAACAAGAGGTGCATGGGTCTTTATTATGAGATGTGAGATCTGATTGCTCTATGACCGTCATGTTTCTTTTTCTGGTGGTGTATGAGTTATATATCTTATGAATTTCATACTCCAATAAAAGGAGGAAGAAAGATTGTGAGCATTAAGGCCGTTGTTGCATAAAAGGGCATGAACAGAAACATGACTTGAAACTTGTTATTACAGGAGGAAAGGAAAATATAGTATTCCCATATTAATTTTCATAGTCTAGACAAAGCAGACATAATTGCAGAGGAG
This sequence comes from Ceratopteris richardii, assembly GCA_020310875.1. Lineage (NCBI taxonomy): Eukaryota > Viridiplantae > Streptophyta > Polypodiopsida > Polypodiales > Pteridaceae > Ceratopteris > Ceratopteris richardii. Next base: position 23,529,026 of record CM035412.1, read on the forward strand.
AATATAAAACAGGTATTTTAATCAATATTTGAGAGATAAATACAATATTGTAGTTGTTATATATAGGGTTTGTCAAAAAAAAAGAAGCTAAGAGAAGAGAGAATAAGAGAGAAAATCAACTTTGGACCAACTCTAGAGTGTGTGACTTTTTGGAGTTTGTGCCTTGGTATTCGTACCATAAATCCAATCAAAACTCTTAAAGGGAGCTAAGCTGCACTTTTTAGATAGATGTGTTGCATTGTTATGGCAACCTTAGATCTTTAGTCATTTTGAGTCCCATGAATGCGCTGTCATCTACAAGACTTACTTTTGGTAGTCAAACTACCAAGTTAGATGAACAATGTGGGACCTTGGTTTCTGCTATGTAGTAGGTGGAGGACCTACATTGGCAAAAGAATAAGACACAATGATTGTCATTTTGAACAGAAATCTGTTGTATCTTGATTTTGATTTTAATGCGGAACGTCATTGACAAAGTTTAAGCTTTCTTAAAAGATGCCGTACAATAAAGCTGAGATGAGACCAAACAAAAAAGTGGCTCAATCCTAATACATCATACGATACACTTTTTAGATAGTAGAACCACCAAGAAAAGCCAAGTAGAAGAGGAACTAAGGAAAAATGCTTGGAAAGTGGGATGAATGGAGAGAAATTCAAGTCATTTATTTTTTTATTGGCGCCTTTTGCTAGCACAATTTTCTTCGTCATGGATGATTCATTTATGTCCACCTCAATATCATCAACTAAATTGATTCACACGTTTGGATCCGGTTATGTAGATTGTAAGTTCGTTTTGCCAATGACTGCTTTGGTTATTCGATATAAGGTTCTTGAGACTAGGATATGAAACTATTAATAAATTAAGATTGGACACGTAGGTGCTTTAAAAGTCAATTCATATCAAGAGTTGAATTTTGTTACATTCCCAATATCTCTTTCCAGATTTCTTTCAAGGCTCTTTTGACACAATCTAGCTCTTCTTTGAAGTTCCTATAATTTTGAAACTTCATCTAGATAGGTTTACTCACCAATAACAGGTTAATGTGCTTTAAGTAAGCTAATAAATAAATGCTTTGATTGTATTATAGTTTGAAGGAATGGTTTGAGAGATCTTGAAGCAAATATAAAAAGGGTAACTATGATAATTGGCATCAAATCTTACATCTGATGATCTTTTATTGTTAAATCTTACATATGATGATCTTTTATTGTCAACTTGAAAAGGGTGGTTGTGTATGATTGGGGGATCATTGGGAAGCAAGTCCTTTGCTTATAAAAAGAGCTGATTGGAGAGATCTTGAAGCAAATATAAAAAGGGTAACTATGATAATTGGCATCAAATCTTACATATGATGATCTTTTATTGTCAACTTGAAAAGGGTGGTTGTGTATGATTGGGGGATCATTGGGAAGCAAGTCCTTTATATGATAGAAACAATAAGAAAAGCCAATTACAAGAGGAACTAAGAGAAAATGCTTAGAAAGTGGGATGAATGTAGAGTGATGATAGCTTTGAGGTGTATATTGATTCAAGGAATTTATTTTTTCATTTGATTCCTTTTGTTAGCACAAATCGTCTTATTCTTGGAATATTCTATCATGCCTATCTCTATTACAATCTAACGAGTTTGGATATGTAGCTCTATAGTTTTTCGATTTTCCATTTTAGTTTCTTAAAAGAAATTGGGAGTTGATATGTAACAATTAATCTAGTTGTATCTACCGCATCTACAATTGTATGTTTTATTCCCATCTCCATAAAGTGCTAGCCCTAGTTGTGGAGTTGTTGTATGCCATATGACTTGTTTGTGAGTGTTAGGAAGTTACGAGTGGATTTAAATCGTTGATTTGGGTGGAAAACTCTTTGCAAGAAAAGAGAAGTTTTATTTTGGTCATCATCACCTAAGCATTAGGAACGTAAGGTTGATCATAAGGATCAATTATTGGGATTTTATTGCAATTAGGGGGATTGAAAACTCCATTTGTTTTATTGGAACCTTGCACATGCATTCAAAGGGCCTTAGAAAGTGCTAAAGATTTGGAGCGAAAGAGGAGGAACAAGCTCATCAAAGATTGAAGTTTTCTACAAAGGGAGAGTTATAATTAAAGCAAGGGTGCAACGTACTACAAGGAAAGTGCACATAATTGAAGTGGTGAGTTTTTGAGGTGTTTATCAATAAAATTAAAATAAAGATTAAAGCAATTTCAGTGCATCCATGAAATTTTAGGATAAGGAACTATCTCATGGAGGGCTTTAAGGTGGCAATAATGGGGGGTCTATACTTCCACTTTGTAATCAAAGTGAGGGTAAAGGGAGAGCTTGAAATACTTGAAAGAAAATGTATATGAAGTGACATTCCTCCCATTTAAACATATTTTCAATAGAATGATGTCAAAGGATTTTAAAAACTTTTAGGAGAGAGATTGTACTCAATTAGAAATACTTCAAGTAGGGCACAACTTATGAATAAGGCAAATGGGATTAGAAAGACCCCAAACATTAGTATATTCATATTGACATTCTTCATTTTTTTTTTTGGGTTCACTTAGTTCCATAGGGTTTCATTTGGAAGATGATAATTTTACAGTACGTATTGTGAATGTGTCAAAGGATGATGAAACATGGAAACTATTTAGAACTTTAGCCTATGTAAGGGATTTTTTCCGAAATTGTACTTATTTTAGTTATTAAAACCGATGAGATTTTAACCTTTAAGTGTTTGATCTAATGGAAAGAAAAAGTCAATTGCTTATAATAACCAAGGAGGTTTAATTTTTTAGTGTCTCAGCCAATGGAAAGCAAAAGTCAATGGAAGAGGAAGAGATAAGAAAGATTGGAGTAGTACAAAACATTGGGCTTGAGCAGCTTTCTTAGCCACCCACATTTGTGTTATTGTACCATAATAGGGTCGAGCCAAAGACTTGATGTAACTTCTTCGTTCCTTTGAATGGCTTATATTCTTCTTTTGTGGTTGCATGGAATCTTCTTTTTTTGTGCAATCTCTTCTTGAGAAGGCTCTTCATTCTTGGTTGGAAGAGGATGAATCACATCCCAAAGAGTATTGCTTTATATATTTCATGAGATGAACTTAGACTCCCTCTCCTTGACCTCTTCATAAGGCAATATTGTATCTTCAGGGAGATCTTCATAATCTTCTTGTTGATATTGACTTTGTAAGTCCTTTAGAGTCTATTTTAGGTTTTTTGGATATCTTGTCCGAGAAGTTATCCCAAAATTTTGTAGATATTCATCTAACTAATCACCAAATTCTAGATCAATATCAAATCCTAGATTGTCAAAGTCAAAGGTGATTTTATCTTCTAATGATTAAATTTTGTAGATATTCATCTAACTAATCACCAAATTCTAGATCAATATCAAATCCTAGAGTGTCAAATTCAAAGTTGATTTTATCTTCTAATGATTAACTTAGAATAAGGTGAGCACAAAGTTGTTGTCCTAGTGTGTTCATTCTTCTAAATGCTCTTGTAGCTTAGATATATATCTGGGACTCAAAGGGACTCAAAGGCTACTCTTGAGAGACTTGAGCTAATGGATCTAAATCAAAGGATTCTTCATCCTTTAATACTCTGACCATAAATAGATTGTAGACCTCTTCATTGTAGCATAATGTGAGAGTTTGTGCCTTGATATGATTGTCCATTATGGTTAGGATCTCTTTCCTGTGAGGAGATGGTTCGATACACTCCAAAGATGAGGTGGTGTTGCAATAATCCTGCTCTACACCTACCAATGTAGCTCCAGAGTACCTTAGTAGACATCTCTAGCTTCCAAAATATGCATTTGGACACACTATGTACCTTGGAGCATAATTGCCAAATAATTATACCAAAACACATAACTTTCAAGGTTGAAGAGCTCGTGAAAACTCACTATTTATGGACTTGTGCCTCTAAGAAAAATACTTAGTACTCACACATTGATTACAATTGACCCAAGAGCTTTTAGAAATATCTAAATGAAGACTTTAGCTAACTATTAGAAGCATTTCACTAATTTAGAGTGAGTATATGATGAGAAATGATATTAAGAAGTTAGGGGTGTAATCTTGACTTTTTAGGAAGGTGTCAGTCTGCAGATATAGGTTGCTTGCAGAGAACATATTGTTGGAGATAGACATCTGCGGAAGCACGCGAACAACACAAGGAAGGAGAAGAAGCTTGGAGCACAACACACAATGCTGAATGTATTACTAGAGAATGTACAAAGATTAGTAGCCCATTAGGGCAATAGGCGTATATACAAGCCGGGGGAAAAAAACCTCCTAAAGAGGGAAAAAAGTGCCTCGGCGGTCCTAGTGTGTTCACACACATCACTACATAAATATATCAACAAATCCCCCCTCGAGTGATGCGGTGAACAAGAAGCTGACAATCATGTATAAGGAAGTGCCAAGCTATGTGGAAATCACTCCACTAAAGGAAGTAAGACCAAAGCTTTGCGGAAAGCTTCAAACTTCTCCATAGGCAGAGCCTTCGTGAAAAGGTCTTCAATGTTCTCTTGCATGTGCACATATGCCAAGCTGATATCCCTAGCAGAGTGCGAGCATGGAACACAGGGTTCCTCGCAACTGCCAATGCGCTCTGACTGTCAGTGAAGATGGTGGAGGAAGAAGAGTGATTAGCATCCAAATCAGCCATAAGGCATCTGAGCCACACACACTCAACAGTCCCTGTGAAAGCTTCCCTATACTCAGCCTCACAACTAGAAGTGGCCACAATAGGTTGCTTCTTGCTCAACCAAGATATACATGAGCTACGAAGCATGAAGCAAAAGCCACTAGTGGACACATGAGTGTCATAGCAACCAGCCCAGCCAGAGTTAGAAAAAGCATGCAAATCTGGCGGTAGTGATCCCCCCTTGGGATAAAACAACCCAAGTAGTCGAGTACCACTCAAGTAGCGAAAGATGTGCTTAACCGCCTGCCAATGCTTGAATCCTGGAAAATGCATAAACCTACTCATCTGTGAGACAACAAACTGAATATTTGGCCGAGTAATGCATACGTAAAAGCATCCGACAGCCTGCTAATAGAGAACAACATCTGGCCCATGGATGCCAATTCGGTGAACATAACCGCGGGAGGAAGAGAAGAAGGAGGCTGCGATGGTGAGGCAAAAAGCAGGTGAGGTGATGATGGTGGAGAGTAGTCGGGAGAGGATAGGAGATTGGACGATGCCTCACGAATGGCAGTTGAAGGCAAAGAGGGAGGAACTTCAGCAGTAGCAAGAATGGTGGTTGGAGGAGGAAGGGGAAGAAGAGAGGTCGAGACTAAGACAATTCCGGTTTCATTTTGAGGCACTGACAGAATGACTTCGGTAACCGCTTCTTCATTACCAGTCGGTTGCTTGGCTGTGTCTGCTTGATCATCTGTGGCTGGTGGAGAAGGAGGATGACATTCACTGACAGCGGTATCTTCCACTGTCTCCTTCAAAGGCTCAACATCCAATTGCTTTGGTTCATCCTGCGGTTGAACTTCAACGACATCGTCCATGATTACGTCTCTCCTGCTACTTACTAGGAGAATAGGGTGCTGATGTGCCTTGTAACGTCGTAGCTGTATCATGAAAGATTTCAACCTCTTAAATGGCGGTTGAATCCTGCACTTGGCTTTGTGATGGGCTAAAACGTCTGCGTTTGCGCTGGAAGAAGTGTAGCAGGTCTTCGTCATCCTCCTCCTCCAACATCTGTGTAGATTCCTCATGTAAGAGCAAAGTGTTTCCGGGGGGTGGTTGCGAAGCTTGGATCACGGGAAGAAGAAGGGTGAGAAGGTGCGGCAATCGGGTACGAGGAATTTCATGCTTGGCTAGTTGTTTGGTAACTGCTAAGCATTTGCGGTGAATGTGCTAGAAGAAAAAGGATGTGAAATTGACCCCCTCTCGTGATGCAGTATCAATCATCGAGTAGAAAGGACGAGAAATGCCATACATGCGTTTTTGCAGGTTCAAGGCAGTGACTAAGAATTGAAGGGCTGTTCGCTCCGGTTCTGGGCGACATAGAATGGAAAACTCGTTAGACGAGTGCCTGGGAAAAAGTTCTTTCATTGTCGCCATGGGGAGAAGCGGTCCATCGACCAAGTTCTCCTGAGGGAGACGAAACCCCTCAGCGACAGTGTTGAGCGTAACGACAACACGTGGGTTTAAGCATGTTAATGGCCAACATTTCTCGGTAGCAGGCATGGCGGCTGTGACAGATATAATCTGCGCACAGAAGGGATGACACTCCACTGAATGCCAAGGCAATTCAGCGAAGGCCAAGAGCCCTCGAGCACGCAGGAACTCACTCACATTCGGAGTGAGACCCGCACGTCACGATATACGCAAGAGCTTCCATGGTGCACTTAGATACAGACGATAACACAAAGCACACAAGGGTCGCAAACACACAAAGACACAATAGCGACTAACATCGGGAAGAACAAGATTAAGTAGAAACACTGGAAAAATCAGGCGGTAAGAACCCTAATCATAATGCAGTATTGGAAATATACCGACATCATGGCGACGTGCACATTAACATAATCAAAGACACAGAAGGCGGCCACTAATCATGATTAGGTAGGAAAACACAACTATTACGGTCAGTCGATCAACTGAAGCACGGAGATGAGAAAAGAAAGTTGAGTGAGGAACAATGGCAAAAGGAAAGGAGTAAAAATACCGATAACACATCATGAGGACGGAAACAGTGGGTAATAGGGACGAAGCTTCGAGCCATTAATCGCTTTAGGAAGAAGGTACCAGTCAGGGTGGATAACCGAAAAGTTGTAGGTCTCACTTGTTTGGCAATATGATAGGGACCGAACCAGCGCAGCTTAAATTTTTCGACGGATCTATTAGACTTAGCATTATAAAAGAGTACTAATTGGTTTACCGTAGACACAGGGGTTTTGAGGAAACGATCGTGGGTTTTGGCTTGTCTAAGCTACACTTCCTGCAGCACCAAGAAACTTTCAAGATGCTGTTCATCCAGAGACCGTAAAGCCTCCAATCGAAAGGGAAAAGATTCTTCCAGTAATAGCTTCCATTCGAGGGCCACACGCAGAGTAGGAACCACCAGTTCCATAGGAGTAATTGCTTCCAATCCATACGCCAACTTGAAAGGAGTTGTTCTGGTCGCCACTTTGTATGTGGTACGATAAGCCCATAATACAACAGGTAGAAATTGGTCCCATCTCCAATACCAGTTTCTTTAAGATGTTCAACAGAGATTTGTTGGTGCTCTCAGCGAGTCCATTTGCTCGTAGATAGTAGGGAGAATTGAACTTATGCACAATCTGGAAGGTTTTAGTCAGCACTTGCATTAATATACTTGCAAAGTGCGTACCTTGATCAGGTACTATCTCCAAGGGTAATCCATAGCGTGGAAAAATATCCTTCATCAAACATTTAGCTACCGCAACGGCTGTAGCTGATCGAAGAGCCCAAGCCTCGGCCCATCGAGTCGCATAATCCGCGCATCTCAGAATGTAGCGGTTGCTAGTAACTGTTGCAGGAGGAGTAATGGGGCCAATAAAATCTAAACCCCATTTCTGAAAGGGTTCAAGAGGCACAACTGGTTGGAGCGGAAAGAGATGTCGCTGTAAAGGCTGATCGGAGCGCTGACACGCATCACACTGCCGCACATACTGGGTTACATCACGGTACATCGTAGGCCACCATAATCCACTCTACAGAATCTTTCGGTGTGTCTGATCAACCGCAAAATGTCCTCCGGTTGGGGCAGAATGAGCCATTGTAATTACTGAAGCAATTTCATGTGGGGGAACACATCTTAGCAACACACTCGAGTGATCCATATAATATAACTGCCCTACAATTAGCCGAAATCGGCGACTATACGTGGCTAGCCTTTGTCGAGCAGCTGAAGAGATCGTACCAGGTGGACATCCACTGGTCAAGAAAAGAAGCAAGATGTCATAGTAAGAGGAGGGTACCGACAATTCCTGCTGATCATCCTGTATTGTCTCTGCTACATAAATGGCGAGTGTTGTATCATCAACTCCTTCCGAAAGTTCACTGGAATCCAACCGAGAGAGAAAGTCAGCAAGCGCGTGTGCTGACCCTGGTCGATGTACTACCGAATAGTCAAACTCTTGGAGCAACAAGACCCATCTTGCTAGTCCTCCTCCCAAATGCTGTTGGCGAACAAGGTACATCAAAGCTGCATGATCGACATGGAAGGTGAAACGTCGTCCCAGCAAATAATGCCCGAATTTCTTCACTGAATACACTAAGCCGAGACATTCATGTTTAGTAACTGAATAATTGGGCTCTACCGGGGCTAATATGCGGCTCGCATAATACATTGGCCGAAACCACTTGTTCGTTTGCTACATCAGCACCCTGCCAATGGCAATGTCGGAAGCATCCACAAAGACATGAAATGGAAGTTCCCAATTCGGCGCTTGTAAAATGGGAGCCTTAGTTAACAATGATTTCAGCCGGTCGAAAGAAAGTTGGCACTCTTCGGTCCACTCAAACTGTCGAGGACTACTAGTTATCAGAAAAATTGGGATTTATTACTTGACTCATCTTTGTGGTCATTCAGAACAGCATTCAAAGTGACAACAGATATGACTCCATTCCGACTCGTATATGGATTGGAGGCAGTGGTACCCATGGAATTTGTGGTTCCAAGTTTGCGAATCACAGTGGAAAAGATGTCTCCTGATTTATCGGTTAAAGACAAAAGCAAATATCTTCTGCAGTTGGAAGAGGATCGTTTGGTAAGTGCGTATATTAGTGAGGTAATTCAAAGACAAAGACAAGCTTGGGTGAATCAGAATGTGAAGTTTAAGTTAGTTAAAGAAGGAGATTGGGTAATGGTGTATAATTCTAAGCTAGGACCATATCCGGGAAAGCTCACATTGAGATTTCAAGGTCCATATCAGATTGTGATTTAGGGCAAGGAGCTTTTCTATTGGCAGATGTATTTGGCACAAGAATGGAAAAACCAATCAATGGATTCCGGTTCAAGAAATGTCAAGGGAAGCCGCCACATTTGGATTGGTTATCTTCTAATGTACTGCAAGTAATGGTTAATTTTGAAAATCATATTACTAACATGTCTGATCACCGGAGAAAGAAGGCTTATTTATCTTCATTTTCATCCTTGGTGACATGTTTCCTTGATTGTTGTTGGTTGAAAATGGCATTAAGTGCGTTCTTACGAATCCATTGGGGGATAGGTTATAATCAGAGGCTCACATTTTTGTTAGCAGTTATTCATCAGCATACAACGAAGAAGGGAGTGTTGGTGAATCGGACTAAAGTATTAGAGGAATATCAGAAGCAGATTGATGAGCATGTGCAAATAATCAAAGAACTGCAAGAGCAATTGTTGCAAAGAGATTTGGAGCACAAAGTGGATGCAATAGTTGAGCAACAACAATTAGTTGATTCAATGGAGCTGCAGGAAGCGCATAAAGGTACTGAGGAGGATGTGAAAGTGCTACAGAGTCAAGAAGTTGGAACAGAGGAAGCTAACAGTCTTAAACATTCGATGGAAATAATATTGTACGATCAAGGGATTGTAAATTCGGGTCTGATTTTTTGAAGAATCCCCCACCGGGCTATGCCAGGTGTTGAGGATAGAAGAATCTTGAGGAAATAATGAAGCGGATCTTCATTTTGTGACCAAAAAGGAGTAGGTTGCTGATCTATTCACCAAAGGATTGGATGCATCAAATCTAAGCAAGTTCAAGAACATGATGAGCTTGATGGACATAGACACTTCCTACCTAAGCTTGAGGGGGAGATTGGTTCCCCACCTCCATATGAATGTATGTAAATGAGGGTTATACACGAGTTTATGGAAGAGATGAACAAACAAATTCATTATTCTTTCTTTTGAGGGAAGGAGATCTAGAAGAGATCTCACTTTGGCTCTTGTTCTTTGAAAGAGAAAAAGGAATGAAAACATGATTTCTTTATAGGAGAAGAATATAGTATATTTTCCTTTAGAGAGAAGAGGTGTTTAGAAAACATCTCTTAGTCTGTATTCTAAAAGGAATTCATTTACTCTATAATTTTTCTTCACATGGGAGATTGATTCTCCACTATTGTGAAGAAAAACCATGGAGAATTCATGTGCATGTTCTCAATTTTGGATCAGTAGAGCATTTGGATTCAATAGAATCTCTTTCAAAGGGAAAGGGAAAATGGAATAGATTCCACTACTACAGCTCGTTTCCTTAGATGAGATGAGAGAGATAGAGAGAGTTTCAATTTCTCACTTTTAGATTGTCTAGATTAGAAGTGGCACTCTAAAATCAAAGGCAATAGGAAGATCAATTAATCATGGTGGCTAGATTGAGTCTCATATGGAGACTCTAGAGAGAAGTAGTTATATTATTTTGAGTGATGGTCCTTGATTAGATGAGATGATCTAGTTACTCACATTAGTGAGATTGGGAATAGAATAATGAATCTTTTCTTTAGAGTTTCTAGGAGATAGGGATAGATCTAACCATTTTGTTACCAAACTCTTAGTTGGTGTTCTGTCATAAGGATGATGATTGAACATAAATTAGGACAATGTGTACTAAGGGATTATTTAAATCTCAAAAGGAATGCTTTTTGCATTCATAGGGTAAACTTAAGAGAAGAGAACATGTTAGAGTTTGCACTAGTGAAAATAGATGCTCTTCCGAGAGAGCTTAGTCCAATGGAAATGGATGAAAAACGAAAGACTTCATGGTTAATGGAATGTATAGATTTTCATTTTACTAGAAAGGAATTCTTATATGTGAGCTAATGATAGATGGCATACAAATCAAGATGGTTTAGGTAAAAATGGTCGCTTGTGACTATACTCAAGGATAGGAATACCTTGACAAACATGAGGGAAATTCTATCATTTTATGGTACTTTGTTATATCACCTAGAGGGTTTCATGGTTTATGATCTTCATTGAGGTATGGTCGAACTTATATAGCTTAGCACTTGCACTTGTCTTTCATATTATTACTCTATAAAGGATACATCATATGGACTAAGGTCATTTGGATGATATTGGCATCATGGGAGTGATATTTTGAAAGTCAGGTATATATGGGAGATAGTAAGCACCAACTAGATGGTTTCCCACCTTTAAGATGATCTTTTATGAAATTTCTTAAAGTGAAGGATACGAGGGGGAACAACACATAGAGATGACCATGTACAATTTGTACACAAAGCTTGTGGGATGCCTAGAGTATTTATATATCTCTATTTTTTAGGACAAAAGTGTTCTCCAAGGGGGGAACAATGATATAAACGAAGTTAATGACATGAGGGTCCAACAAGTTCAGACGGATCTCACATCAGACATCATTTGGTCATTCAAGTGTTGGGCGCACGTCTCAAGAATGGACTTAAGTAAAGGTGCTTATGGTTTCTACACAAGAAAAAGTGCTTGGCCTAGTGGTTAAGTCATATGGATGAGAAGAAACAAGAGATGTGGGAGAGTGTTTTTCCACAAGAGTACTAAAGCCTTCCAGAAGCATCCACTTGAGTTAACTCGACTTAAGTAGGACACTTGGCACATATGCAATTACATGGCTGATACTTGGATGGTTATTATCCACCTACTATAGTGGAAAGTCCCTTGGAGAGAGCTATATATAGAGGCATATGGTTGGAAGGAAAAGAGACTCATCTCTCTATGTAGGTCATCATAAATTCTCACCTAGGCCCCAAGTGAGACCGATGAGACCTCAAGCTCCTAGAGGACCATGCTACAAATGTCAGGGACATCACTTCATTTGTGATTTTCCAGTTCCTCCACAGGGAACCCTCACTCCATAGTGATTGAAGTTTTCTATCCTAATTGTGGAAAGGAGCATCTCTTGAGAGATTGTCCGAAGAATCCAACCAACGCTCAAAAGATTCCCCCAATCAATGTGATTGGCTTGGTAGTAGAACCCAGCAGAAGTGTGAATAATACAACCCCTATATAGTTAGTGACAGTGGAAAAAGCTCTACAAAAGATTCTAGACATAGAGCAATAAATGAATTCAAAATCTAGTGCGGCATAGAGCACAAGAAAAAATAGAACGAGATCTTGGAAGGACTTGAGAATGAATGAAGAGAAAATGGGCTAGAAAATTGAGTCAATTAGAAGAGAGCCTTAAAGAAAGCCAAAAAAAATAGTGGAACGTGCATCTTTGACACCAATACCACCCAATCCACCATTAGACATCCCATCATCCTTCCCATCTCAACCCCGAGTAGGATCAATACTAGTAGATCCTACTCCAAAAGGCTTAGACATGATGTTCAAGGCCTAGCAAGCTCGACTTGAAGAAGGACAAAATATAGCTAAGTTGAATAAATGTTATCCCAAAGCGGATTTAGAGGTTGAAAGAACAAAGTTATGTGCAAAAATGGTAGAACTAGCTCAAGCTATTTTTTGACGCCAGTCATTCAATTTGACAGACACAATAAAACTAGGGTTGCATTTTGAAGGACTTTTGGAGAGATTAGAGCAGTTGGTAGCTAATCCCAAAACTTTAGCTAATCCAAAGGCTCAAGATAGTGGAAGTGGAAATAAAAGCTCACCACCATAAGAAGGTTTTGTTCCTAATTCTATGGATGACGAAATCCCACCTCTATAAATCAGTACTCCCAAGAGTTCTTAGGAGAAATTCAAGAGGAGATATGGACCAAGGAGTGAGAGTATCCTCCTCCAATTGAAGAAGTGGACGATCTTCATTATTAATTCCCTCAGGACATTCCCTCTATCTATGGGGAGTAAGAAGACATGCAATCAATTGAGAGATTAGACATAAAATCCAATTCCTTACAGGAATTTCCACATTTCATCGGCCCTTGGGAATCTACGTCTATTCAAATGAGAGCTCCCACAATCATGGTTAGAAATGAAGAATCCATTCTACCCAAGAACATTGAAGTATTCGAGAACACTAAAGTGCAATTTCATCTCACTTAAGAAGAACTACTAAAGGTCAAAGTTCAGTTATGGAAGCACATAGCAAACCAATTAACAGGAGTTTCTAAGTTCCACTCTCAAGCAAGAACTCAAAGGAAAGTACCAAAGATACCCATAGATATGATAGAAGATATGAGTGAAGGAGAAGAAGTAAACACTTATTAACCTATCACATATCAAGGGTACACCACTAAAGCATTCTTAGAGCACGAATTGCCATTGCCACCACTTCCCTATGGAAATGATAGGGCAAGCCAGCTTTAAGACCCATGAGGATGAAGCTACAAATGGTAGATGAACATATCAAAAATCCTCTAGGATTGATAGAAGATATCATTCTCACTACTTGTGGTGTAGAATTTTAGCATATATTTGCCATATATGAGTTTGGAAAGAATTGCATCTATGAGATGGTCTTGGGTAGACCTTTCATGAGGCAACTACAATTAGTGCAAAATTGGCAAACCAATTCCTTGTACTTACAAAATTTAGGGGTGACTACCAAATTCAATCTCAAGGAATATACTCATAGAGATGTTCCACCCCTAAAAGAGATTAGAAGTGAGAAACTTAGTAGCTACTGAAAAGCCTAGATCACTCCAAAACCTAGCCTATGCATCTATGATATTCCTAGATGAAGAATTTGAATCCCATGGGTGGGTGAAAGTCTTATCAACGATGGATATAGCTATGAATGAAGAACAATGAACCCCTCATCATGATGAAGATGGTTATGACATATCGGCGTTTATGTGTGCACCTATCCTTGAAGAATGCAAACCTAGTATGGGTGTACTTGAAGAAAAGAGTAACAAAACTTTAGAATCCATTCTTATGGATCCCTTTTATCCATCAAAAGAAGAATACTTACATTTGGTAGAAAATAGGACTCAAGAACAAGGCAAGTGTAAGAACAATTTCATGCTAACTACGCAGGTAGATATGGAGAGTAAGAAAGAGAAAAGGAAAAAGAATTACCCCACACAAAAAGATGGAAAGCAATCCATGTTTGAAGTCCCTAACAATTTCAAGAAGTATGAAATAGAGGATAGAAAATTCATGGTAAGGATTCCAAAGAGAGGAGCTCGCATGGGAGAGCCTTATGATAATAAAGAACAAACCAAAAAAATATCATAGTAACAATTGAAGATGAAGAAGAGAGATGCATATATATTGGACATGACCTAAGTGAAGAAGAGGAGTTAGAATTGATAAAACTCCTAAGAGAATATAGAGATGTGTTCACTTGGAACTAGAAGGATTTGAAAGGAGTGGATCCAGATATTTGTTCTCATAGGATCCCCATGACCTTAGAGGCCAAGCCAACTTATGAATTCTTGAGGAAGAATTTAGAGGTTTATGTGGAAAATCTCTGTGCGCATTCCCAAAAGATAGACTCACATCCTAGAGCTCAGACAAATATTTGAAAATTTTAGAGAAAATCACATGTGCTTGAACCCACAGAAATGTGTTTTCATGGTGAGGTAAGGCAAGATTTTAGGCCACATTGTGTCAAAGAATGGCATATTGATAGATGAGGATAAGGTGAGAGCAAAAGCCAAGTTACCTAGACCCAAAATGGTCAAGGAAGTACACACTTTTATGGGTCACTATCGATATACCAGCATTTTATCAACATGTACGCTATAATTGCAAAGGCTATGTACAACCTTTTGATGAATTTTGAATGGAAAAAAGAGTGTGAAAAATCTTCCATGGAACTAAAGCGATGATTTTGCTTAGCCCCAATCTTGAAAATGCCAGATTGGAATAATCCATTCCATGTTCACATGGATTCTTCCAATTTTGCTATTGGATGCATGCTAACACAACTGATAGGCAAAGGGAACATTGACCTTCCCATTGCATATGCAAGTTGGCAACTTAATGCTATAGAAAGAAATTATATGACCATTGAGAGACAAGGATTAGGCATGGTATATGTAGTCAAGAAATTTAGCCATTGTTTTTCTTGGAAATAAGTTTAAATTCTTAACAGATGATCCTCCAGTACTATATTTAGTAAGAAAATCTTGCAACACATGTAGATTAATAAGATGGTTCCTCTTACTAACGATATTATTTTGAGGTAGTTGTTAAGAAAGGGAAGACTCACCTAAGGGTGGATCACCTTTCTTAACTCATTTATAGTGAGTGCCTGCAAGGAGTATCAGATGAACTTCTTGGCGCTTATTTGTTCAAATTGGAAGGATTTCCAAATTGGACTAAAAAACCATATACTTGCTCGGATTATCTACAAGAAAAATGATCAAGGAATCTTAGCTTTTTGTGTGGATGAGGAAGAGCACGATAAATGGTTCAATTAGCACATATAGGTGCATTAAGGCAACACCACTCACAACATAACACCCTACAGACAATGAAGAGATTAGGAGTATGTTGGCCAATAATGGAAGCAGATTAACAGACCACCCATTGAACATGCCACTTTATATCACTTCTCATTAATACCAAATTGGAGCAGTCCATCAATTGACTTTTTGAGGATGAAAACATTCCCTCAAGAGATGAATTTATCACGATGAAGGAGTCTAGAGTAGCAGGCTCAAGATTACACACTCATTGGTGAATTCCTACAAATGTGGCCAAGAAGCATATGTGAGATTATGTTTGCATGAGGGTGAATATTTGATGATATTAGAGACTGTACACCAAGGTGTTGTAGCTGGACACTTTTGACCACATAGAGTGATAAAAGAAATTTTGTTTTCAAGTCTTCGGTGACCCACTCCTCATATGAATGCACATACCTATCTGAAGAGATGTGACATATTTCAAAGAACTCAATACCCAATTTGCAAAGATGAGATGCCACTACGACCCATGATGGGAGGACATGCATTCTTTAAGTGGGGAATAGTCTTTGTAGGTCCTACTAACCCCCCAGCTAAGAACTCCTATATTGAATACTTAATAGTTGCAAAATATTACCTTACCAAATGGGTAGAAGTGAAGACGACTAGGAAGAATGATGCAACAAAGTTCTTATTTGAAAATGTATTCATGAGATATGGATTGTTGATAGAGCTGGTGAGCAATTGTGGAATCCACTTCTTGAATGAGATCATTGAATATCTTTCACAAGATTACATGGTCATTCACAAGAATTTGGAATCATATCATCCACGGGCAAATGGACATGCCAAGAGCACTAATAAAATAATGTGTAATGTATTTTCCAAGCTCATCAATCATAAACGCTCTGATTGGGATAAATACCCACACCATGGCATATGGGCATATATAGTGGCCTATAAAATGGTACTCAATGCTACTCCCTTTTAGAAGGTTTTTGGACAAATTTTTTTGCTCCCATTAGACTTCTTGATACCCACTCTAATGGTCACACGAAGGCATCAATGGACAGGCCATGAGCCATCATCTAGAATCATGGACCTAGAATGCCTAGGTGAGAGTAGATTAAAAGCAGCAATAGGAATATACGCAACAAAGAAGAGATAGAATAATTACTTTGATGCAAACATAAAAGATAAGGGGTTGAAAGTAAGTGATTTAGTTTTCGTGTACACTCTGAAATAGCATGCTAGAAAACTAGAGAAACCTGGTTATGGACCCATGATAATCAATAGGATATTAATTAGAGGCAAACATAAACTCATGTTAGAATTAGAAAGTAGCTTGGTTGCTCATCTATATCCCACATAGGCTCTTAGTTCTTATAAGTCTAATATTGAAGAAAAAGATGTTGTATGTATCCTAAGATTTATGGGGCAAAAGGATTTGAGCTTTGATGAACAAGCTTAAGAATGTGTGGAACTCCCTTTTATTCCAAGATGAGTGTTATATCAATAAATCACAAAACGAGGCATGCAAAGCAATAGCAGAAACTTCGTGAACCATGAAGATCAATGGATCCATGGAGACATAGAACTGTACTAGGCATGAAGAAAATTGGGATACAAAACAAGGAGCAATCATTTTCTCCCTCACAATTCAAGTTCACCATCCAAGAAGCAATCGAAGAGGCTAAGAACAGGAGTACCAAAATTTTTTTTCAAATGTTGTTGATTTTGTGTCCATGTTGATAATTGAAGAAAAGAACCTTAATGGAGACCCAAACTTGCAAGGAAAAGCTAGTTATGAGTGGACATTCAAGAAAGAGTTTGAGATAGAGATTTTGGAAGTGGAAGAGGAAATAGTAACCAAGACCAAGGTCATCAATAGACTAACCCTATAGATAGAGAATAGTTTGGAGGTAGAGGGAGCCAAAAAGCCCGTGAAAATTTCCAAAGAAATAACGATAGTAAGGGATGCTAGAATTGTGGTAAACATGGTCACTTTTAACATGATTGAAGGTTCAAGAATCAAAATAAAAGAAAGAAACAAAATAACTATGCATCCACAAGTGTAGATGATTCAGAGAAGTTGTTCATGGTCTAGCACCATATGATGAATACAATCTCTATTGATGTTTCAAAATTGAATGTTAATGTCTATTATGTTAATTGAGGTGCTTCAAAACACATGAACAACGATGCAAAGTTTTTAGCAATTTGCAAAAATTATCAATTCTTGGATTTGTTGAAAGAGGTGATGATACATCACATCCTATAAAGCATAAAGGAAACATAGCACTATTCATGGAGGATTGGAAGAAAAAAAATCATTTTGATATACTAGATCTTCCCAATTTTTTATTTGGACAAATGGTTGACAAAGAATTACAAATCAATTCAATTCGGATGGTTTATATGTAGAAGAGTACAAACAGAATGGAAGGTTGATCGCAAAAGGGAGCAAAGTGGGTAGGATGTTTACCTTGAATGTGAAAAATCATAAAATGGATGCAACAATGTTTGCAAAAGGTTTGTGTTATTGGTGACATAGAGATATGGCACAAGAAAATTGGACATGCAAATTTGCATAGACCAAAGTTGATGCAGTCAAAGGAGCTTGTCAATGGACTACCAAATTTCAAGGTTGCAGAGATGCAAAAGGTATGTAAAGCATGTTAATTTGGTAACAACGGAATCATTTCCACATGACAAGCATGTTAGTGATAGTGTGGGATTTGGGATCCCCAAAATGCAAAAAGGACACAATGGACCCTCCTAAGGTCAACTCATTGTTTGAAAGAGTATGTCGAATACCAAAATGTAGTGCACAAAACAATTCCAAGCTGATGGTTATACCAAATGAAGCTCAAAAACAACAAATAGAACGTTAAAACAATTCTCTTTCTAACAAAACAAGTTTCATACAAAATGATGCATGGATTGAACTAAAAAATGCTTACAAAAGATTTAGGGATCATTTGGAATTGATAGCTGCATGTAATAGAATCCTAAACTCCTTTCTTTGGCTCACACTCGTAAGCATCTACAAGATTTCTTTATATAACAAATAAAAGTAGTCTAGTTAATCAATCAATCTTTCTAAAGTTTCTCCTAAATAACCTATAGCCAATAATTTAGACTTTGATTGACAAGTTAGGTGAGGTATATCTCATTCATAAGCTTCTTTTGACACATGGAAACGATCCTCCAATAATACATAAGTGCTTGAAGTCTTCAATTTAGCATAAGGTTGAGCTTGCACTTCAACATTCTCTCCCTTAAGCTCAACTTCTCACCCTGCATCGTTCAAGTAAATAGTTTGCTTGAATATTCTAAGTTTGATTGCATCCAATTCTTTGTTATCATATTTGCCACCTGCTCTTAAGTCTTCACATGCTTTATTTGAACTTCCTTTTTCAACACATTTCTCTCTCACATAATGGGAATGAACCTCTATGTGTTTCGTCCTTGCATGAAACATTGGATTTTTCGCAAGTTGTATGTTGGAAATGTTATCACATAAAAGAAAAATTTGATCACAATCGAGATGAATATCTAAAAATAGCTTTCTTATACCACATAGCTTCAAATGTAGCATTAGCTAAGGATCTATATTCAGCTTTTGTTGACAACAAGGCAATATTTGGTTGTTTGTTTGACTTCCATGATACTACTTTGTCACCTATCATGAAGACATAACTTGATGTATATCTTCTATCTTGATTTGAACCTACCCACTCTGCATCACAATATCATTTGACATCCAAAACATCATTTGATCTATAGTAAAGACAATGATTGGGAGTACCTTTCATCTACCTCAACATATTCCTTGTTGCATGAAGATGTATGTCCATAGGTCTTTGCATGAACTCGGATAAAACTCCTACTATGTAGCTTAAATCTCACCTAGTGATTGTGGCATAAAGTAGAGAACCAACAATGCTTCTATGCATGGTATATTCTCAATGTGATCACCTTCATCAATACTTAGCTTTTGATTTACCTCCATTGGTTGTTGAAGAGGTTTACAACCACTCATGCCATACCTTTTGAGCAAGTCAAGTATATACTTCCTTTGCATAAGGTACATTCCTTTCTTTACATAGATGATTTCAATTCTAAGAAAATGATTTAAATATCCAATATCAAATATCTTAAACTCATTGCCAAGTCCTTGCTTTATTTCCTTGATGCCTTTCTCACAATCACCTATGACAACAAGATCATCTACATACACAAAAACGAGCACAAGCTATCCATTCACATGCTTTATACATAAAGAAGGTTATCTACTCAAAACATGAAATCCTTGCTTGATTGAATATTCAACTAGTCTCTAATTTCAAGCCCTTGAGGCTTGCTTTCGGTCGTAGAGAGTCTCCCTTAACCTGTTGTGTACCTAAGCTCATGATGTCTTAGGAACTTGTGATGAAGGAGACTAAATCTCTATCATCAAGCAAGTGCATATAGTGGTGGAATTAATACACTCGTTCAATTATCAATTCTTTAATTTAACCCCATCAAGTGTATGAAGACATGTGCACATGTGATAGTTAATCTAGGCTTGGGACAAGTAATGCATGCAAATTAAGCTAAATCTACCTCGCACGACACCTCTTACACACTAGTGTGTATCACGATACTTGGTGCAGTAGCAGACACTAATCGAGTGATTTGTCTCAGCTCTGATACCCGAATATAGTCAATAGTGGGTTCATTTTGAAGCTCTCAAAGAGTTGACTCCAATGCTCGATCAGACTTTTGTGCTTCACGTATGACCAAAAAGTAGAGTTGCGGGACATAGCTATTCTCACTTGTATACTTCCTATGCGTCACACACATAGAGGGGTAGAAAATAGCTTTGGGAACACATTCCATGCCTCAAACACGCATACAAGCTCAAGGAGAAGAAAATACATAGACAAGACGAAGAAAATTCGAAATTTTCCAAAGTTAGTTCTTCACAATGGCAAAAATTCTTTACAAAAGATTCACAAAAGACTTATATACATGTGCCCTAAATTTGGTCATTTCACATAAGAGACCGGTACTTTCTCTATAAATCACTGATTCCCTACTCTTGTACAAGGGTAATGTTACATTCTTGAAGGATTATGCATCTAGAGGACTAATCTAGAGCAATTACAAATCTTTTTGAGATTTTATAAGGGATTTTGGGAAAAGAAAATGGGCCATTTTATTGGAAATTTTGGGGCCTACTTTTCTTTACTTCTCTCTTATACTTCCTTGTCTTCAATCCTCTTAGTCCTCTACAACACTCTCCCTCTTAGCCTCTATCATCCCTTGATAGGCTTCTGCATGTTTTCTTGACATTCAACAAGTGGCAAAACCTAGGATACATATGGTAAATGAGGCTTGATGTCCTCATTTGCCTCTTTCCAACTTGTTACTCTCTGATCTAATGTTGTAATTTCCTTGTGTATATCTCTTTTAACTGCACACTACTAGTAGTAGAGGAATGGTTCAAGACTTAGAGGAAATTTGTTACCTTATCCAACCTTGTTCAAGCCTCAATCCGACGCTTTTGTTTCACCCTTGGTATTCCATATCTTTATAAACTAGGGTTGCTTCATTAACTCTAGTTTCCATGCATGTCCCATAGTGAGGCAAGGCTACTTGTTATCCTCTACCTCTTTTTGACTTTTAGTTCTAAGGGTGTTGCTTCAAAGGTCCTATTGTAATTCTTTGTTTACACCCTTCGGGACTCAATGCTTTTGTTTGGTCTGTGTCTTGTTTTAGCTTGATTCAGGCCCCTATGGGGCTTTGGGTAGAGAGTAATAATTTAATGAATCATTTTCTTCTCTGATTTTCTTCTTCATCTTTTTTAACTGGATTCGCCCTCCACATGTCCCTCCTTCTGAACTTTGTCATCCCTGAAAGGCTTTTGATGGTGATGCATGTAGGTTTGGTAGAATTTTGTTTTCCTATTTGGTTTATCTGATTAGCCTCTTTGAGCATTGTTGGTGTAAGTGCCAAGCCTACACACTTGGCTAGGCATGAGAAGACTTCATGTGAATGATTGAAGACCCATGAGAACTATTGCTTGTGAATAGTTACCTTTTATCCCTTGTAAAAGGCATCTACATTTAAAAGAATCATTGTAAATCCACAAAACTCATGGAGTTAGATGGATTGAAAAGTTAGGAGTTTCTTAGAGAGAATATCTCTTAGATTAGTGGATCACTTTTTTAGTGAGATCCAAAGTTGAATTCAAATTCAAATTTTGAATGAAGCATCTATAAAAGATAAATGTAAAATCTTGCAAAAAGAACTTTAATTCTGAGCCTTTAGTTGATCACATTGTAGAGAGTGTGTGGCTCACTTCATAGTCTACACGACTCACTGGGCATTGATTATCATGCCAATGATCATGTACAACGTTGTTTTATAATACAATAGATCACTTCTTATATCTGTTGGTCTCTCTATCATAGTCACTTAGAATAGTCATTTTGTATTGCTCATATCACAGTCATTACTCCACCATTTTCAATGTTCTATGGCTTGTTTGAATCAACTCTAAGTCTACTATATGCAGACAAATTTTGAAGACATTCCATTTAGAAGATTAAGAGAAAAATACATGGAAGCAGTTACTAGTCATTCTCTACAGAGGTCCTAAAAAATCACGGGTAATGTTACACTTGCTAAATTGATTACTCTGTGTATAGTCAATCATTTTAAGTGATTCCACTTGGAATCATTATCTCTTTAAGCTAATTTAATATCTTGACAATGAAGTTTTCTAATTCCTACTGTGCTGGGAGCACTGAGCTTAATAAGCAGTAGGTGTGTGAACCAAAATAGAAAGTTATTTCATGGATTGTAAACTGGGAAGTAGTCTATTTTGAATTAATCATTACTTACATCTAAAGTACATAGGCACTTATTTAGTGTCATTGGAAAGCTAAGAGGGCCTATGTAGCTCAATGATGAGTAGCACCTCCTTTATTGTCAATCCGGGAAGACGTGAGGATGGTATGAAGACCTCGAGCAAGTGGCGGCACAAGTGCGTGAGTGAGAAGCACACAAGCATGCACACACATACACACACACGCGCACACAAGGCAAGACAAAGAGTGAGAATCAATGGAGCTTTTAGATTACTTTCAAAATGCTCTTACAAGTTAGTTTCAATTACAATCTAACCTCAAAAATGAGCTCTCTAGCTCTTTTTATAGTTTTTGACTAGCTTTGGCCCTGTCCAGACCTAGTGTCCGGCCTAGTTAAAAATTAGGTTCCAGGGCTTATTTGAGGGCTCAAACGAAGTCTAAAAATTATGAAATTTGGTACGATGGTACTTCTAATACTCCTCAAGCTCGAGGACTCCTCGGCTTGCACAAAATGGAGTCTATTCTACCAAAAACGGGATTTACAATGTTTGTGTAGTGATTAAAATCACTTGAGTTGTACATAACCCATGGGGAAAAATGATCTGGCCTTGTTGCCGTATTGTGCATGATTCCTCTGTTGCTTTGTGTGCCAACACTCCCCCCTTCCTAGCGTCTGTCGCCCCCGACAGACCTTTGTTCTCGCGGGTGGTCGATGTAATATTGGATGACATTGGTGGCCAGTTCATGTTCTCCTATCCTTAAGCCTCTTGCTAGATCGGCTTCCAATGCCTCCCAATTTATTGCACCGGGGGTCTCTGGTTGCGGGGTGGTGTAGTACTCTGAATACATTGCTTGTTCACAAGCAAACAGTTGAAGCAGATGTGTCGGCTTTGGTGCGAAAATCTCCGAGTGATACTCCCAGAAACCTGATCTGAACATTTCTTCGAAGGTCTGTTTGTAGCAGGCGGGGAGGTATTTGATGCGTGCATGCCAAGCGTAAGCCACACGGATACTGGGGGTGGTGCTCATGTCATACACCAAGTCGTAATTTCCATTGCTAAACCCCGGAAGGCGTACCTGTGGTGCGGCTGCATTTCTAAAGGTCTTCAGCACTACTTGCATCATATCTAAGATTTTAAGCATCATTTGCGCTGCTACATCTTGCATGGGCTTCAAGCGCGGCATCCAGTGGCGAATGGTCCCCATCATATATGCTACCGATGGTGGTCCTTGTGGTGGCGCGATGTACGGGTAGTTCAGCCATTCCTTGCATTGCGCATTGTTCTGTACCTTGATATTAAATGCCTTCCACGACCTGCGGCGGGGGACTGGACCGTAGCATGGGTTGTACAGGAGGTGCAACGGCGCGTTGTTCCATGTGCGTAGCATTTCTGGATAGGTCTCTAGAAGTTTCTGCCGCCATGTTGGTTGACGAATCTTGCCTTTTCGCACCTCTGGAGGAAGGTCTTCGGGTTGAAATTGGGTCGCAAAAGTAGGAATCTGACCCGTGACTCTTTGTATTTCTGCATTATAATCAGCCAAGATAATAAAATACGGCCTGTATTGGAGTTCCGATGAGAGAATCAGGCGTCTCGATGACAAGTTCTTGAAGTAAGCTGATTGTAACACAGTCTCCTCGATGACCCTCATGGCCTGATTTTGCACTACGGTGCGCTCTTCATGCGAAGTCCCTATTTCCTCTACTTGTCGTAACCATGGCGGCCGTGGTGCCTCGAACGTGTCCTGCGCTTCTTCTGTTTGTTGGCCTCCTGGGAATGGTTGCGGATCATATTCTTCATCAAACGTTTGTTCCACAGGAATTTGCACAACTTCTTCGTCCGTGGGAGCCTCCGGAGGGGAAGATGGTCTCTCATATTGCAGTAGATGTGTTTGCAATTCAGTTACCTGTTCCTGGAGATCTTTTATGGCCTCTGCGTTGAGAAGCGAAGCCGCAGAGGGGGTGGTTGGAGGGGCAGCTGTTGGTCCTTGTTGGTGTTCCTGCTTCAGTTGTCCTAGCTCCTCCGATAGCTTATCATGTGCTTCGAGCAGCATGGCATAATCTTCCAATATAATCTTGATATTATCGGGGGTCACTGCTTGAAACTTGGATGGGCTGATGGGTGCCCCCGGTGTGCTCTCAATAGCTGCCTCCAGGTTCTCTTGATTTTGTATTTGCAGACGTCTGTTCTCTTCCTGAGCAGCCGCAAGATGGCGTTTAAGTAGCGCCATATTTCACTGAAGTTTTGAGTTGCGTTCCAGCTGTGTCCGTAGGTGACCTTCTACCACCTGCACTGCTTCCTGATCTACGTTCTGTAGCTGTACCTCCAATCTATTATGGGCTTCTTGGAGGGTTTGGAACTGTGTGTGGAGGCGAGCGTTCTCCTCTACTAGTGCCGCAAGGCGGTGCTGTAGTGTCGCTGAGTGCTCTTGCAGGCGTTCGTTTTGTTGCTGGAGCTGAATGTAATCTGTTCTTAAATTTGATATACAAGCCAACATGGTGTCCAATGCATTTCCTATAGATGAGTGTGGGTTTATCGTGGGAGATGCATGGGATGGGAATTGGGGAAGGGAGACAGTGAATGATGTGTCTACGGAAGTTGTGTGTGTGGGTGAAATTGGTGGAGGGGGAACGGGAAGAGGTGGAACCGTGGGTGGAGGTGCCGTGGGTGGTGAAATGTCCATACCTTCAGGAGTGGGTGTTAGTGTGGGGCCTGCCATATACATTGGTATAGTAGGTGGTGTGTGTGTGGAAGTGGTGAATAGATGTGAAGTGGGGTGGGGAGCTGGAAAGACAGGGAATGGTTGAGAGCCTGGTTGAAAAGCCCTAGCAAAGAGGTCATGGAGGGATTGTAGGAATGGAGAGAGGGATGTCGGGGGTTGAGGTCGTAAATTTGAGGAGGGCTGAAAGGGTTGCGTGGTAGCAGGGAAGCCCATGAATGTGGATCTAGGGTCAGGATGACCCGTGGCTGAGGGCGTTGGGGATGGTTGCCCTAGGGCAGGCTCTAGGAGGGGTTCAGCGGATTGTGTAGTGTTGGGGTTTGCTTCGAAGATTGGATTATCAGTGGTAGAGAATAGGGTGGCACTAGAGATGGGAGTACGGAAGATGAAGGTTGGGTCAGTGGGTCGAGTGGTCGATGGGATTTCCACTGTCTCTGTTCTAGGAGGTGATGGTGGGGGAGTAGGCGGTAGTGGTTCGGTGGACTCCTCATGGGTGGCGGGGTGCTGTTGACTAGCTGTTTGGGAGGTTGGTGTAGTAGTTGGCTCTTCTGCAACTGTAACGGGGATTTGGATATTTTTGCCTGAGCGAGGTCGTGTCTGGAACCTTCGTGGGTCATATTGAACTGAAGGCCTCTGAATGGCAGTGCGCCAGCTTCTATAACTCCATATGTTTCTGCCATCAATAAGAGACCTTCCCTGTACTCTGAGTCAATTCCCGCTTCTTCCAACAACTGAGTCATAAGTACTCTGCTGCTCTGTTCAGTGAGTAACTGCTGTGATCGCACTCTTTCCATAATCTGATACAGCCTTCGGAGTTCTGCTGTATATGCTGGGGCTTCAGTGGTCTCTTCTTCATATGCTTCTTCTTCTTCCGGGTGTCCGTGTTGTTGACTTTGCTGAGCGTCACTCCAATGGACATGTCTACCGTCTGTAGACTTTCTTCTTCTTCGTGAGGATGTGCCCTGCTCCTCTGCCTCTGAATAAAACTCCACGTCAGAGAATTGTGTGCTTTGTAGGAATGCTTCGAAATCCTGGGGGTCCAGTCCTTCAGCCTCTCCAGTGGCAGCAAATTCAAATTCAGGTGTAACAGGAGGAGCCGATGGGGTAGGTTGTGTCGTAGTGTCAGATTCCGACCTGGGTATCCTAATGGTAAAGGGAGGTACAGTGCCCTCTCTTAGTGGTGATGCCTCAGGAGTAGTCAGGACTTCCCTTGTCTGGACACAAGGGATCGCGCCCCTCATGCGCTTGGACTGATGTGTGGACGTCTTGAGCCTTTTAAACATTTGTAATTGTGCCCAAGTTAAGGCACGTTCAATGGGGACATCATATGCTAGGCATCGGTAAATAATGCGTGTGATCGCACAGCATCCGTTCACCACTAATTTCCTAGAAGCCCGTTTGTTTGCTTCATACAACTGATCTATAATCCACATTGGTAGCTTAATAGGCAACGCACCTGCTTCCGCCAAGTAGAGAGCAAACCAGATCTTCTTGTGTGGTTGCGTGAATCGGTCTTGGCCGGGGAAGGCGAAATGTTGCATGCACATGCGGAGAGGGATGGACACATTTGGGGTGAGTGCTGCCATGTCTTTCAGCTTCACTAGTTTCCTGTCCTTCATGTTGGTGGGAACGAGAGCATCCTTTTCTGAGGGTACATGCGTGCCATGCATATTTAAAGCGTCGCTTACCAACTCCACAGTAAGTTCAAACCTCTTCAACTCGTTGTTGCCCAGCAATGAGGGGAGAACAAATGATCCGGGTTGGTCCTTATCTTCATTAGCTTGTAATGTGGAGACCAAATAGTAACATCGGAGGAGATCGGGTTTAGGTAGTGGGGCTTCAAAATATTCCGCCAACCCTGCTCGTTGCCATATGGTCTGGAGATCTTCGGTATTCTGTAAAGTCTCGAACTCTTTGGAGAAAAATTGGAATCTCACCCATGATCTGTCATACTCGCATTTAGACTCCCAGATATACTTGGCCTCTCCTAATGGACCGGGCATGCCATTGAACCAATGAGAATTGGCATGGACTCTTTCCGTGATCCCTGTAGGTGGGTCTGGCACCGGGATTTGCTGAAGGTGTTGCATCTCCACTGGTCGTTCAGTCGGGGGCACGTCCACAGGTAGGCTATCCACATCAATTCCGGCAGTGAGTATCCCTACTTGTGAGCCCGAACCTGTCGCTTCTGCCATTTTTTCTTCTTGCTTTCTGATTCTGTGAGAATATAGAATCATGTGTTAACATCGTAATGGACAAAATAAATCCGTTGTTGTCCCCATTACAACATTAGCATGAGGTAGATGGTGAGTTAGTGGTTAGTAAGTGCACGAAGACAGTGAGTGTAGTTAATGTTTGTGTATTCCTAGGAGACGACTGCAGTTAGTAAGTGGGTATGAATTTACAAATTGGGGTCGGGGGGTTTAATACAAGCCCTAGGCTGCCAAATGCAGTGAATGGGCTTTGCCTTCGGTTTCGGAGAGGCTCTAGAGAGCTTTCTCGGTGTCGTGGTTTGAAAACGAGGCCTTTTTGGGACCCATTTACAATTAATTACATGCACAGTCTTGGGTCTTTGTGTGTTCATGAGCGTTGAGAACGAGTGAATACTGGCAGTATGCATAGCTGCGTTATGCTGTTTAGGCTGTGGCCTCAGCGTAGCTACTTGTGCCATCAAGCAAGCCTTAGGCACCCAAATTTGTCTTGATTGTGGGCTAGCCTTCATCGACTTCTTGGGCACCCAAATATATTTCACGTTAGTAGAAGAATTTCCGAAAGACTTCTTATTAGCGTCGTGTTGTTGGTTACTAATAAGAGGCTTTGCTCGTGTGGTTGGCTTGAGTGCAACCGGGTGTTCGCCTTTCCGCACCCACACTTGTTTCACTTGCTGGGACATTTTGCTGCGCAGGTACTTTGGATCCCCGACATAGGTAGTACTCTGCTTCTTCGGCCTCTGATCCACCTTGGGTTGTTGCCTTCTTCTGGCCTTTGGAAAAGAAGGGAATTCTTTTGCATCCCGGACTCCTTTTTTGCGAATATCCTTCCTCTGCAACACATAGTTTTGGACAAGAACAGCATGGTCAACTTCATGTGCACCCCTGGAAGGACCAGGAGTCTGTGCCTTTCCTAGTTCCTTGAGTGCTCCATTGTCTAATTCTACTGTAACTCGACTATGATTGACCCATACCTGAAGAAGCCCACTTCTTAGGTTTAAGTTGACTGCTTGGTCATAGATCCAGTCTTGACCCAAGACAAGAGGTTCAGTGAGATCCTCATCTTGACACACTAGTGCTTTAACTGTCATTGCCTCATCATGAATGTAGAGGGGAAGTTCCACCTCGCCCATGCAAGGGGTTTCCACGCCTCCCAATCCTATGAGATATGCTTCTACAGGATTGACAGTTAACTGTAACTCTTGACAGTAAGACACTCTAACAGCACTAGCGGCTGCACCTGAGTCAATCAAGGCTTTTACAGTCCTTGCACTCTTTTCTTGTCCTATATCTAGGGTTACGAAAGGACGTCGATCAGTTATCCTAGGTGAGCTGGTTCCTGCGACTTCACACATTGCCATATGATATCCTTGATCTGCATAGTCATGTGTCCTAGGCTGCTCTCTACCTTGCCTTCGTAATTTCATCCTTCTGATGCGTTCTAAAGCTTCAGCTTGAGCTTCTTCTCGAACTCGCTTTTCTTCCTCTTTGCGTTTCTTAGCAGTGTTGAGTCGACTGAGCATTTCCTCCGTGAGGGGTTCCTGATACAACTTGACTCTGCATCTGCTAATATAGTTAGGGAGAACATTGCCCTCTAATGTGGCTAATTGTACTGCTCCACTCGTGGAGATCCTATTGATGATCATAGGTCCGTAGCCTCTCTTTTCTAGCTTCCTCGCGTGTTGTTTTAGTGTATAGACTAAGACTAGATCTCCTGCTTTCAAGCCTTTATCCTTCACGTGGGCATCAAAGTATGCCTTCTGTCTCTTCTTGGCTGCATATATCCCTGCAGCGGCTCTCAGTCTTGTTTCTCCTAATCGTTCAAGGTCAAAGATCCTAGAGGAGAGCTCATGACCTGTCCATTCGTGCTCTTGTGCTACTCTCAATGTAGGGATCAGGAAGTCCAAGGGTAACACAGCGTTTTGACCGAATACCATCTGAAAGGGGGTGGCTTGGAGTACCGTTTTGTAGGCAACTCGGTATGCCCAAACAGCATGGTGTAGCTGTTTGTCCCAATCAGAGCGTTTAGTGTTCACTAATTTCGTCAGTACATTGCATAATATCTTATTAGTGCTCTCAGCTTGTCCGTTAGCTTGAGGGTGATAAGGGGCAGACTTCTTGTGTATTACCAAGAATTCTTGGAGTAGATTTTCAATCACTTCGTTCAAGAAATGAGTGCCTCTATCGCTTACAAGCTCTATAGGTAGCCCGTATCTTGTGAATACATTCTCAAACAAGAATTTGGCAGTTGTTTGAGCATCGTTCTTGGTTGTAGCTTTTACCTCAACCCACTTGGTGAGATAATCTGTTGCCACAATGATGTATTCCGCATGAGAACCTTTGGCTGGGGGATTAATAGGACCTACGAAGTCTATTCCCCACTTAGAGAATGCACGTCCACCCATCATAGGTTTCAGTGGCATCTCATCTTTGCGTATAGGATACTGAGTCCTTTGACAGACATCACACCGTTTCACATAGGTATGTGCATCCATGTGAAGTGTAGGCCACCAGAAGCCCGCAAATAGTATTGCCTTGATTACCCGATCTGGTCCAAAGTGTCCTCCTGCTACACCTTGGTGAGCAGTTTCCAAGATCTTAAGATATTCACTCTCATGGACACACAGTCTCAGGTAACCATCCTTACCGCGTTTGTATAGATTATCACCAATGAGTGAGTAATCCAAGGCTTCTTGTTCTAAACTCCTTTTCCTAGCCAGAGTCATGTCTGGAGGGAATGTGTTTGTCCTCAGGAATGATACTAGTGGTTCGCTCCAATCTGGCACAATGGATACTTGATAAAGAGTGGCATGTTCCACTGGTGGTTTAGTGCAACAGATTGGGCATTCCTTGCATAACTTTTGGACATCAGCTTCCATAGTTGGCCAATGCACTCCGAGTCTCCTTAGAGTCTGTAACGTTCGTTGCTTTGAATGGTGTTGCTCTAGTGCACCTACATGTGCTAATTGCAACCATTTAGCGTACTCATCCTCTTCTACGCAACAAGCCAAGATTCCTTGATCTGTGTGCTTGTACATGCTTCCTGCCATGATGTGGTACTTCTGGGCTTTTACAACCTCTCTATTCCGTGTGTTTACGACTGGATGATTAGGCCCGTAGGTCAATACTGGTACCAATGGCTTAGCCCACTGCGGTATAACTTCCAAATTAAACAAGTAAGCATCAGGAAGGTCATCTGACACTCCTTGTGGGGCTTCTCCCGATGTGAGCCTAGAGAGGTGATCA
The DNA here is from genome assembly GCA_020310875.1 of Ceratopteris richardii. Taxonomy (NCBI): domain Eukaryota; kingdom Viridiplantae; phylum Streptophyta; class Polypodiopsida; order Polypodiales; family Pteridaceae; genus Ceratopteris; species Ceratopteris richardii. The sequence goes on from CM035412.1 coordinate 23,559,333, forward strand.
GCTCTCAAATGGGTCCTACCTTTCCTTACCACAACTTCAAAGTCATATTCCATGAGCAAGAGAAACCATCTTACTAATCTTCCTGTATTGCATGGCTTGTTTACAAGATACAACAATGCCTGATGATCAGTAAAAAATTTAAACTTATTTGCAAGCAGATAGTGTCTAAATTTCTTGACTGCATATACCATGCCTAATCCTTCGCGCTCTGTAGTGGTGTAATTCCGTTCAGCCGCATTCAACTGTCTACTGGCATAGGCAATTGGAAGATCCATATTACCTTCACCAGTGGGTTGTGCAAGCACACACCCAATGGCATAATTGGATGCATCCACATGAACATGGAATGGCTTATTCCAATCTGGTGTGGTCAAGATTGGTGCTGAACACAATCTTCGTTTAAGCTCTTGGAAGGAATTCTCACATTCATCAGTCCACTCAAAGTTAGTCAAGAGTCCGTACATGGGCTTTGCAATGACAGCATACATGTGTATAAATCGTCGATAATAACCACAATGCCCCATGAAAGCTTGTACTTCCTTGACACTCTTTGGCCTAGGTAGCTCTGCTATGGCTCTCACTTTTTCTTCGTCGGTAGATATGCCATTCTTTGACACTATGTGTCCTAGAATCTTACCTTGCCTTACCATAAACACACACTTTTCTGGGTTCAGGCAGACTTGATATTCTCTACATTTGTCAAAGATTTGTCTGAGTTCAGGGATATGGGTTTGTCTAACATTGGAATGAGCACAAAGATCATCAACATAGACCTCTAAACTCTTCCTCAGGAACTCCTTAAACACATGGCACATCAGCCTCTGGAAGGTAGCTGGTGCATTGGTAAGCCCAAATGGCATTACTCTAAAAGCAAAAATGCCCCATTCTGTGGCAAAGGCTGTCTTATGCTGATCCTCTGGAGCTATGGCTACTTGATTGTAGCCAGAAAATCCATCAAGGAAGCTGTACACTTCCTTGCCTGCCACTCTTTCTAAGAGATGTTCTGTGATGGGAAGCGGATAGTTATCTCGAATCGTGGCGGCATTAACCTTTTTCAAGTTAATGCACACACGCAGTTTGCCATTCTTCTTGGGCACCACAACGATGGGGGATACCCATTCGGTGTGCTCAATTTCATAGATAAATCCAGCTTCGACCAATCTATCTATCTCTTCCTTGATCTTAGCAGCGTAATTATCATTGTATGTATAAGGCTTTTGCTTAGAGGGTTTGGCATCTGAGGTCATGGGGATGGTGTGCGAGCATATGTCCGGGTCAACCCCTTTCAAATCCTTGTAACTCCAAGCGAATACATCTCTGTATTCTCTTAGCAAGGCAATCAATTCGTGCTCTTCTTCTTCTGTCAGGTCATGGCCTATATACGTGCATCTCTCCTCTCCTTCTTCTATGGCCACTACTATTTTCTTGGTGGTTTCTTTGTTATCATAGGCCTCTCCTGATTGTGCCTCCCGTTTAGGCATTCTTATCATGACTCTCCTGTCATCTATCTCATACTTTTTAAAATTTTCGGGGACCTCAAACAAAGATTCTTCCTCTTCTGGTGAGGCTTCTCTCTTCTTTCGTTTCTTTCCTTCTTCCTTCGGGGTCACATGTGTTGTTAATCTTACATTAGTTGCAACCTCTCCATGCCTCTGGGGTTGAAATTCTACTTCATGGAAGTATTCTTCATCTGATGCAAATGATGGGTCCATAATGATTGACTCTAGATCGGAGTCACTTGCATCCTCAAATACATCAGGGCTAGGTTCGCATTCTTCTAGAACTGCCTCTCCCATGATTGGCTCTATGGAGAAGACTGAAATGTCATAGCCATCCTCATCACAGTGAGGTGTCCATTGTTCTTCATTGATGGCTACATCCATTGTTGCTAGAATTTCTGCCCAACCGTGAGGTTCAAATTCTTCGTCTGGAAAAACTACAGGTGCATAGGCTGGGTCTTGGATTGATCTATGGGTTTCTTTCGCACCTACCTCTCTGGCTTTCTCTCTCTTCTCTTCTTCTACTGCTACCTTGCACATCCATAAGTGAGTGTCTTCATGCATCCATGAGGATCCAGATTCTATGGAATGCACAGATTCCGTATCATCTTTGGCTCTATGGATGGGATTCCACTGGATAGGAGGGACATCTCTATGAGAATAGTCCTTGAGATTGACTTTGGTCGTAACACCTAAGTGCTGCAGGTACAAAGAATTGGTTCCCCAATCCTGTACCACTTGCAACTGTCGCATGAATGGTCTTCCCAAAATCATCTCATAGGCGTGATTTTTGCTGAAGTCACATATAGCAAAACTATGCTCAAACTCGACACCACAAGTGGTGAGAGTTATTCCTTCTAGCAATCCTAAGGGTCTCTCTATGTGACCATCGGCCATTTGCAATTTCATCCTCGTTGGCCTGAGTGCTGGCTTGCCCCAACGCTTCCATAAGGAGGTGGTGGCAATTGCAACTCCTGCACCTGAGTCCAAAATCGCCTTGGTGGTGTATTCCTGGTAGGTGATGGGAAGATAGGTGTTCCCTTCTTCACCTTCACACATATCTCCTATCTTATCCAAGGGAATTTCTGGCACTGTCCTATGGGATCCTACCTGGGAACGAGATTTTGCTATCTCTGGTACTTGCTTGGCTACATGTTTCCATAATTCAGGTCTAACCTTGAGTAGCTCTTCTAACTTGAGATTATACTGCACGTTAGTGTTCTTCACTACCTCTGTGTTCCTAGGTATGACTGAGTCGTCGTTCCTTACCATGACTGTGGGTGCTCTCATACATGTGGACTTTGCTTCCCATGGACCTGTGAAGTGGGGGAGCTCCTGTATGGAATTAGACTCAAAGTCCAATCTCTGATGAGACTGAGTACTCTCATGTTCCCCGTAAATGGATGGGATTTCTTGTGGGAATTGGTCGTGTGCATCATCCACAAGTTCAAAGGGAGGGGCGACTTCACTTTCGTTATCCCATTTGTCTTCTTGGATCTCTCGTAGGAAGTCTGGTGCAAACCGATTCATTGAAGAAGAAGTGTCTGGCTCCGTGGAATTGGGCACATAAGCAACCTGGGAAGGAGGGCTTGTTCTATCGTTGGCTCTCTCCTTGCTCTCATAAATGGCTGGAGCACAAGCTTCTTGGGGAGGATTGCTTATTCTATTACTCTTCCGAGCAGGCTCATACACTCCCTGAGAAGGAATGTAAGCAGACTATGGAGGTACATGAGCTTCCGAGGGAGGCTCACCTGCCTTTTGGGGGGGAAGATAAGCTCCTTGAGGAGGCACATGGGCTTCCTGAAGAGGCTGGCTTATTCGTTCTCTTGCCCTTTCCTTTCTTTGAGGGGTAGGTTCCTTTTCTGACTGTGCAATTAGCCTCTCTATTCCTTCTAAGGGGGGGAAGTTGTCTGGTTTAGTGGAATTGGCCGCATAAACTTCCGAAGGGTAATGGTTCATGTTTTTGCTTGATTTCTCTCTCTCTTGATTTTTTTCGTCCTTGGCAGATCTTGCAATTATTCTCTCTAATTTCTCTAGGAATCCATCCAAGTGTAATTGCGTTTTGGCTGAGCCCGAGTAATTGAAAAGGCGGCTGGCTTCAAACATAGTCTGAGCCAGTGCGACCATTTTCGCGCACAGTTTGGTTCTTTCTATCTCTAGGTCAGCTCTAGGATAGCACTTGTCATGATCCGTGACGTTTGGCCCTTCTTGGATTCTGGCCTGATATGCCTTAAGCATCATGTCTATGTCTTCGGGAGTGGGATCAGCTAATACTGATCCTGTTTGGGGTGGTGGGTGGGTTACGTGGGGTGTCTTAGAGGGTGGAGGGATGGAGAGTGATGGGGATGGTAGCGGTGGGAATGTGTGAGAGTGCGGTTGAGATGTGATCTCTATGATTTTAGCCTTGGTTTCTCGTAGACTTTCCTCAAGTTCACTCATCTTCTTTGCCCATTGCCTTTTCATGCGTTCGCGGCTATCTCTCCAAGCTCTCGTTCTCTTTTTATTTTGGCTCTCAGTATCGCTAGTGTCTGGGCTCTTCTCCTTGCCTACCCCTTGGCTTTGCTTCACTGCTTGAGCTCTCGTGACTACCTGTACGGGTGCAGTGGAAGTCACACTTCTGCTGGAATCTACCACTAACTCAATAACATTGATGGGCGTGATTTTTGGCATATTATTGGGGTTCTTTGGGCAATCTCGTAAGAGATGCTCTTTTCCACAATCTTGGCAGAAGCCTTGGATCGTCACTGACTGGGGTTGTGTAGGTGGAGGCAAGGGACAATCACGAATGAGGTGATCTCCTTGGCATCTGTAGCACGGTCCCCTTGGGAATGGAGGTCTTACCTGCCTAGATTGAGGCCTAGGGTTGGGGTTTGCATACATGACGTTCGTGTAATCTGACTCCCAACTAGGTTCGTTTGTCTCTTCGCTATAATAGGACTCACCATGCTCAGGAGACTGCATGTAGTAGGCCTGGGGGCTATCAACATGTGTAGAATCAAAGCTATGGTCACTCGGGTCACTTTCAGAAAGCAAGGATGTTACAGGGACTATAGCTCTATTCAGGTTCTCTTCTGCAGCAGTATATTTTACCGGAATCACATTAGCTGGGGCTGGGGGTTGTTGTGCTAGCACAGGCTGAGGCCTTTGTTGGTTTTGATATTGAGGTTGGAAATTTTGTTGTGGCCTACCATATGGTTGTGGAGGGTACTGGTTCTGGTATCTGCCTTGTTGGTAGGGCTGAGGGTAGGGTTGCCTAACCGCCTGCTTGTTGTATGGGCAATCTTGTGCGGTGTGGTTGGTGTATCTCCGTTCTATGGTGCAGTACTGGCTACTAGGGTTTACCTGGGGTTGAGCCATAATAGGGCAGACATTCGCCATATGGTCACCACCGCATGTATAGCATCTTTTCACAGGGGCAAACCTTGGGATTTGTTTGCTAGTTACACCTAATTTCTGAGCTACTTTTTCGGCAAGTTCCTCAATTGATGTGGCTTGTGTGGAAGATTGACTAGATGCACTATCTGAATCTTTGTAAATTTTGGACAGCTCTAGCTCTTCTTCTAGGTTATCTTCAATGTCAATGCACATACGTACACACTCTTCTATAGTCCTAGGGTCTTTCAGATACATGTAGGATCTCAATTTTGGACTCAGCAATCCGTCAAGGAATAAGGCTACTTGTTTAGCAGATGTGGGTAGCTCCGAAATAGGGCACCTTTCAAGATATTGTCTAAATCTTCTTCCTGCAAGTCTCACAGTCTCTTGAGGGGTTTGCTTGAAGCTGTGAATCAGTGAGGAGGTGTTGTGTCTTATGCCACTCTTGGAGAACTCAATAATAAATGCTTCTAGGAGTTGGTCTATGCTTCTGAACTGGCGCTCATCCAATGGCTAAAACCATGTAAGTGCCGTATTCCTCAGGGTTAGACCGAAGGCATTGTACTGCGTGAATAGATCCTCAACTTGTTCAGCTCTCAAGACTTGCTTGAACTCCGCCACATGATCATAGGGATCTCCTGTGCCGTCAAAGTAATTCTTCATGGACTTAACTAGCTGGGTGGGTCTCAAAGTTCTTGTGTGCTCTCTAGGCCTCGGCAGAGGGAATCCATCTACATTTCTTTGGTTCCTATGGGCTCTAAGCATCTCAGGTTCTACTCTATTCGTCTCCGTTCTCGTTCTTTCTCTGCCCACTGAATTGGCAAAACTTACTTCTGGTCTATCTTTACTTCTGTCTCTTTGCATACCATGAGCCTGGGATGTTCCAGCTCCAGGTTGACCATAGGATACATTTGATCTTGGTTGGGGGAAAATGAATTCGCCCTTCCAAGTGTAAGCATGCCTATCATTGTCTGTCACCACAAAGATCCTCTCCGAAGTGTGGTCTAAGTAGGTCACTCTACCTGGGCTATCTGGATCCTTAAACTCATAGATCATGATTGTTCCTATATCAGTTGGGTGATCCGGTTTATACCTCCAAAAGGCTTCGTCCGTTTCTCGATTGAGAAGCAAATCTATGCACTTGTTATTTTGGGGGACCCACTCAGGCGTGATAATCCTAGTGAGAACTGATTTACCTCGAGGGGTTCTAGGTTCCACTCCCATGTTTCCTTGTTCCAAGTCACCTAAGTCCGCTTCTGAAATTACATTTCCAAATTCATCTATCCTATCTGGATGACTTGTGACCACGTATATGGTTCCTTCCTTGTCCAGGTATGCACCGTTTTCAAACTTGACAGCTGGGTGCTCTAGTCCTATGGATTGGTCAGGGTTTTTAATCTGGACCACAGATCTTCCTAGGCCGTCCTCATAGATGCTAGCACCTAATCGGTTGGTCCTAAGGTATTCCAACTGTGTTTTGTAAGGGCCTTCTACCCTGTACAAGTGAGGCACACCTGAACTTCCCGTAGGTCTGTCCATGCCTTGAGACATCTTTGATTCACTGGTATCAGAGCTAGGGTAATGAGAGTGGTGACTCGACTGTTGAGCCCAAGACCTTGCAGTGTGATTGACACTAGCCTCTGAAGACCTAAGGCTTTGTCTCTCTCTTACTAGGTGTCGTCCTGATCTAAGGTTCATATGCCTATCTAAGTAGCCCAATTCTTTGCCCAGAGTACAACCTCGTTGCCGATCAATTGGTACCAGTCACTTGATTCCTTTTTAGTTATTCCTGTGTGTAAAGTCTTGTCTGCTATTACGTCGTCAGGAATACTTGAATGTTCTTCGTACTTTCAGGTTGATCGTTCCACGTTAGGTTCTTTCCTTTATGTTGTCGACAGTACAGAGATTAAGTTTTTAGCTTGAACTTGAGTTTTTAGGTAGTCTTCAACTTGATAGTGGCCTATCGTCGCCCTGACTTACTACTACTTCTAATCGTTCTTAGCCTAAGCTAGGAATTGACGAAGAGGAGTTGAGAATATTCCGACCTTTCTTGCCGAACCTTGCTCTTTAGTGCTCGAGAAGTTGATTCTCAAGCGTGCGCAACACCCTTGCTTGAATACTCTCAATTGCTTCTCAATAGGCCTGCATAAATCCCAAGATTAGCTCCAAGTAGACCTTTCAATTGACAGATAATTTATTTCAGACACTTTTTTAATGACCCTTGTTCCCCCTTTTGCATTGCTAGAAATTTCCTCTAGAGCTCCCTTGGTGTTTCTACCCTTCTGTGTGTCACTTCCAATTATCCTATCTGAAATTCAACGCGTTATTCTTATAAAAAACAGTTGAGGGTGTATAGTATACGTCACGAGCTTTCCGACAAGCCCTAGAGCTCAGGAAATGGATTTCGTATGCAAAAGTTATGACCGTTCAGGTTTTAGGGGGTTACTAGACAGACAGAACCTTTCGGGGGTTTTAATGCATTTTCTAAGGCCTTCGTAAGTACATGAGTACATGAAAGTACAAATATGCCCAAAATTTAGCCTAAATTTCCAAAAATTCACTCCTTAATTTTTTGCCGAAAATGCCTGTCTATCGCGATAGACGGTGTCTGTCGCGATAGACACAGTCTATCGTGGGGGCTGTCTGTCGCGATAGACGGTGTCTGTCGCGATAGACGGTATCTGTCGCGGATTTCTGTCTGTCGTGATAGACGGTGTCTGTCGCGATAGACTCTATCTGTCGTGAAATTCTGTCTGTCGCGATAGACGGTATCTGTCGCGGATTTCTGTCTGTCGCGATAGACGGTGTCTGTCGCGATAGACTCTATCTGTCGTGAAATTCTGTCTGTCGCGATAGACGGTGTCTGTCGCGATAGACGGTATCTGTCGCGGATTTTTGTCTGTCGCGATAGACGGTGTCTGTCGCGATAGACCCTATCTGTGGTGAAATTCTGTCTGTCGCGATAGACGGTGTCTGTCGCGATAGACTCGATCTGTCGTGAAATTCTGTCTGTCGCGATAGACGCTGTCTGTCGTGGGTCTCTGTCTGTCGCGATAGACGGTGTCTGTCGTGGGTCTCTGTCTGTCGCGATAGACGGTGTCTGTCGCGATAGACAGTGTCTGTCGCGATAGACGGTGTCTGTCGCGATAGACTGAAAAAACGCAAATTTTTGAAAAACTTCTAGTGATCTAGAGTGCCCTCAAGGTGTAGGTTACAGTGCTAATCATGCATTCACAAAATGTTAAGATTTTCTGTCTGTCGCGATAGACAGAGGTTGTCGTCCCGGGACCTGTGTAGAGCCAGTCGTACCTGCGCACACTGCTGGGGATGATGGTACAGCAAAAAACCTGCAAAATAGCTCAAGAAACATGCAAAAACAGCGCATGCAAATTCGCTCTCTCGCTCTCTCTCACAAGTGAAATGAGGGAAATGAGGTGGAGATGGGGATATAGTCAAAAAACTGAAATTTTCGCGATGATGGAGATGGAGGTGGGAGATGGTGATGATGATGATGGTGATGAAGATGGTGCAGAAAGTAAAAGAAATTCGATGAGAGTGAAGAAATTACCTACCACTCCAACGCGTCAACTCTACGTCTTACCATCACACGCTCGTCCTCAAAGCTCGATCCCCGGCAACGGCGCCAAAATTTGGTGTAGCTCAATGATGAGTAGCACCTCCTTTACTGTCAATCCGGGAAGACGTGAGGATGGTATGAAGACCTCGAGCAAGTGGCGGCACAAGTGCGTGAGTGAGAAGCACACAAGCATGCACACACATACACACACACGCGCACACAAGGCAAGACAAAGAGTGAGAATCAATGGAGCTTTTAGATTACTTTCAAAATGCTCTTACAAGTTAGTTTCAATTACAATCTAACCTCAAAAATGAGCTCTCTAGCTCTTTTTATAGTTTTTGACTAGCTTTGGCCCTGTCCAGACCTAGTGTCCGGCCTAGTTAAAAATTAGGTTCCAGGGCTTATTTGAGGGCTCAAACGAAGTCTAAAAATTATGAAATTTGGTACGATGGTACTTCTAATACTCCTCAAGCTCGAGGACTCCTCGGCTTGCACAAAATGGAGTCTATTCTACCAAAAACGGGATTTACAATGTTTGTGTAGTGATTAAAATCACTTGAGTTGTACATAACCCATGGGGAAAAATGATCTGGCCTTGTTGCCGTATTGTGCATGATTCCTCTGTTGCTTTGTGTGCCAACAGCCTACAACTCAACTTTGAAGTGAAAGAGGGTTGGTACAAAGCAAGAATTAGTAGTACTAACTCATTTTCTCGAGTGTCCATCTATCTTTCCCAACAATGGTATCAGAGCAAAGCTAAGGTAAAATGGGAGATGGTTTTCCTTCTTTCATTGATAAATTGGACAGGAACAACTAGCAAGCATGGTCCTTGAGGATGAAGACATACTTGCAAGGAAGGAGTCTCTATGGATGCATCTCAGGAGATGAGGAGTTGCCCATTTTCAGAAGCAAAGGACAACCTACAAGAGAGGAGCATGAAAGACTCAATTCATGGTGTGCCAAAGATGCATTAGCAAGATCATACTTACTTAATTCAATCTCTGATTTTCTTCTTCCACACATTAGGAACTTTAAGACATCCCAAGAGACTTGGGAAACATTGTCTTCATATTTTTCTTCAAACACAAGAGTTAGGAAGAAACAATTGTGGATTGAGTTTACCACTCAAAGAAAGCAACCCAAGCAAGACATCTTAGAGTATGTGACCAAAGTCAAGGATGTGGCTGACCAATTGGCAAGCATAGGAGAGGAGATTGAAGAGGAGCAAATTGTGAGACAAGTGATCAATGGTATTAAGGCAGATGACAAATGGGCGAGCTTCACAACTGCTATGGACTTGTACATGGACATGTAGATTCCAGATCTTACCACACTCATGGGGCAACTCTTTACCCATGAAGCCAAGCTCAAGAAGAATGGAGATTCATCAAGAGGTAATAGCTCTTCTTCCGTATACACAGATAAAGGCAAGTCTAAAGAGAAAGGGAAAAGCAAGAAAATGGAGGATGAAGGTACAACCTCTCAAGCCAACTATGCAGGGAGAGGTAGAAACTCAAGAGGTAGGGGCAGAGGAGGTAAGCAAGGTAGGGGGAGACCTTTCAAATCTTCCCCATGTAATATTTGTGGTTTGTCAAATCACACTATAGCTCAGTGTTACAGGAACTTCAAGAATCCTTCTCACATGTAGCCAAAATGCCAACCATCAAGGTATTGGTAAGTGTGGTTGCATCAAAGAATTGGAACATGTACCAATTGGATATAAGAAATGCATTTCTAAATGGCTGGATTCTAGAGGAGGTGTACATGTCTCAACCTCTTGGATATGAGCACCCAAGCAAGTTAAATCATGTGTGTAAACTAAACAAAGCTCTTTATGGATTGCAGCGGGCACCTTGGGCATGGAACCATAGGTTGACTACATACCTTTAGGATCAAGCATTCATCATGAGTAAAGCAGATACTTCTCTATTTGTTAAGAGAAGTAATGCATGTTGTGTTTACAAACTTGTAAACAAAAAGTACACAACGAAACATGATGAGACCTCCCAAGATCTTCAAAACACCAACCAAATATTTCCAAACTTCAAAAACAACTTTCCTCCAAACTTTTAAGAAAACAAAAATAGATCACTGTAGCAAAATAACCACCAAAACTCTTTGAGCAGAATTTGGCAACATTAATCATATATCCTGAAATTAGACTCTGAGTAGCATGCTTTAGAAACCAAAAATGTCAAAAAAGGTGGAGTATAGCTCCCAAACCAACAGCTTGAAGTCAAGGTAAGAAGAAGCCTGCAACATCAAGGTATGACTAACTATGTGAATTGATAACTGATGTATAGAAGCACAAAAACTTCAAGATCTATGAAAAATTTGTATATGGATAGAAAGTATGAGATCTAAGGAAACTCCTCCAAGTCAAATCACTCAAAAAGACCTCATAACAAGTGAGATATGAAAGTTTGAAGAGAGGTATGTCTCTGATGAGGCACCGGATAGACAAAAGAAAGAATATCTGCAAAAACGCCTACTTGCACGGATTTTTCTCATTCAAAATTGTAGAAAAACTAATCTATTTATATAGTACAAGTTGTAAGCTTCAAACCACAACAAGAATCACTCAATTTGGACACCTACACTAAGAGAACCACTCTTTTTATTGAGAGGCTATCAACAGAAGCGCCTTCCTTGTCTAAAAATAGACACCTCTCCTTTCCTTCTTACTTTTATCTACTTTTATCTACTTTGCTCTAAATTTGAAGATGTGAACGCCTTGACATGTTATTTTTCATAACTAATAAGATCCACAAGCTTCCATATACCATTTTTAATAATTAATAAAATCCACAAGACTACAAGACAACTTTAGAGCTTGTTTTTATGTAACATTGCCCCCCTCAAGCTCTAAATCCAAAGCTTTGACTCCAAGTAGTACTTTGATTCGCTTAAGCTTCTGAGCATCTACTGCTTTTGTAAGTATGTCTGCTAATTGATCTTTAGTTCCAACATGTTGAATATCAATATCTTCATTCACCACCTTCTCTCAGATATAGTGATAGTGCACTTCAATGTGTTTTGTTCTTGCATGGTACCCTAGATTATACGCGAGCTGTAATGAACTTACATTATCTCCAAAGAGTAGTGGATGTGTTGTAGATAGATTCATATCTTCATAAAGCTTCAAATACCACATAATCTCACATGCTGCATTGGTAAGACTTCTATATTCAGCATCTGTGCTTAAAAGTGCTACTGTAGGCTATTTTTTAGAACTCCATGAAACCAAATTATTACCTGCAAATATCAGATATCCACTTGTACTCCTATCATCCTTCTTTCCAACCCAATCTGCATCACTATATGCTTTCAAATCCAAACCTTCATGTTATAGCCCAAACCTTCATTTAATGTACCCTTCAAATATCTCAAGACCCTTTTAGCTTCTTGCATATGAACATCTGTGGGTTTGTTCATGAATTGAGATAATATGCTTACACTAAATGTAATATCTGGCCTTGTTTTTCTTCCTGTGACTCAATTTCCTTTGAAATCAAATCGAGAATTTTCTTCAACTTCTGATTGGGGGGAGTTACCTCTTCATGTGTAATTTGACTCTCTAGTGAATTTGGAGAACTTGGCTCTTCTTCGTGACTTCTTGTAGTTTCCTCTTCATCTACCTGCACTTCATGTTTATACCAAGATTTATCTTCATGAAAAATAACATCTCTCGAAACAATTACCTCTCCCGTATCTGGCTTCACAAATCTATACCTTGGTTGCCCTTCTGCCATACCAATGAAAACCATTTTTTGTGATCTTGGATCCAACTTTGACCTTAACTGTTGTGGAACATGAACAAAACATATGCTTCAATTAGCAATATCTGATTTTGATCGATAAACAATTCATAAGGTGCTTTCTGTACATGACTTTGAGTAGGTGGTAACCTGTTCATCACATAAATTGCCATATTGCATGCGTCAGCCCAAAAAATAAGTGGTAAGCCCTTTTCATTTAACATGCACCTACCCATCTCCAAGATAGACCTGTTTCTTCTTTCGGCCACACCATTTTGTTGAGGTGTGTATTTGTTTGTAGTCTCCTTTTTAATTCCTTCTTCCTCCAAAAATGCAAGAAATTGATTAGAAAAATATTCACCTCCTCCATCTGATCTCAACCTTCTTATGCTTCGACCTATTTGCTTTTCAACCAATGATTTAAACTTCTTGAACATGTCAAACACTTCGGATTTGTATTTCATAAAATAAATGAATGTAAACTTTGAAAAGTCATCAATAAATGTTACAAAGTACTTGCTACCTGCCATGGACTCTTCTTGAGATGGACCCCGTACATTAGTATGAATCAAGTCCAAAATACCTCTGCTTTGCAATCCTGCTTTTGAAAAAGGAATTCGTACCTGTTTTCCAAACTGACATGCCTCACAAACAAAATCCAAATCTTGCTTAGGTAGTTGTGGTAAACCTTCAACCAATGATTTCTTTGCAGTATCTTCTAACCTGCCAACACTGATGTGTCCTAATCTTTTATGCCATAAATCCAATTGACTTACTTGAGTCCCATTAACCATTGTATAACCCGCATAATCTGGAACTTCAACTTCATAAGTATATAATCTATTTACCTTTTGTCCTTTTATAACAAAATTCCCATCCTTCTTCTGATAAGCCTACCACTGATTATTGTCAAAATCGACCTTTACTCCATTGTCCTCCATCTATCCAATTGAAATCAAATTTCTTGTAATAGTAGGAACAAACAAAACATCTCTAAGAGTTACATGTTCATTAAATGGACAATCACCAATGTAAACTACTTCATGCTCAGTACTGTAGCAACTATGAATCTTTAATCTTGTTTGTGTAAATTCACAGACATTTTCATGTTGTGACTCATGTAGTTTGAGCAACCACTATCTACATACCAAGTTTTGTTGTTTACCTTCCTCTTATGTGTCTCTATATGCATAGCCATAAGAATGTTTTCCTTCTATGTTTGAGCCTCCTCTTGTACTATGTTGTTGTTGTGATGCATGTGATCTTGGCCTCTTCCTGTTTGTCGTCCTCTAAAGCCACCTCTTCTATTCGGATTGGAGAAGCAATCCCTAGCATAATGACCAACTTTACCACAATAATGGCAAGTAAAGTTACCTTGCTGGTTTGGTTGAATCTGTTGACTTTGTTGTGTTGTTCTTCCTCCTCTAGTAGCATTGAAGCTTCCTCTTCCTCTTGCATTATTGTTGAATCTTCCTCCTCTCCAATTTCCTCTATCTCTTGATCTATTTGATGAAGTATAAAGAGCTTGTCCTTGACTACCTCTTTGTGAATGATAAGAGTTGCCACCTTCTATGTTGATTTGTTCAGTCATCATGAGCTTTGTAAATCTTCAAAGGATGGTAGATTCTCTTGAGTCATGATAGACGTAACAAAAGAATTCCATCTTTCATCTTCGCTCAAGCATTTAACATGCTATTAAAATTTCTATCCTCACTAGGAGATTCATTAACAGAGGCTAATGCTTCAATAAGAGATTTTACCTCAAGAACATAATCATTAACTGATTGTTGTGGCTTCTTTTTTACTCTTGTCAACTCACCAATAAGTTGTTTTTGCCTCGCTCTGTTGGTAGTTGCAAATAACCTTTCTAGAGACTCCCAAGCCTCTCTACTAGTATTCAAACCTCTTATATGCCCAAGCATAGTATTGGAAACTGTTTGTAATATAATAAACAAAACTCTTCTGTCTCTTTTGATCCATTCTTGCTCTCTTGCTCGATCTGCTTGTGTAGGAGCTTTTGGTAATACCGGCTTCACTTCTGTACGTGTTATCAATCCACAAAGACATTTAGACATGAGATAAGACTCCATTCTAAATTGCCACATGGGATAATTTCTCCCATTTGATAACTTCTCAATCGATGCACTCAAATCTGCCATGTTGAATTGTTGTAAACAAAGAAGATAATTCAATACGTTGTATGAAAGATTTGATTAAAAAAAAAAAGCTCTGATATCACAATGTTGTGTTTACAAACTTGTAAACATCAAAGTACACAATGAAACATGATGAGACCTCCCAAGATCTTCAAAACACCAACCAAATATTTCCAAACTTCAAAAACAAACTTTTCTCCAAACTTTTAAGAAAACAAAAATAGGTCACTGTAGCAAAATAACCACTAGAAATTCTCTGAGTATAATTTGACAAAACTAATCATATATCCTAAAATTACTCTCTAAGTAGCATGCTTTAGAAACAAAAAACGTCAAAAATGGTGGAGTATAGCTCCCAAACCAACAGCTTGAAGTCAAGGTAAGAAGAAGCCTACAACAACAAGGTATGACTAACTGTCTGAATTGAAAATTGATGTACAGAAGCAAGAAAGCTTCAAGATCTATGAGAAACTTTTATATGGATAGAAATTATGAGAGCTAAGAAAACTCCTTCAAGTCAAATCACTCAAAAAGACCTCATAACGACTGAGATATGAAAGTTTGAAAAGAGGTATGTCTTTGATGAGGCACTGGATAGACACAAGAAAGAAGATATGCAAAAATGCCTACTTTCGTGGAGTTTTCTCATTGCAAATTGTACAAAAATTCATCTATTTATATAGTACAAGTTGTAAGCTTCGCAACACAACAAGAATCACTCAATTTGGACACCTACACTAAGAGAACCACTCTTTTTATTGAGAGGCTATCAACAAAAGCCCCTTCCTTGTCTAAAAATAGACACCTCTCCTTTCCTTCTTACTTTTATCTTCTTTTATCTACTTTTGCTCTAAATTTGAAGATGTAAATGCCTCCACATGTTATTTTTCATAACTAATAAGATCCACAAGCTTCCATATAACATTTTTAACAATTAATAAAATCCACAAGACTACAAGACTACTTTAGAGCTTATTTTTATGTAACAATGTAGAGGTGATATACCTATGTGTGTATGTTGATGATATCATAATTACAGGTAATGATGCTAATGGCATCAAGCAGATCAAGAATCAAATGATGCAAAAATAATCTTTGTAAATCCACAAAACTCGTGGAGTTTGATGGATTGAAAAGTTACGAGTTTCTTAGATAGAATATCTCCTAGATTAGTGGATCACTTTTTTGGTGAGAGCCAAAGTTGAATTCAAATTCAAAGTTTGAATGAAGCATCTATAAAAGATGAATGTAAAATCTCGCGAAAAGGACTCCAATTTTGAGCCTTTAGTTCATCACATTGTAGAGAGTGTGTGGCTCACTTCATAGTCTATGCTACTCATTGGGCACTGATTATTATGCCAATGATCATGTACAACATTGTGTTATAATACAATAGATCACTTCTTATATCTATTGGTCTCTCTGTCATAGTCACTCAGAACAATCATTTTGTATTGCTCATATCTCAGTCATTACTCCACCATTTTCAATGTTCTATGGCTTGTTGGAATCCGCTCTAAGTCTAGTATATGCTAGCAAATTTTGAAGACATTCCATTTAGAGAATTAAGAGAAAAATGCATCGAAGCAGTCACTTGTCATTCTTTGCAGATGTCCTAAAATCGGGGGCAATGTTACACTTGCTAAATTGATTGCTCTATGTATAGTCAATCATTTTAAGGGAATCTACTTGGAGCCATTAGATATTTAAGGGAACTTAGTATCTCTAGAATGAATATTTCTAATTCCTGTTGTGCTGGGAGCACTGAGATTAATAAGCAACAGGTGTGTGAACCAAAATAAAAATGTTTTTCATGGATTGTGAATTGGGAAGTAGTTTGTTTTCAATTAATCATTACTTACATCATTTCCAAAGTACATAGGCACAAAATTTAGTGTGATTAGAAAGCTAAGAGGGCCTACAACTCAACTTTGAAGTGAAAGAGGGTTGGTACAAAGAGGAATTAGCAGTACTAACTCATTTTCTCGAGTGTCCATCCATCTTTCCCAACAAGCATGAACTCCTTCCATTGTGCTGATTAAACTCCATCATGTGGAGTTTGGTGATGATTTGCAAAAAATCTTAGTTCTTTTGCTACTAATGAAGCTTTCAAATTGAATGACACTTTCAAAACGATTTCTAAATTAATTTCAAAAAAGCCTATAAAAAATGCTTCTTCAAGGTTTGTAAATAGGGGCTTGGTAAGAACATTATGTGTGAGTAATATCTCATGATATTTAATCTGATACGAATAAGAGATAGATAATAAATGAGTGCATCTATGACTTGGTTAATACCGATAAAGTTCAAAAAAGTGTACTCTGCATGCTTAAAAACTTTCAAAACTATGAGTATCATGTTGAGTACTTTACTTGTTAGCTTGATTGTGAGATCCAGTACATGTGCATGTCTAAATAGCCAAACTTTGATTGTCTTAACCATATATTCTTTAGTTATGAGGCATGCTTAGTAATAGTGGAAAATTTAGCCATTGTTCATTTAGTGAGCCATTCTCTTGCTCTTCCCAAAATTTTGACCATGGCCTATGCCTTGACACCCTACAAAAAGAAGGATTTACTTGTACTAAGTATGGTGCTTCTTGCCAACGCACCCGCAATGTGGGATTCTTTTCCAAAATGTTTCTCCTCCATACAGGGTCGCTTGCTTCATATTCTTCTTGAGTGTAATTGAAAGTTGTAGCTTTGAAGTTCAAGTCCTAGTTCAGATCCTTCTAGGTCATTTTCTTGATATACCTTCTTGTTTGTTCTTTCATGATTCCATAATATTATCTGATATGAATCTTTACTTTTTGTTTTTGCTTCTTTCATAACTAGCAATGTCACTTGAAATTTTCGT
The DNA here is from genome assembly GCA_020310875.1 of Ceratopteris richardii. Taxonomy (NCBI): domain Eukaryota; kingdom Viridiplantae; phylum Streptophyta; class Polypodiopsida; order Polypodiales; family Pteridaceae; genus Ceratopteris; species Ceratopteris richardii. The sequence continues at coordinate 23,576,557 of CM035412.1, forward strand.
TCATATGAGATACCAGTTGTGCTCATTCTCTCTAATCTAGCTCTGAGTCTCCTTAGTAGTCAGATTTCGGCCTTGTTTTATTGGTGTCCCCATGTTCCTTTTCTCAACCACTTTATCCTTTTGTAGCTTCATTAATTGATCTTGTAATTTGGTTATATGTTGCTCTCCAGGCTCACGCCATCGCGATTGTCCAGGTTCACGCCATCGACGGTGCACTTCAGACCATCGCGATTGTGCACGTTGACCGTTGACTGACGCCATCGCGATTGTCCAATTTCACGCCATCGCGACGGTGCACTTTCAGACCATCGCGATTGTGCACTTCAGACCATCGCGATTGTGCAATTTCACGCCATCGCGACGGTGCACCCTCACGCCATCGCGACGGTGCCAGACCATCGCGATCATCTCAGACCATCGCGATTGTGCACCCCCATCGCAAATTTTAGGGTTTCAATTTTTGGCCAATTTTGGGGCTATTTTTGGGAAATTTTTGGGTGATTAGACTCATAGGAGACCCCTTAGCTCATATTTGGAGAAAAACCTGTTTGTCAGTTTTTACCCCCCAGGGCCTGAACGGTCATAACTTTCTCATCCGAAGTCCGTTTTTTGAGCTTAATAGCTCGTTAGAAAGCTCTTGACGAGTACTACGTGACCTCAACTGTTTTTTTTAAAAGGATACGTCTATTTTTAGACAAACTATTTTGAGGTTGACCTAGTTTGGGACTAGGAAGCCAGGGGGCAAACATTGAAAAGTTGGGCAAAAGGGAAGGGACTTAAAAGGTGTATATACTTAAGTGCTTGATCATCCAAGTGTGAATTGGTCTAATATTGGATTTGTCCAGGTCTAGCAAGGGCAATCGAAGGCAACCAAGGCAAGGTAGTGAAGGGCATAAAGCTTGGGAAGCGCGGCTTCTTGGACATCAGAGCAACCAGAAAAGCTGACTCGAGGTTGGAAGATTACTCAACCCCCTCAGTCAATTCTTAGCTTAGGATAAACGTTAGCATTGTGGATTAACCACGATAGGAACGCCTCAAGTTCAAGAGAGTTAAATTTATCAAGTCCAAGACTAAAGATAAAGGTGTGTGTGACGAAAACCTAAAGGAAAGAACCTAAGTCTGACGGAACGAGAACTCAAAATTATAACGGAAAGTCGAATTCCTAACGCATACATTAAGACAAGAATCTAAAGAAATTTAAAAAGAATCAAGAAAGTAATAACAAAGAATGATTGGCGATCTGAGCGAGTACCGAGTGTGCAAGGAAGAAAATTAATGAACCTTAGATCAGGCAAACATATAGGTAAGTCAGACCGACGAAGCCTTAGATCATCAGAGGCAAGTGTAAGAACTACTACTCGATCGTGGGCTCAGCAATTGAATAGTAATTACCCCTACGAGAGCTCAGATACTAGTGAATCAGAAATGGCATTTAGCACAGAAAGACCAGAAGGAGGGTCAAATGTAGCCTATTTAGAAAAACCAGAAGGACCCTATAGAACGCAACTAGAGTTTCTCCGAACCAACCGATTAGGTGCTCGCATCTATGAGGATGGTTTGCGAAGGCAAGTGGTGCAAATGCACAACCCCGATCAACCCATTGGATTGGAACGTCCAGTGGTGAAATTCGAGAGACGCGTACATAGACAAGGAAGGAACAATGTACATATTAAGTACGCAGCCAAACAATACCGACGAGTTTGGCGTGATTCAACTAGAGACGGAAGCAAAATCTCAAGGAAAAGAACCATTAGAAGAGCCTGGAACACCTAGAGGGAAATCTGTACTGACACGAGTACTAATCCCAGAATGGATCCCTCAGGACATTAGAAGCATAGAGTTGTTTGTAAATAAAGAAACTGATGAAGCCTTTTGGAGATACAAGACAGAACTACTTAGTGAGGTAGGTATCATCACGATATACGAGTTCAAGGACCCGGATACACCTGGAAAGGTTGTATACCTGGATGAGACTTCAGAAAGAGTCTTTGTGATGCCTGACCACGCTAAAAACACATACACATGGAGAGGTCAATTGGTATTCCCTCCATGTAGAACGAACATGAATACAAGTCAACAAGGGGCAGGAACATCCTCGGCCCATGGAAATCAAAGAGAAAAGAATAAAGAAAGACCCGAAGTGAGCTTCACTCATCCCGTAGGGAGAGATAGAACAACCACAGACACTAATAGAGCGGATAGACAAAGAGATCATGGAATACCAGGTGGTAGAGATGATTTTCCTCTACCCAGACCACGTGAACACGCAAGAATATTGAGACCCACACAGTTAGTAAAATCAATGAAGAATTACTTTGATGGGACAGGAGATCCCTATGACCACGTCGCAGAATTCAAGCAAGTACTAAGAGCCGAACAAGTCGAAGACATGTTCACGCAATATAATGCATTTGGGCTAACGTTAAAGAATACCGCTTTAACTTGGTTCCAACCTTTGCAACAAAGGCAATTTAGAGACATCCATCACTTTTTAGAGTCATTCATCACCGAATTCTCTAAGAGTGGGATTAGACATGACACGTCTTCATTGATTCATAGCTTTAAACAAACCCCTCAAGAAACAGTAAGACTGGCAGGACGTAGGTTTAGACAATATGTTGAACGATGTCCAATGCAAGAGCTACCCTCACAAGCCAAACAAGTGTCATTGTTTCTAGATGGCTTGTTGAGCTCTAAACTACGCTCCTATGTGTACCTAAAAGAACCCAGAACGCTAGAGCAATGTGTAAGAATTTGTATAGACATTGAGGACAACTTAGGAGACGAGTTGGAACTCTCAAAGGTCTATAAGGACTCAGACTGTTCATCTCTAGCATCCACAAAATTGTCTAACTCAATAGAAGACCTAGCAGAAAAAGTGGCCCAGAAACTAGGAGTTTCTAGTAAACCTAGGGTGCTAACAAACAAGCGTTGTTACACCTGTGGTGGTGACCATACGGCAAATGTGTGTCCCAATGCACCACAACCTCAAGCCAACCCTAGTGGCCAATACTGTACAATTGAGAGAAGATACACGAATCATACGGCTCAGGACTGCCCATACAACAAACAAACCGTGAGACAGAACTACCCGCAATCATACCCGCATCCAGGTAGGTATCAAGGTCAATACAATGCTCAGCCTTATTACTATAGGCCTCCTCAGAACTACCCATACCAGGCTCAACAGAGACCTCAACCTGTCTTAGCTCAGCAGCCACCCCCACCAGCGAATGTCATCTCAGTCAAATACGCTGCTGCAGAAGAGAACCTAAGTAGGGCCTTAGTGCCTTCTTCACCTTTGATCACAGAGAGTGACCCACACTCAAACAGTTTTGACTCCACTCATGTAGATAGTCCACCCGCATATTACACAGAGTCACCAGAACACGTGGAGACATATCATTACGATAGTCCACCAGTGGAACCTAGTTGGGAGCCCGACTATGCTAATGTGATGTACACAAACCCAAATCCACGGCCCCAATTGAGACAACAAAGACCACAGGGCCCTAGAGGACCATGCTTTAGGTGCCAAGGAGATCATTTCATAAAGGATTGTCCACATCCCCCGATATCAGGACAGTCACAGTACTATAACATACAAGGCTTTTGTGCTGATTGTGGCAAGGAGCACATAATCAAAGATTGTCCTAAAAATCCAGTTAACGCTTCAAATGTGACACCGATCAACGTGATAGGTATTGTAAGTAACGCAGATGGATCCAACCCTACATACGTGCCTATCCAAGCTATCACAAGAGCCCAGGCGCTCTTACAGAACCAACAGCTTAATCAGGAAAAAGTAGCCGGAACCAGTGAAGCTGCAGAATCTAGCAGTAAAAAGACAAAATCTTGGAAAGATTCTAGAGAAAAGATAAAGAGAAAGTGGAGTAAAAAGATAACGGAGTTGGAAGGAAGTTTGAAGGAATCTAGAGCCAAAATCCAAGAATTGACTTCACAGGAATTGAATCAAGAGAATCCAGCTCAAAAATCAGGATCAGTTTTAGCGGAACCCATACCAGAAAATCTAGACATGATGTTTCGTGCATATCAGGCTAGATTAAAAGAGGGACCTTAGGTAGCTGAAATGAGTAAAAACTACCCACGAGCTGATCTAGAAATTGAGAGAACTAAACTTTGCATGAAGATGGTAGAACTAGCACAAGCTTTGTTTGAAGCCTCTAGATATCTTAATTGGAATAACATGGCAAAACCAGAATTACACTTTCAAGGACTCATGGAGAGGCTAGAATATTTGATAGAAAGCAAAGAGAAAAAAGATCAGCCTAGGAACCCTATTGTCCCAGAGACACAGGAAAGGAATGCACCATCCCTGTCTCAAGTACCCAACTCAGAAAGTCAAGACAATTTATCTTCCATACATAGGTACTCACATGAATTTTTGAGAGAGATCCAAGAAGAGAAATGGAGAAAAGAACAAGGAACTCATCCTCCTATTCAAGAAATAGATGACTTGCAAGAACAATTTCCCCAAGACATTCCCTCTATATACAATGATGTAGAGGAAGAACAACTGAGTGAACACACAAGATTTGAATCTAATTCTTTACAAGAATTACCTCAGTTCACAGGACCTTGGGAAGCAAAGTCTATTAGTATGAGAGCACCCACGATAATAGTGAGGAATGAAGAATCAGTAATCCCTAGAAACACGGAAGTGATCAAGAATACCAAAGTACAATGTAACCTTACTCTGGAGGAGTTATTGAAGGTAAAACCAGAATTGTGGAAACATGTAGCAAATCAATTCCCTGAGCTTGCTACTACTCCCTCACAAATAGGATCACAAAATAAGGTACCAGAGATACCCGTGGAAAAGATTGGAGATGTAAGCAAAGGAGAGGAAGGTAACACTTATCTTCCGATAACCCATCAGGGCTACACCACGAAAGCCATCTTAGATTCAGGAGCCGGAGTAGCCATAGCTACCACCGCCTTATGGAAACGTTGGGGTAAGCCAGCATTGAGACCCACCAGGATGAAACTACAAATGGCTGATGGACACATAGAAAAAACATTAGGCTTACTAGAAGGCATATCTCTCACCACTTGTGGTGTAGAATTTGAGCATACTTTCGCCATTTGTGACTTTGCAAAAAATCATGCATATGAGATGATATTGGGACAACCATTCATGCGTCAGTTGCAAATTGTACAAGATTGGGGAACTAATTCTTTGTACTTGCAACATTTAGGAGTGACTACCAAAGTCAATCTTAAAGACTATTCACATCGAGACGTACCCCCAATACAATGGAATACCATCCATAAGACACCAGTAGAGACGGAATCCGTGCACTCATTAGAATCAGATCCTTCTTGGTTGCATGAGGATACTCATTTATGGATGTGTAAAGTAGCAAAACAAGAGGAAGAAAGGTTAGAAGCCAGGACCTTAGGTGCAGAACAACATCCACGAACCCTTCAAGATCCAGCTTATGCACCTGTAGTATTTCCAGACGAAGAGTTTGAACCCCATGGTTGGGCAGAAATCCTAGCAACCATGGATGTAGCCATCAATGAAGAACAATGGACACCCCACTGTGACGAGGATGGCTATGACATATCAATTTTCACGATAGAGCCAATCATGTGCGATGCGATTTTAGAAGAGTGTGAACCTAACACTGATGCATTTGAGGATGCAAGCGATTTTGATTTAGAATCAATTATCATGGACTCTCCATTTGCATCAGAGGAAGAATATTTTTTCGAGGTAGAGACTCACACTCAGAGACACGAGGAAATTACGAATGAGGTGAGGTTAGCCACGGAAGTGACTAACAAGAGTGAAGGCAAGAAAAGAAAGAAGAAAGAAACCATGTCAGAAAAAGAAGAATCTTTGTTTGAAGTACCCGAGAACTTCAAGAAATATGAAATCGAAGATAGAAGAATCATGGTACGAATGCCTAATAGAAAAGCGAATGACGGACAAGTATATGATAACCGAGAGAAAACCAAGAAAATAATCGTAGCCATAGAAGGAGAAGAAGAAAAATGTACATACATAGGGCATGATTTGACAACTGAAGAAGAAGAAGAGCTCGTTGCCCTATTGCGCGAATATAGAGATGTTTTTGCGTGGAGTTACAAAGATTTGAAAGGAGTAGATCCAGATATATGCTCTCATAGAATCCCTATGACTCCAGATGCAAAACCGACAAAACAAAAACCTTACACGTACAATGATAACTACGCTGCGAAGATTAAAGAGGAGATAGATCGCTTGATAGAAGCAGGATTCATTTACGAAATTGAGCATACCGAATGGGTATCCCCCATTGTGGTTGTGCCCAAGAAGAATGGAAAATTGCGTGTGTGTATTAACCTTAAAAAAGTTAATGCTGCCACGATTAGAGACAGTTATCCTCTTCCTATCACGGAACACTTATTGGAAAGAGTTGCGGGCAAGGAAGTTTACAGCTTCCTTGATGGTTTTTCAGGCTATAATCAAGTAGCCATTGCTCCAGAGGACCAACACAAAACGGCTTTTGCCACGAAATGGGGCATATTTGCATTTCGTGTGATGCCATTCGGCTTAACAAATGCACCCGCCACTTTCCAGCGACTCATGTGTCATGTTTTTAAGGAATTTTTACGCAAGAGCTTGGAAGTTTATGTCGATGACTTATGTGCACATTCAAATGTAAGACAGACGCATATCCCAGAGTTAAGACAAATATTTGACAAATGTCGAGAATATCAGGTTTGTTTGAACCCAGAAAAATGCGTTTTTATGGTCAGACAAGGCAAAATTCTAGGACACATTGTGTCAAAAAATGGAATCTCTACGGATGAAGAAAAGGTGAAGGTAATTGCAGAATTACCTAGACCAACTAATGTGAAAGAGGTACAAGCATTTATGGGCCATTGCGGTTATTATAGGAGATTCATACACATGTATGCAATCATAGCCAAGCCTTTGTACTCTCTTTTAACCAATTTTGAATGGACAGATGAATGTGAAAATTCATTCAATGAACTTAAACGACGCTTGTGCTCAGCACCTATATTGACAACCCCAGATTGGAGTAAGCCATTCCATGTACATGTGGATGCATCCAATTACGCCATAGGATGTGTGTTAGCACAACCCACGAATGAAGGTAACATAGATCTCCCCATAGCTTACGCTAGTAGACAATTGAACGCAGCAGAAAGAAATTACACCACGACGGAACGAGAAGGATTAGGGATGATCTACGCAGTAAAGAAGTTTAGGCACTACTTGTTGGCCAACAAATTCAAGTTCTTTACAGATCATCAAGCCCTATTGTACTTAGTCAACAAGCCATGTAACACAGGACGATTGATACGTTGGTTTCTATTACTCATGGAGTATGATTTTGAAGTCGTAGTCAGGAAAGGAAAGACACATCTTAGAGCTGACCACCTTTCAAGATTAACCTCGGGAGAAGCTCCTCAAGGAGTAGCAGATGATCTACCAGATGCATACTTGTTTAACCTTGAGATAGCACCAGAATGGACTAAGTCTATAGTCCCTATTCTCACGTACGGACCCAAGAATCCTAGGATAAAGATTAAAGAAGGAGAGATTACCAGGTCTCAGAGATACCAAATAATGGCAGGAAGCATATATAAACAGGATAATCAAAAGATTCTTGCTTGTTGTGTAGATGAATCAGAACATGTGAATTGGTTGCAATTAGCACACATAGGTGCATTAAAGCAACATCATTCAAAACATCAAACATTACAGACTCTGCATAGACTAGGAGTATATTGGCCTACGATGGAAGCAGATGTCTACAAGTTGTGTAAAGAATGCCATGATTGTTGTGAAAGACCACCAGTAGAGCATGCTACATTATATCACGTGTCTCTCACACCAGACTGGAGTGAACAGTTAGTGACATACTTGAGGACGAAGACATTCCCTCAAGGAATGACCTTAGCTCGACAACGCAGTCTAGAGCAGGAAGCTCACGACTATTCACTTATTGGCGATAATCTATACAAAAGAGGACGAGATGGATATCTAAGACAATGTGTTCATGTGAGCGATTATCTGAGCATACTAGAGACTGCACACCAAGGTGTTGCAGGAGGTCATTTTGGACCCGATAGGATAATCAAAGCCATCCTCTTTGCAGGATTATGGTGGCCCACTCTTCACATGGATGCTCATACCTATGTAAAGAGATGTGATGTGTGCCAAAGAACTCAGTTTCCTACTCGTAGAGATGAAATGCCATTGAAACCCATGATGGGCGGACGTGCATTTTCTAAGTGGGGTATAGACTTTGTAGGACCCATTAACCCCCTTGCAAAAGGTACACATGCTGAATACATTATTGTTGCCACAGATTATCTTACGAAATGGGTAGAGGCAAAAGCCACGAAAAAGAATGATGCACACACAACTGCAAAATTCTTATTTGAGAATGTCTTTACAAGATATGGATTGCCTATAGAGTTAGTGAGCGATCGAGGCACTCACTTTCTAAACCAAGTCATTGAATATTTGTTACAGGATTTTATGGTGATTCACAAGAATTCCGCACCATATCATCCTCAGGCCAATGGTCAGGCTGAAAGCACTAATAAGATCCTTTGTAACGTACTGACAAAACTTGTGAACAACAAACGTTCAGATTGGGACAAACAGTTACACCACGCTGTTTGGGCATATCGAGTGGCCTACAAGACCGTACTCAATGCAACTCCCTTTCAGATGGTTTTTGGTCAGAATGCTGTGCTTCCTTTGGACTTCTTGATACCGACCCTTAAGGTTGCACAAGAACATCAGTGGACCGGCCATGAATTATCAGCGAGAATAATGGACTTGGAACGATTAGGAGAAACCAGGCTAAAGGCAGCAGGAATATATGCAACGAAGAAGCGACAGAAAGCATATTTTGATGCACATGTGAAAGATAAAGGCCTAAAAGAAGGAGATTTAGTTCTAGTATATATGCTGAAACAACACGCACGTAAGTTAGAAAAGCGAGGTTATGGACCTATGATCATTAACAGACTCTCAACAAGTGGAGCAGTACAATTAGCCACTTTAGAAGGAGATATAATTCCTAATTACATTAGTGGCTGTAGAGTCAAGTTATATCAGGAACCTCTTACTGAGGATATGCTTAGACGACTCACGTTGGCAAAGAAGCGTAAGGAGGAAGAAAATAGAATACGAGCGGAAGCTCAGGCAGAAGCAATAGAACGCATTAAACGCATGAAGTTAAGAAGACAAGGACTAGGGAGAGAACATTATAACCATCTGGAAACTACACCCAGATACCCCATGGCCATGTGTCAAGTAAAGTCAAACACTCATCCTAGCATAGTGGACATGAGACCATTCATTACAGTTAGGCTAGAGCACGACAACCCTTGCCAAGAGCTCAGGGCTTTAATTGACTCAGGTGCTGCGACTAGTGCTATTAGATGGTCCCACTATAAGGATTCAGGCATAGAAATGCGGCCAATTGAGGCATACCTCATAGGCCTAGGAGGCATGGAAACCCCTTGCATGGGTGAGGTGGACCTTCCTATCCTCATTAAGGATGTGACCATGACAGCGAAGCTACTAGTGTGCCATGATGACGACCTGATAGAACCCCTAATCCTTGGCCAAGATTGGCTATACGATCACTCAGTGGACCTAAATCTTAGACAAGGCTCCTTACAGATTGGAACCTTAGAGCAAAAGTGAGTGATACCGCTTGACTTCCCTAACGGCATTCCGATTGAGGTTTGTAACCCTAGACCCTATGAAACGCATGCGACGGAAGACCGGAAGATCTTGGGTCAGACCAGTCACGTTACGTCTACACCAACCCACTCGGGCTTGGCTAGGGACAATTGTCAATCAGAAGGACGACAGGAGATCTTCCCTGGGGCTTCTTGCAAACTAGAAGGGGCAGCTACCCAACCGCTAGGGCAGATGAACACAATCAGCGGTCAGGTGGGTTGCATCAGCGGCCAAATGAGCACAACACCCTGCGGTGCTCATCCTTCCAAACTTGCTACGGACTGGCCTAGATTAAAGATAAAGAACGAATCACTTCCTAATGGGCAGGTCACGCAAGTGTTGGACCTCCCTTCTTTTCCAAAGCAGAGCGTCCAATGGACCTCTCAAACTCAACCCCGAAGGAGTCAACCACAACAGGGGAACCCAGACCGACGACACCACCAGACAAGGCAAAGAAAGCAGCAGTATCAACATCACAGAACAAGTGGCACGAGACAAATATGGGTGCCAAAAGGACAACAACCACAGGCTATTGGCAACACTGCAGACGAGAACAGGACAAAGTTGCAACAGAAGCAGAGTCAGCATCCAAAGTCCCCTCAATCTTCTTCCCCAAGTACAAATACTCGACAGATTTGGATCGCCAAGAAGTATCTTATCAATCGACCCACACCCATGCAGATTTGGGTACCCAAACAATGTATTATAGCCCAACCCTCTAGCCATGTAATATATACCCCTCTGAAATCTTTTCATCCTTCAATACCACCAAACCCGATACCGCTGTTTGTCCCTCAGCAGAACCATACCACCCACCCAAAGACTCTTAGGAAATGGATACCGAAACGTATCCAGACGTCTTCTTGTACCCCATTATCTAACAATTCTCCCACCCCGTTTAAACTCCACCCTTGTACTAATTCACCTTCAACCAAACCTTGTATAAATTCATACACCCAAACCCCACATCATGCATAATAACGGCTCATCAAGAAATGTATGCATAATCTGACCATGTAGGTGTCTAGAGACCTGCATTAGTTTTGCAAATAATCATTGCATCAATCACTTCACGACACTTGGCTACACGGGTTACACATCGGTTATGGAAAGGGATTGCGGTCTCACCTTAATGGGATCATAATTAATTTCCATACTAATGTGTTAATCTTTTGTAGCAGATCTTTTCCATTAGCTCATCAGTCATCATGCAAACCAAAGCAGGCCCATCAGAGGCTGGCCCCAATGCACCGATGGCCACTATTGGAGAATTACTAGCAGAATCTTATCCTACGGTGCAACCACCAGAGTTTCAAGGTTTTCCAGAACCCATGCCAATCGATGATCCTCGTAGAGGATACACCGAGAAGATTCATCGTAACTCTCACTGGTTCCAAGGCCTAGCAGGACCATTAGCTGATGCTGACTTCATTTTTGAAGCAAATATGACATTTGATGATCGCACATGGGGCAAGTATCAATTCTTCTCAAGAGAATTCGAAGGCCTACAGAACACCCAGGACTTAACTCATGTTTGGGCTAGAGCCGGCTTCACGGAGTATTTCAGTGATCCTCTGCCCAAACCTGACTTTTATAGGTGTTATTACTTAATCACCACTTTGCTGGCCTCAGAGAATAAGGACATCCCAGGAACCTTTATTTTGCCTTCTTTAGTGGATGATCCACCTTACAAAAGATTTTATCTTTCGAAGGATTTAATCAGAGCGGCCATCAAGATTCATGGAACACACACTCCAACGGAGAAAGAACGGCTAGTCCCAGAGCAGATGAAGCGTGGTGACGTAACTAAGTGGGAGGATATTTCTGCTATAACACCTGAGCTCTCTAAGCCATTACGGATATGCATGCAGCACTTTGCTTTCCCAGCTCAGGATCGTTTTACCATGCCCCACAAGAGAATCTGGTTTGGATTATACTTAGCATGTACTTGACCTCAAACGGTTGATCTAGCCAACTGGATAATTGATCAGCTCTATTTGGCACAACATAGGTGGGAGCGAAAGAAGGTAATCAATGGGTGCTGCGCCCTCACCAGGATCATATATATGTGCTTGGCATATGATTTACCCATAGAGCGTGCCATGACCAGTGAGGAACTGAAAGCATTCAAAGGCACCACTAGGAAGGCTAGAAAGTCTAGCAAAGGCAGAGCCGGAAAGCGGATGAGAGGTACTATCCCGTGCCTACAAGTCCCAGAATCACCCTCGCCACAACCATCTCCAGAGCAGTCACCAACAGCAGCCACTCCCACAGTACCACCAATTCGTATACGGTTATCAAGACCAATTACGCTGGAGGGCACCACCAGTGCTGTTGCACCCCAAGCAGCCACAACCACAGAACCTATCACCACAGCAGCTGAACTTCCCACCACTATTGGTGCGGAAGCTTTCTCTTTTCCAATACCCCATTTAGAACCAGGACAAGCAGAGCCACTGGACCAAACTTTTGATTTTGAGATGCCTGATGCATTCTCCAATGAGTTCCAGTTTTCAGAAGGACAATTGTTTTCTCAAGAATTTGAAAGGCCTAGCTACCCTACCACACCCAGGGATCAGCCACAAGGACAGGTCGTGTCCAGCTCTGATGACGAAAGAACAACAACCGATGACGACGAAGGAGACGACGAAGCTAGCCAGGGAACCCATGAATCCCAAGAGCAGGAACAGACAGATGGCCAAGGCCAACAAACAGACACACATGGCGATACAAGTACCCATGAAGATGAAACTTACAAGGCAGCAGCTTACACACTAGCTATCAAGAAGCTGTATAGAACAATGGAAAAAGTTTGGGCACGCAAAAAGCTGACAGAGGAAGAGAGTCAAACAATAATAGAACAAGAACTTGTCACAGGCGGATTCGAAGACGCATACATCAAAGGATTCAGAGAGTTAGTCAAATCAGTAGGCTCCAACGAAGCCCTCAGGTACTTGCAAAGAAAGCCACTACCACAGTTTGACCCCCGCAGAGTACGACTACTTTCAAAGCCCGGTGAATACATTCGTGTACCAACCGGAGAACAATCTTCAGAACAAGCCAGGGAGGCACGCCTCGTCCCCGAAAGTTCATTGGCCGTAGAAACCATCATTGTAGATTCCCCACCCCGCGCTACAGCTGTACAAACCTCAGTAGTCACTGAAGTACCGACCACCCAAACCGCTCCTCTCTCACCACCCGTCCATCCAGCCTCCCCTCTTCACCCTCCTTCCCCCAGACCAACACCTTCATTCACCGGAGGTGTTGCAGAAATCGTCTTTACGACCACTCACCCCACAATTCCCGCACCCATTAACCCTAGTCTACCCCCTCCCACACCCACCTTTCTACCCAACCCATTCCTTCATCAATCTTTGCCATCTTTCCCCACAACTCCAAGACCCCTCTTCCCATTCCCCCCGCCATTAACCTTCTCCCCCGTCTCACCTCCCCGACCCACCGTAACCCCTCTTTCCCCTTTCCACCAAGCTGCTCTAGCCAGCCCCCCTGTAAATTACCCCTCAACATTTGTAAATCCCGTATTTACACCAGCACGAGCACCCACGATCACACCCATATTCACGGTCACCGCACTAGATACGTCCACTGACATGGACATCTCACCACCCACTGCACCATCACTACCTTCACTCCCGGCACAAACATTTTTAGGCACATCACAATTTTCAACAATCACTACATCATCCACCTTCCCATCCCCATTCCCCATTCCCGTTGCATCTACACCAACTGCATCTTCATTGAGCACCCCATTAATACTATCACCCACTGTAGATAATGCATTCCGACAGATGTTCATGTGTATGACGCAAGTAAGAGATGAGTTCACATCTCTTGGAGATAATTATCAGTAGCTGCAGAGGACAACCAATGACTTACAGTCGCAGCTTAATTTATTGTCTATTGAGAATGCCTCTCTGAACACCCGCTACCAAGAATTACGCGAGGCTTATCACAATTGGAACTAGAAAGCGAAGAAAAGACCAAGGAAGCCACTGCTGACCTGGATAACTTATTAAGAGCCCAGACAGTCCGCAATGCAACGCTAACACGAAACATGGGCTTACTACGAAGACACCTAGCAGCCGCCAAGGAAGAAAACCAGCGCTTACAGGATCAGAACCGAGAAAACTTAGAAGCAGCGCTCGACCACCCAGACCAACCACTCAATCCTAGTCGGTTCAAAGCCATTCCCTCAGACTCGATGAGGATGCTGCTAGAAGATCATGTGAGATTGCTAGATGAATACGACCGCATGAACGAGGAGTTACAGAAACTCAAAGAAGATCACAAATTACTCCAGTTACGAGAACCGGCACACCACGACATACCAGCACCTGTGGACCCCTCTCCTGACCTCCTAGAGGAACTCAACTCATTACGGGCCCAGGTATCGACCCTTGAATCAAGGATTGCAGTATATGAAGCGCCACCAAGGCCAGATTCCCCACCTGAGCTTCCAGTTGAGGAAGAAACGGTCACCATCCCGGTGGAGGAAACGTTTGAAGAAGCGTACGAGCCACAACCCATCCCAGGCGGACACGTCACGGCCAAAGGTCAGATGACGTACGAACTTCCGACCCCCGCGTGGATGAAGACTATTGAGGAACTTGGAACAACGCACTCAGCTAGAGTAGAGGCACAATTACATGCCATGGCGATGATAGAAGAAAGAATATTACAGTCTCCATTCTTTGCTCATTTGGCCTCGCGACGATACATATTTGGGCATGAGCTACAGTATAAACCGTATTTCATGTTAATGGCCGAATACCAGTTAGCCATTGAGAAAGAGACCGGTAAGAAACCATCGCATGCAACTCAATTCGAGGCGGCTGCTCTACCACCAGATGCACAGAAAGGAAGGATCTATCAACCAGAGTGGCGAAAAAATTTGCTACAGCAGTATCCAGAGATGATGAGTACATGGGTAAAGGCACCTTTGCATTTGAAGTACAATCCGTGTTGGGGACCAGTGCCACGACGCCGCTCCTGGACTGCCTTTGCTATTAAGGTACAAAACAATAAGCAGTGCCAAGACTGGTTGAATTACCCCTATTTTAAGCCACCCATTGAGTTACCAACTGTTGGCTACATGATGGCTACAATTCGCCACTGGCTCCCTAGATTAAAGCATATGGATGATATAGCAGCGCATATGACTGTCAAAATCTTTGACATGATGCAAATGATTTTTAAAGTCTTCCGACGCGTCAAGGCACCACATGTCAACACCCCAGGCTTTGAGCATGGCAATTTCGATCTGGTATATGATATGAGTACTACGCCATCGCTACGGGTTTGTTATGCCTGGCACTGCAGAATAAAGTACCTACCGGCGTGCTACAAGCAGACATTCGAAGAGATGTTCACAACCGGTTTTTGGGAATACCATTCAGAGGTATTCATAAGCAGGCCTACACATTTATTACAATTATTTGCCTGCGAACGAATGGTCTATTCCACACACTATCAGCTCCCGCCACCGGAAGAACCGCAACCAATCGACTGGGAGAAACTCGAGGCAGACCTGGCCCGAGGCATTCGTATCTCCGAGCACACCCTCGCTCAAGACCTCCTACAGAACTATATCCGGCAGACCTCACAGCAAGGTTCTGTCAGGGACGACAGAAGCGAGAGGGAGGGGGGTGTTGGAAGCAGCCAGAGGCACAGACGACACGGAAGCATGTAACGACAAAGTAGGGAGCCAGTCGAATCGTTTTTCAAAGAATTATGTTTTCAAATACTTTCCAAAAACCTCCAACAGTGATTTTTATCACTATTGTAACATATGTAACATAGAAAACCCCATTTTGTAATCCATAGCTCCATTTTGTGCAAGCCGAGGAGTCCTCGAGCTTGAGGAGCTTAGGTAGAATGCACGTACCAATTTTCGTTATTTTTAGATACCGTTTACCCTTCCAAATAGCATCTAGGACCTAATTTTTAACTATGCCGGTCACTAGATGTGAAACCGGTCAAAACTAGTCTAGAAACTATAAAAAGAGCTAGAGAGCTCATTTTTCAGGTTGGTTAGTGTGAGCTTGTTGGAGTTTAGAGTTCTTTTGAGCTTGTAATAGTGTTCTTGAGTAATAGAGCTAATTTCCCACCTTCCATTGTGTCTTGCTTGTCTCTTCGTAGTGTGTGTGTATGTGTGTGTGCATTTCTATGCTTCTCACCTTCACTCTCACTTCATCTCACATTCACGATCTTCATATCACTCCTATCTCTTCCGCGGATTGACATTAAGGAGGTGGAGCTTCTTAACGTGGTTCTCACCATTGTGCTAGAGCAACACACATCCATGTTAAGCCATGTTTTGTTTATGATGAGAGGTTCTTCTATTAGCACATCTTTTCCCTTTCTAGTATGTATTGTCTTGTTGAATGGTTACCAAATTTGTAATTGGATATGTGGCTCAACCTCATTTTTTGGAATTGCTTTTGAAGTGTTGCCTTCATGAAGCACATCCATGGAAGATGGCTCAACAATAACTCAAAAATCTGTTTGTTGATTCTTACTTCCACTTCTTCTTGAGGTTCTCCTTTGGGGTGGATAAAAGTGTTGCTTGCTTCTAATGAAACTTCTTGAAATTGTAGTTTGGTGGCATCATTGATTTGAATGGTATATTTATAGCCTAGTTTGGGGGTCCTTACAACTTCTTCTTCCAGTGCACTTTCTTTCATGTCCTTGGACTCATTGCCACTTCTTGTTGATTCACCATTTGATCCAGTTCATCCCAACATCCATCATAATTAACCTCAGTATTAAGATCAGCATTCAATGCTGATTGATCATCCTTTCCATTTGATCCCGAGTATGATCTTGAGTTTGCTAGGCTCGAATCCTTATAATGATTGATTTTGAAGATTCTTGTGCCTATTTGTTGCCGGCCTCTAGCCTTAGTTGATTGCCTATAATGGTGACCTTGAACTGTGAGGTTCACTTGCCCTTTCATGTAGTTGTGAGTGGCATGGAGGGCTTCTTCTAACTCAAGTTCTATGATAAGAGGTGGTTGCGCTATAGTGGACTTTGGAATCATATGAATTTTTTTAGCCGATGGAGTGGTGGCCACATCTTCCAAATCTCTCATTCTTTTCGAACCTTGCATAGTTGATTGGGCATTGGTACTAGCTTCCTCAACAATCACTACACCATGCTTCTTCTTTGGAATAGTAGCTGCCTTAACATACTTTGCCATTTCTAATGTAGATTGCATTTTCCTTACATAATCATGGATATTCAGAGCATGGTAAATCAATATCATCAATGCGATGCTACCGTTTAAGAAATTTTTGATGCCTGATTATTTATTAGCTTCAAAGAGCCTTTCTTGTACATACAAGGTCAAGTTGATCTGATTTCCTATTTGTTTGATTACATGGGACAATAGTTGAACTAGTATCTTTTCAGGTGATGTGTATTTGTGCATGTTTGAGAAGCAAAAATGTTGGTGTACTAGTCGCACGTCTTCCTCTATATCCATCCGATTAATATCCAGAAAGGTTCTACTTTTTGCTTCATGAATTTCATCCTTAAGATTAGTAATACTATCTTTAATCCATCCAAAATCTTCTTTACTGAGTTCATGGGTAAATCTGATGGTTTGCCAATTTCCTTGTAAATTGATGACTTTGGCCTCCGATATTGAGGGTTTGTCGACTACAGGATGCAGGGTATTCATGACTTGAAGACATCTTTCAAAGTCTAGCTTATAGATGGCAAATCCAAGATAAGCTTCAATTCCAGCTTTAGACTATGTTTCTATTATGCGAGGAAATTCATGGAGAATCTTAAAATCTTGACTCATTAGTGGGAATTGATGGTCACGATCCATGATTGTTAAGGTGATTAAGAAGAATTGATTTTCCACTAGTTGGTCATCTCAAAACCAATGAACTTTTTGCTTTGACTACACTCTCCAATGGGAACTTGTTTACCTCCATTTGTTGGGTTGCTTCCAAATCCTCAGAAGCCATCTACACTTGAATTGCAATACATGACTAATATGAGAAATTAAGAAAGCTTATAATCTTCCATAGTGACCAAGCATTTGTTCTTCACCTTTTTAAACATGTTGTCACATAATCCTAGTAGGGGATGGTTGAACCACACCTTAAGAGAGAGGATTAGGAAGTAATCCTCAACCATGGCTTTTGGGGCAAGTGGTTAGCCCATCACACTCCTAACCGGGAGGTTGTGAGTTCAATTCCCAACATTGGTATCAGAGCCTAGTTGAGAAATTGGGCGAGATGGAGGTTTGCGCCTCATTCGTGGGCACTTGGAAAAAGCGTTTATCCATGGTGAGTGTAAAACTAGCCTTGGATGAAGTCGTATGGGCATTTGGGCACCCACGGAGGGTGGGATAGGTCCAAATTTGGTCCATGTGCTAGAGTTTGAGGTTGGTGGAAGCGCTCATGCATGGAAAGTGGGTCCAAGAGTTAGAAGGGTCCACAAGTGAGCATTGAGGACAATGCTCAGTCTAAGGGGAAAGGAATGTCACATAATCCTAGTAGGGGATGGTTGAACCACACCTTAAGAGAGAGGATTAGGAAGTAATCCTCAACCATGGCTTTTGGGGCAAGTGCTTAGCCCATCGCACTCCTAACCGGGAGGTTGTGAGTTCAATTCCCAACACATGTCCCCCCTAACATAGGTTAGTGAATCATGATACTTGAAGATACATTTTTTTGAATTTTTTTATTTTCTAAAAAGAAACATAAAATGGTTAGTCATAGCCGAACTTATTGTTGGTAATTGTTAGAAGCAATCCGATACTACTATAGTACAAGTGACGTACTTTTCCCATTGAAGGAAATATGCACCATTAAATAGTTTAAAGAAAGCATGTGTCAAATGTGAGGCCTTGCAGTGTGGCCCTATTGTGCATACTCTAGGTGCATTCAACTCATTATGAGTGCAAGGCGGACACTGCTTCTCTTGAATTTGTTTTGTCAATACACTCTTTGGTTTCCACACGTGAATTGTCTTCATTGTTCGATATTGAGTCTTCTTGAATAGTCTTTGCTTGGATGTTGATCATTTGGTCCACTACTTTGATTTGTTCCTTGAATTTCTTTGATATCTTCTTTGGAATCCATACTTATTTTGTTTTTCTTTGAACTTCCATGACACGTTCTGATAACCATACTTGAAGTATCCTTGGGTTGATTTACTTTGTTCTTCCTTGTTTGGAATGTCTTGTGCAAGATTACAAACACAATGTGCTAGAGAGATGACTCTCCTCCCAACCAAATGCCTCTATATATAGCTCTCTCGAGGGGACTGCCTACTTGGGCAGTACTGTCACAAGGAAGGAGATAAGGAAGAGAGCTCACACACACACACTCTCACTCTCAAGGAGAAGCACACACACAGATTGAGGCAAGGAAGAATGATCTTCTTCTTCTTCTTTTATTACATAAAAGGAATGTACAAGAATGACCTAACACAAGAATACAACAAGTGCAATATATAAAGATCAGTACATAAGGAAAAACCTAATGTCCGCGAATGAGTGAGCTGGCAAGAAACAAATGTGCCATTACTCTGGGTAGATAAATCTAATAAAGCTCAATGAAGTATCCCTGACATATACCGGCATGACCACTATACATGTCAGAGAAACGAAAAACTGGTACGTGTCATCCTGGATCATCACATGTTGATCTTGATATCTCAACACCATATCCTGTAATCCAAGCATCTCGCGAAACTTCTTCAACTTCTCAGCTCCAAGTGCTTTGGTGAAAATATCAGCAACCTGCTCATCTGTTCTCACATAAACAAGATCAATATCACTTGCTAACACCTTCTCTCTGATGAAGTGATAATGTACCTCGATATGCTTTGTTCTAGCATAGAAAACAGGGTTCTGTGCTAACTGTATGCTGCTAAGATTATCACAATAGATAGTGATAGGCTTTTGCACTTCCACACCTAAATCTGCAAGCAACATCTCTAGCCATGATGCCTCACATGCTGCCATTACAGCACCTCTATACTCAGCCTCTGTACTCGACAAAGCAATAATGGGTTGCTTCTTACTGCTCCATGTAATAGCTGTACCTCCAAGTGATACAGGAAAGCCAATAGTAGATCTTCTATCTGGAGTACTACCAGCCCAATCTGCATTGGTGTATCCATGAACCTGCAAATCTATACCAGCTTCATAAAACAATGCATAATCCAAAGTAGCACTCACATAACGTAGAGTGTGCCTCAGAGCATCCAAATGTGACTTCCTGGGAACCTGCATAAACTGACTTTCAAGTCCAACAATATAACTTAGATCAGCCTTGTAATTGTGAGATGTATAAGACTCCCCACAATTTTCCTGTACATAGTAGCATTTTCCAATGCTTCACCTGATGTAGTATCTGTTAGTGCAATTCACAAGCCTACACATTTGGCTTGAAAGATACCTTGAAGTCCATATACATATGGAGAAGCATAGGAACAAATGCTAGTGGTTAATTACCACTTTACCTTTTTTGTAAAAGTCACTTTTGACTTTGGAATCTTTTGTAAACACCTACAAAGGAAATCTAGTGAACTTTATTAGTTGTAAAGCATCAATCAAGTAGACGGAATATCTCCTAGGATGTAGGAGCTTGACTAAAGAGAGCCAAAGTTTGAATCCAAATTCAAACTTTGAACTAAATCACTATAAAAGGTCAACACAAAAAGTCATGGGCAGAAGACTCATATCTCGAGCTCATCTCTCTCATTTCTGAGTGTGTGTGAGGCCTACACTCTAGCTCACACCTATGTACACCATTAGGCAATGATCTTCATGCCAATGGCATTGTATACAAGTGTTCATTAATACATATATCTACATTGTTCATTTCTGAGTTCTCTGTCGTAGTACTTGAAAGTCTGTCAACTTGTGGAGAACATATCTCAGTCATTTCTTCACCAAATTCAAAGATCTATAGCTTTTTGGAACAAGCTCAAAGCTTTCTACATGCTATCAAAATTTGAAGAGATTCTAGTCAGCCATTTCAGAGAAAAGCTCATCGAGGTGATCACTGGTCAAGATCTGCAACAATCCTAAAAAATTGAGGGTAAAGGTTTACTTGCTAAATTGATTTCTCTGAGCATACTTAATCTTTTTATATCATTACAGTTGGAATAGTTAGCTTGCTAAGCTAATTAGATACCCCTAAAATGAATTTTTCCAATTCCTACTGTACTGGTCATATTGAGCAAAAGATCCGGCAAGTGTCAAGTAAAAAATAGAAGGTTTTCTTGGAAGCTTGAAGTTCAAAGTCTGAAGCATCAAAGGGCTGGTACAAAGTAGGATTTGGTTGGCAGTACCTACTCAATCTCTTGGAGTGTCCATCCATCATTCCTAACAGTGGTATCAGAGCAAACAAAGGTAAAGTGGGAGATGGTTTTCCTTCATTTATTGATAAATTGGACAGGAACAACTATCAGGCATGGTATCTAAGGATGAAGACATACCTACAAGGAAGGAGTCTTTATGGATACATCTCAAGAGATGAGGAATTGCCCTCATTCAAAACAAGAGGATTGCCAACATGAAAATCTCAACACATGGTGTGCTAAGGATGCATTAGCAAGGTCTTATTTACTCAACTCCATATCTGATTTTATTTTGCCACATATTAGAAATTGTAAGAAATCCCAAGAGACTTGGGAAACCTTGTCATCCTACTTTTCTTCCAACACAAGGGCCAGGAAAAATCAATTATGGATTGAATTCACTACACTAAGGAAGCAACCTAAGCAGGCTATTTCAGAGTTTGTGACCAAGATTAAAGATGTAGCAGATCAGTTAGCAAGCATAGGAGAAGAGATTGAAGAAGAGCAGATTGTAAGGCAAGTGATCAATGGGATCAAAGCTGATGACAAATGGGAAAGCTTCACCACTACCATGGACCTTTCCATGGACATGCAGATTCCAGACCTTACCACTCTCATGGGGCAAGTGTTCACTCATGAAGCCAAGCTCAACAAGAATGGAGACACATCCAAAGGTAATAGCTTTTCTGCCCTATACACTGATAAAGGTAAAGCTAAAGATAAAGGAAAGAACAAGAAAGGAGAAGATGAAGGCACTACCTCCCAAGCAAACTATGCAGGGAGAGGTAGATCATCAAGAGGAAGGGGCAGAGGAGGTAAGCAAGGTAGGGGGGAGATCCTATAACTCCTCACCATGCAACATTTGTGGTTTATCAAATCATACTACAGATGAGTGTTTCAGGAACTACAAGAATCAGAGAGGAAGAGGATATCAAAGAGGTGGATACTCATAGTCAAGAGGTAGATTCAACCATCACAAAGGCTACAACAACAACTACAACAACAATTACAGCAACAACTACAATGGCAACTACCAAGGAGGATTCAAATCCAGAAAGGACTACAAAAACTATACAGAAGAGAAAGATGACTCACTTCTGATCATGAACATGACATCAAAACCAGGTACAAATGATGACCACCTATTCTACATTGACTTAGGATGCTCAAATCATGTGGCTGGCAATGTAGCTCTACTCTCTGACCTTGAAGAACCAGAAGGTAAGCATCAAGTACAAAGAGGTGATGACACCAAGCACATTAGGGTGAAAAACGGCCGAAAAGGGGTTGTTTGCTAATGAGAGATTAAGGAAATTGACAAATAGAGTCTTTTCACGTGTACAAGAATATAACATTGTTGTCTCCTTTAACCGTATGAAGAAATTCTTTTTTTAAGAGAATATGATCTAAAAGTGCCGCGAAAGTGATGAAGATTCTTGTATTCAGTGTACAATTTCTTGGTTTGATGCAAAAAAAAGATATTTTTGCACACCACACAATGCATATTTTTAAGGTTCCAAGAAGGAAATGATTTTTGAAGATACAAAATATTTTTGGGTTCACGAAATTCCATGGTCATTCGGCGACAGGGTTTACATTAAATCAAAAGTTTCCACGTGTACAAAGCCTTTTTATCTATAAATGTTGGCAAAGTGTGAACGTCGGTTTCCCGCTTTGAGCATTCTTCTTCTTCTCGATTCTAATGGCTTCTTCTTCTTGTCGTCCTTCCAATCGTGTAACCTCATGTGAGGTTTACAACAGAAGAGAGGATTCTTTATGGAAACCTCTTTCTGTGAAGTTAAATGAATGAGTAACTATGCTTCCTAGCTATAGAGGTGCCCATAAAGTCAAGCATGCTAAAAGAGACGACACAAGAAACCATTGCAAGGGACCTATTCTTAGTTTCAAATTGAAGAGATGCGGTTGGTTTGCAAGAGTACAACATGTGTACAACGCTAAGGATCTTGTTCTGGAAAATCATATGCAATTCCCTTTGTACTGTAAGTGAAGTTTTACAATGATCGTCTATCATTTCAGTTGTTTTTGTATAACAACATATATGTTTTTGTATTGCAGATATTTTTCCTTCCAATATTTTAGAGTAGCAACCTCTTGAATGTTTAACACGAACATTCAGAGTTCTTCGTAAGGAATATGCAGAGCTTATGTATGCAGACAAATCCGCTCAAGTTTTCAATAGCACAGAGTTATGTGTCCATTTTGCATATTATCAGGTGCCATTAGGGAGGAGCTCTTATGGAAATCTTACACATTTTCCTGGTCCTTGCATCTCTTCATTAGATTGGGATGCTCCTGATCATTCAAAAAAAGGTGGAAAAGAAAGCTTGGACTTTGGATAGCCTTGGACTCAGAGGAGAGCTCTCCAGAAGTACTAATTCATCCAGATTTTCAATCTAGAAAGATAATTGTCACTGCAAATTGGAAATTCAAAAATGTAAGGGAGCTCTAGAATACCTTGATGAGGCATCATCACAATTCAAATTCTCAATTGATGATGCAATAGTTAACATTAGATTAGAGAAAACATTATCTTGCATAACTTGCCTGCCACCCAGGGTCATCAAGTTTGCAACCCTTTAGATTGTAACAAGTCTCCTTCTTTAAGAAGCTTTTTTTCAAACTTCCATTGATTTTTCTTTGCAGAATGGTGACTAAGAATGTGACTGATTACATCACTTCAACTATGTCTTTTTATGGACTATATTCATATTGGCATTTTTTTGTTTAATTTCAAGATTCTGAGGAGGTTTCAATGGTGCAATGATTATACAGGAACTTGCATATGACAAAATGGAAAAGATTGGATTACACGACCGATACAAGCGATACGGGCCATCCAAAATTCTCTGATTGCCCATATCGCTTGCATCGGTCGTGTCATAAAAACTTCTCTATCCTCCTCACATTTAACTTTTCTGCAGGATGGTGACTAAGAATGTGACTGATTACATCACTTCAATTATGTCTTTTTATGGACTAGATTCATATTGGCATTTTTTGTTTAATTTCAAGATTGATGAGGTTTCTATTGTGCAATGATTATAAAGGAACTTGCATGAGTAAATTCTAGGTGATTCAAGAATATAAACCAAGAAATTCTTACATAATATATCTCCCCTTTTAGAACCTTTTTCCATACTTCCATTGATTTTCCTTTGCAGGATGGTAACTAAGAATGTGACACATTACATCACTTCAATTATGGTTTTTTATGGACTATATTCTGATTGGCAAATTTTTTGTTTAATTTCAACATTTTGATGAGGTCTCAATGGTGCAATGATTATACAGGAACTTGCATATGAAAAAATGGATGGTATGAAAAAATGGAAAAGATTGGATGACACGACCGATACAAGTGATATGAGCCATCCGAAATTCTCCGATTGCCCCTATCGCTTGCATCGATCGTGTCATAGAAACTTCTCTATCCTCTTCACATTTAACTTTTCAACAAGAATAAAGCAAAAAGCACACAAAATAGACATTTTGATGATAGGAACAGTTCAATTTTGCTTGAACCATGCAATGAAGTCACTTTTGCTTAGTTCTCAAGAGGATCAATTCAACATTACATTACTCAAGGCATATAGATATATTACAATGTATCTATGTACATTTCATGAGTAATAAGCTTTGAAAAGAAATATATTTAATCCTTCTTGAGCCTTTTGAATGAACTTGGCTCTAGCAAATCTCCTCTATATCTGAGGTACTCTTTTCTCCTGTAGCCAACAATACTTTGAACATATGACACCCCTACAGCCATTGCATAGCTTGAGTAACAAAGGAAGTAGCATGCCCTTGAAGCATTGAATCCTGGGGCATATCCAAAAATTCTTAATGCACCTATTCTTTCAAGTAGAAAAACTCTGTATGCATTAAAGGGTATTGAAGTAAAACCCATGTATCTTGAAAGAGTCCTCAAGGAGAATAGTGAAAAATCTGCCTCTTCACTATACTGCTTATGAATAACACAAAATAATTTTGGATTCAGTTTTGGAAGATAGTGGATCACTGAATGAATATCCATCTTTGTCTTTCCTTTCTTCTCTATGGTTTTCCTTGTTCCCTTCCCCCTCCCAATGTAGTTGTCTTCATCCAATATATATATCTGTGGAAAAAATTGAAAATCTAGGTTAGAAAAAGTCCAAGGACTTTTAAAGTCATAGAAATAACTAGAAACAGAAGTAGAAACAAAGCATGAGACACGACCGATCCAAACGATTAGGGTCATCAGAGAATATCCGATGGGCATAATCGCTTGCATCAGTCATGTTCGATTTATCATCCTTAACTTTATAGAAACATAGAATTAATGTTGAAAATAATATTTATAAACACATTTAGTTGTTCTATATGGAGCATTCATTCATATAGCTATAAATATGATACTTGATTGGACACAACCAATTCAAGCGACTAGCCCCATCAAGGAAGCTTGGATGGTCCTAATCGCTTGAATTGGTCGTCTCCAAAGGAGGTCATCTTGAAACTTAGATTGCATGTGAACTTTTGTAAGATTGACTGTCTATTTGCATGATTTCGATACCCAGAGGTCTTGATAAGCCTTTTTGTATTGATTTCCAGACACGACCGATGCAAGCGATTAGGCCCATCCAACATTTCCAGATGAGCCTAATCGCTTGCATTGGTCATGTCCTAGATTCATGCACAAATAGGCTCATCAAGACCTTTCCATATCAGAATCATACAAATAGACAGTCAATCTTAGGGTTTTGGCATGTTCCTCCGGATGCAATGGTAGCGATTCCGAGCCAATAGTAAGATAGGGAAGTTCATAATCGATGCAAGCGAAATAAGCTAGTCAAAGGTGGGTCAAATGCGTGTAATCGCTTGTATCAGTCGTATCAGGTATGTAGCACAAGTATGCATGGGTGATGAAGAGAGAAATTCTATGAAGGTTGAAAATGTGAAATGGTGAACGGGACTCGTATTTATAGTCGAGAAGGACCGGGTAACGATCACATGACGTGGACCAATAAGTGAGTGCCACGTGGCAAAAGAACGTTGGGAATCACAACGGCTAGATGATGTGGTCCACTCAAATGATGCCACATGGCATTGTAATGTTGGGATTCGCAACGGCTAGATGACATGGACCAAGCACACATTGCCACGTGTCACCAACGATCAAATCATTCCAGAGACCTATTTAAGCTCCTCTATTCACTTTTTTCATTTTTTTGTGAACTTCTTGCTACCATCAACTTGCCATTGTCTTCGCGTTTTTACATGCTTTTCAAAACTTTCCATAGACCACATTTTGTGTGAGTGTTTAGGGTCATCATGATCAATTATTTTACAACACGATCGATACAAGCGATTAAGGACATTCGAGGATTTCCCGATGACCCTAATCGCTTGTATCGGTCATGTTTCTTGAGTGCTTTGTGAAAGCTTTTAATTAGTTTTTCTGCTGTTAAAATTTGTTCCAAGCTTTTAAACTCTTTTTTGTGCAAGTTGGCTTATTTCACTTGCATCGGTCATGAACTTCCCTATCTTACTATTGGCTCAAAATTTCAAGAAACTAATGATACCATTGCATCCGAAACGTCTATTTGCATGATTCTGATATCGAGAGGTCTTGATGAGCCTATTTGTGCATGAATCTAGGACATGACCAATGCAAGCGATTAGGCTCATCTGAAAATGTTGGATGGGCCTAATCGCTTGCATCGGTCGTGTCTGGAAATCAATACAAAAAGGCTTATCAAGACCTCCGGGTATCAAAATCATGCAAATAGATAGTCAGTCTTAGGGTTTTGGCACGTTCCGGACGCTATGGTTGCATTATTTTCTTCAAATTCTTAACCAATAATAAGATACAAAAGTTCACATGCAATCTAAGCTTCAAGATGACCTCCTTTGGACATGACCAATTCAAGCAATTAGGACCAATGCAAGCGATTAGACCCATTTGATATTCTTTGATGACCCTAATCGCTTGGATTGGTCGTGTCTCATGCTTTGTTTCTGCTTGTATTTCCAGTTATTTCTATTAAATATATTTCTTTTCAAAGCTTATTACTCATGAAATGTACATAGATACACATATTTATTGCCCACAGGGATACAAGACATTGCAAATATGAAGGATGTAATCTTTTTTTGTGTAATTGATCCATGTACTAATATTAATTCTTATTGATCCATGATCTGTTTTTCTCTAGTAAAAGTCCTATTTATCTGATGATAATAATCTTTTTTTTGTAGGTTATGGCTAGGACAAAGAAGACTGCAAGGAATTCTCTCCAATCACAACATGGAAACTCCAAAATGTAAACCTCGCCATACGTTTTGTTGTGTTCTATTTTAAAACCTTGCCATCCATTCTAAATTTAAGTTTACCTTGCAGTGTTGCTAAGCTTCTCAAAATGCATATTGATCAAAACATTCCAAGAATTCCTTCATTGAAAGAAGAAAAAAGGTTTGGATACATTCAAATACATGTGCCATTACAGAAATACGACACCTCATGTGACTGGAGAGTGATTGCAAATGCAGTAAGGTTCTTGGAAAGCAGGTTTTACAACCCTGAGTTAAACTTGTCAGACTATCCATATGCTTGGGTCATCTTGATCAAGGAGAGAGCAATAAATGCCATTATGGAACATGCAATATGCCCTTATGATCCAAACTCACCTTCACCACCACACCACAGAAAAAGAAGTCTAAAGAAAAGAAGAAAGGGTTTCCTATTCACTCCCCATTGAAGCATGGACCAAAGAATAAGAGTAGAGGTGAGGGATCCAAAAAGGACAAAAAAGAAGGGTGAAACATTATATTTTTGAAATGTAAGATTGTAATCTAATGTGTAACCAACATATGTTGGAAGATTTATTGATGTACAAATTGTATGTAATTATGCCAGTCTTCATCTGGAAGATGGTCATTGTAACTATATTTATATGCCTTGAGTAATGTAATGTTGAATTGATCCTCTTGAGAACTAAGTAAAAGTGACTTCATTGCATGGTTCCGGAAAAATTGAATTGTCTATCATCAAAATTTCTAATTTGGGTGCTTTTTGCTTTATTCATGTTGAAAAGTTAAATGTGAAGAGGATATAGAAGTTTTTATGACACGACCGATGCAAGCGATACGGGTAATCGGAGAATTTTGGATGGCTCATATCGCTTGTATCGGTCATGTCATCCAATCTTTTCCATTTTTTCATACCATCCATTTTGTCATATGCAAGTTCCTCTATAATCATTGCACCATTGAAACCTCATCAAAATGTTGAAAAAAAAATTGCCAATATGAATATAGTCCATAAAAAGCCATAATTGAAGTGATGTAATGAGTCACATTCTTAGTTACAATCCTGCAAAAGCAAAATCAATGGAAGTATGGGAAAAGGTTCTAAAAGGGGAGATATATTATGTAAGAATTTCTTGGTTTATATTCTTGAATCACCTAGAATTTACTCATGCAAGTTCCTTTATAATCATTGCACAATAGAAACCTCATTAGAATCTTGAAATTAAACACAAAAATGCCAATATGAATGTAGTCCATAAAAAGACATAATTGAAGTGATGTAATCAGTCACATTCTTAGTCACCATCCTACAGAAAAGTTAAATGTGAAGAGTTATTTTCCTAGATTGAAAATCTGGATGAATCAGTACTTCTGGATAGCTCTCCTCTGAGTCCAAGCTATCCAAAGTCCAAACTCTTTTGTACATTACCTGTATTTTGTAGAAGCTTTGGATCTTTTCTTAGATGAACATCACCACCAAGAAATCCCATTTCTGAAAGTAGAGATTCACATTTTTTAATGAAAAGGTGAACGATAGCCTTGTGAACGTAGAATTGCGTGCACTTGATTGCAGTGCTACCCTTGTAGATGACATTGGTCACTTCTTGCACGGTGCCGTAGTGCTCCTGCATATACATAGATAGATGGGCACTACTTCAACGGATGCCGCTATCATCATCACCGGAGTGGACGAAGCAGAGGAAGTGTGATTACCTGATTGATGGAGTCCCAGCCCGTGACAGTCCCGGTGTTATGAAACAGAACAGTCGCTTGTGCAGCTCTCCACATAACGGCTCCGAAAAAAAGTGGTAGGAGCAGTGTACGCAAGTCAATCGCCATCCTGAAGTATGGTTGCTTGCCGAAATGTAGCTTCCACTGCCTGCGATATTTCTTCTACATAAGAAGGGATGCCCATGTTTCTCCTAAAAGTCTAATTAGATCATGAAGATTATGAAAAGGGGTATACCTTCCAGTTTGTGGATCAATTGGATAAACAAATCCATCTGCCCATATGTCGATATGTTTTTTGCCTTCTTTCTGCAATCCATCCACTTTAGAATGTTGAAGAGCCCTTCGGCATACCTTTCTTGTCGTTGCATACTCATGACTAACTGCAATGTTGATATGGAACTTATCACAATGATTTTGGCTGGTTGAAAGGTGAGTGAGAGTGTTTGGGTTGAGGTCCTCCATGGTCTACTACGAAGAGTGATGCAAAAGTGTCTAGAATGACATGAAAGAGAGAAACAAGCCTGCTATCGAAAGTAGAGTAAAAAAAGTGCAAAACGGCATAAGCACACATTATATAGGTTCGTGAACAAGAGGAAAATTCAAATTTTCATGAACGCCCGATGAGCACAAACTTTGAGGAGGATCCATCGCATGGATTCTAGAGAATATCAAAAGGAGAAAAATCAGGTAGACTTTTTACTTTTGAGCTAGAAGACACAAAGAATATTGCACTATACAGTTATAAAGATCAAACACTTTCAAAACTTGAGATTTGGCACAAAAGATTAGGGCATATAGGAGAAAGAACCTTGAAGCAGATATGCAAGGATCAATGTGTAATTGGAATACCCAATGTTTCCAAACAACACATGATATATAAATGTAGTGCTTGTCAATTTGGGAAGTCTCACATGTTACCCTTCTCAAGGAAAGGCTACATGCATGAGGACTACCTAGAGCTTGTCCATAGAGATGTATGGGGACCAAGCAAAGACCCCTCAGTCTTAGGATCAAGGTACTATGTATCTTTTATTGATGATTATAGCAGGTGGACTATATTGTACTTCATGAAGCATAAGGATGAAGTGTTTAATTGCTTTAAAAATATCTTGCACTTGTTGAGAATCAGATAGGGAAGAATCTAAAGAGGCTAAGGTCAGATGGAGGAGGTGAGTACTTCTCCAATGAGTTTGAAGACTTCTTGCAGGACAGAGGCATTAAGAGAGAAATAACCACAAGGTATACTCCTGAACAGAATGGGATAGCTGAGAGAAGAAATAGTTTGATTGTTGAAACAACTAGGTCAATGTTGAATGAGAAAAAGTTACCTAACTATTTATGGGTAGAGAGTGTTTCTACTGCCACTTATCTCATAAACAGGATACCATCAAAATCCCTTGATGGGATGACACCTTATGAAGCATGGCATGGTAAGAGACCCTCACTAGACCATTGCATGATATTTGGATGTGTAGCATATGTACACATTCCTTCTCAGATAAGAGGCAAGCTAGACCCCAAGGCTGAGAATTGTATCTTTGTTGGATATGATCTGAATAAAAAAGGATACAGGTTTTACAACCCTTCAAATAAGGGATTCATGGTTAGTAGAGATGTTGTCTTTGATGAAAATGATTCTTGGTATGAGAATGAATGCAAGAAGTTTAAACTACCCTACGATTTGGAAGAGGAGTTTCCAAGTCTTGCTAAGAAGGAACCTATTCAGAATGAAGACACTACTTCAGACGATGAAGATGTTATCAACCTTGAAGAGTTCAAGGCATGGAAGTACAAGGGCAAAGTCAAAATGAAGAATCTTGAAGACATACCTGAATCTTCAAATCAATCAATTAGAAGATCACAAAGGGAGAGCAAAAAACCTATCAGATATGGGTATGATACCTCTCTTGTTACTAAGCACTCTGTTTATCTTGCCAAAGATTTGTCAATTGAAGAACCAGGATCATATGAAGAAGCCATAACCAAGATAGAATCGAAGGAAGCTATGGATGAGGAGATTGAAGCACTCAAGGAAAGTGATGAAAGAACTTGGAGAAGCTTGTCAAAGGTAGAAAAGTGCGTTTCGAAGCGATGAAGTTTGGTCAAGCCAACCGGCACAAGACCAGCCCTTGAGCTTTTGGAGACTCAAATAGACCTTATAGGCATGCTATAAGTGCAAAGAAACACACTATGTACCTTGGAGCATCAAGGAGAATGAGTCGATACAAAACAGATAGGTTCGCGGGTCGACTAGCTCAAAAAACTTACTATCTTTGGAAGAGACAATGAACTTCAAATGCCCATAGCGACCAGCGTGATTACAATTAGAAAAAATCCTTTTATGGGAGTGATACACATAGGGTTGAGTGTATGGAATGCACAAAAGTATAAGGAATAAGCAAAATATGCTATAGGAATGAATGCGACATTCACCGGTGGTACTTCCTATTTTTCAGGAATACGCAGAGATTGACCCCGAGGCAGAAAAACTGAGATTTCTCCAAATCTGCTGAACCAAATGCTTTGAAAATTTACAGGCATAAACTAGACACTAATACCTTTCCAATGAGTCCTCTTGCACTCAATTTGCAGCTCTGAGGAGAGAGCAGCAGCCTCTGCAAGATTACTGTTGGCGAAGAAGATGATGCAGAAATTGAAGGAGCAAGACAATGATGGTCACAAGTGTATGTATATTGCTTCCATGTAATGTACAAGTGATTTCAACTCCTTATATAGCCTCTAGGAGTGTTCCACGACTTTTACAACTTGAATTTGAATTCAAATGAAGGTGGGAATGGTTGTTGGAGGGAATCAATTCACTTCCCTACAATCTAGGAAAAGTGAAGATCTTGATTGATCTACTTTTAGGTGATTGATTGCTTGATTGAATGCAACTTCAACCACCAAAATTTCGTGGGATTTTGGCCCTATATTTGTACCTTTACATGTGTACAACTCAAGGCTTTTACAACGGTAAATGAGCCATCAAAATATTCTCAAAAAATACAATAAATGAGCATATGAAAAAGAACTCTCCAACGGATATTCTTTCGATGCGATAGCCTTTGATGTAGATCAAATCCACCTCAAGCATAGTGTAAGCTTGATGTTCCAACAGCTCCCCCTCAAGCTAAAGTATGCTTGAGTCTTCATTCTCTGATAGGTTGAATACCTGCCATAGCTTTGAATCTACAAAGCTTTATTCCATCAAGTGCCTTCGTCATCATATCTGCTACTTGCTTTTCAGTCGGAACAAAAGAAATGTCGATCTCCTTTGCCATGAGCTTCTCCCTGATGAAGTGATAATGGACTTCTATGTGCTTGGTTCTCGCATGGAAAATAGGATTTGCCGCTAGATGCATGGAACTTACATTATCTCCAAATATGTGAGGTTTGGAACTCACAAGTCCCAAATCTGTATACAATGCTTTTAACCATATTGCCTCTTGAGTTGCTATGGTCAAGCCTCTGTACTCTGCTTCAGTTGAGGATAAAGCAACTGTTGGTTGCTTCTTGGAACTCCATGACACTAGCTTCGAACCTGCAAATGCTAAGTAACCAGATGTACTTTTTCTATCATCCTTAGCTCCTGCCCAATCTGCATCTGAGTAGATTTTGATATCCAAATCGGAAGAGTAAGGATAGAATATACCTTCGTTGATTGTACCTTTGAGATACTTAAGTACTCTCTTAGCCGCATCCATGTGTGGTCTTCTCGGTGAGTGCATGAACTGACTAAGCACTCCCACACTATATGAGATGTCTGCCCTTGTGTGAGTAGCATATATCAAGCTACCTACCAAGCTTTGATACTCTTTAATGTCTTCAATTTTCTCACCTTCATAAACACTAAGTTTATGATTCATCTCCAAAGGTGTACCTGCAGGTTTAGTGTTCTCCATTTTGAACTTGAGAAGAAGATCCTGAATGTATCTTCTTTGAGTCAAATACATTCCTTCATCTGTATATATCACCTGCATACCTAGGAAATATGTGAGCTCACCTAGGTCACTGATTTTGAACTCCTCTTGCATGTGTCTCTTGATCCTTTGAATGCCATTTAGATCATCACCTGTCACAATAATATCATCTACATATACACATAGATAGATAACCTCATTGTGATCCCTTTTGATGAATAGAGAAGGATCGGAGCTGCTAGCTTTGAACCCTTGGTCTTGAAGATATGTAACCAACCTGTAATTCCAAGCTCTTGGAGCTTGTTTCAATCCATACAATGCTTTCTTAAGTTTGCAAACATAAGATGGATGATTAGGGTTTTCAAAACCTGGTGGTTGTGACATGTATACCTCTTCACTTATCCAACCATTTAAGAATGCATTTTTCACATCAAGTTGGAGGAGTCTCCAATTCCTTGCAGCAGCTACACTTATCAATGTCCTGATTGTAGTCATCTTTGCAACTGGTGAGAATGTTTCCTCATAGTCTATACCATGAGTTTGTGAGCATCCTTTGGCAACTAATCTTGCCTTGTACCTGCAAACTGATCCATCTGAATTTCTTTTAACTTTATATACCCATCGGCAACCAATTACCTTTTGATTCGGTGACATTGGAACCAAATCCCAAGTGTCCATTTCCTTCAATGCATCTATCTCTTCGTTCATGGCCTTTTCCCAATTAGGGTTTCCCTTTGCCTCTTCATAGGTTGAGGGTTCCTCTGAAATAGAGTCTTTTGCCAAGTAGATTGAATGCTTTGTAACAAATGTGGAATCATATCCATACCTTTCTGGTTGTTTCTTCTCTCTTGCTGATCTTCTAGGTGCTTGTTTGGAGCATTCTCCAACCTCTTGCATCTTTGCTTTGCCTCTTGACTTCCATAGCTTGTAATCCCTTTCTCTTTCATCTTGGTCATCGTCTGTATCACTTCTTGGATCCTGGACCTGTGTATAATGCTTGCTTCCTAATTGATGAGAGTCATAATCAAGATCATATGGTAGTGTTACCTTTTGTTTGTCTTCATCATACCAAGACCTGTGTTCTTCAAACACAACATCTCTACTTGTAGTGAATTGCTTGGTTGAAGGATTGAAGAACCTGTAACCCATCTGAGTTGAATCATATCCAATAAACACTGCCTTTGTTGCCCTTTCATCTAGCTTACCTCTTATTTGTGATGGTACATGAACATAAGCTAAACAACCAAAAACCTTGCAATGTCCAAGACTAGGTTTTCTTCCATGCCATGCTTCATAAGGAGTCATACCTTGAAGTGATTTGGATGGTAGTCGATTGACAAGGTACACTGCAGTTGAAATAGCTTCTGCCCATAGATAATGTGGCAACTTCTTCTCTTCAAGCATTGTTCGAGCTGATCCAACCAATGTCTTGTTTCTCCTCTCTGCAATTCCATTTAGTTGAGGAGAGTACCTGGTAGTCATTTCCCTTTTGATACCTTTATCCTGCAAGAACTCATCAAAATCTTTGGAGAAGTATTCTCCCCCTCCATCAGATCTGAGCTTCTTTAGTGATCTACCTGTATGATTCTCCACATGTGCAAGATACTTCTTGAAGCAATCAAACACTTCATTCTTACTCTTGATAAAGTATAGAACAGTCCATCTACTATGGTCGTCAATAAATGAGACATAATACCTTGATTCTGCCAATGAAGGTTCTTGACTTGGTCCCCATACATCTGTATGTACTAAGTCCAATAAGTTGTTGTGGATGTAGCCTTTGTGGTTGAATGGTTGTCTTTGTGCCTTCCCAATCTGACATGCATCACACCTGTTGATCATGTGTTGCTTTGATATGTTCGGCAGTCCTAGAACACTTTGATCCCTGCATATATCCTTCAAGGTTCTTTCATTCACATGAGCAAGTCTCTTATGCCACACTTCAAGCTCACTTAGGGTTTGAGACCCAAAGTTGAATAGAGCTATGTTCCTGGTATCTCCTACTTCAAAAGTAAAGAGCCTACCATGCTTCTCACCTCGGGCTATCTTCTTGAAGCCTTGACATGGATCTTCCACAAAAGCTCCATGTTGGGTGAACCTAACTTGCAAGCCTTTTTCAACTATTTGGCCTATACTGATTAGGTTTTTAGTGATAGTGGGTACATAGAGAACCTTACTCAAAATGTTTGTCCTGCCATTGGAAGCTTTGACATTACCAATCTTCTCCACATTGTGCTTCGTGTCATCCCCTTTTTGCACTTCATGTCTATGCTTTGGACTTTCCAAGTCAGATAGAAGAGCAATGTTGCTTGCAACATGATTCGAACATCCTGAATCTATGTAGAACAAATGATCATCTTCTTTACCTTCTTTGTGGCTTAGGTTCATAAGAAGTAATGAGTCTTCATGTGGTTGATCTTCTGAATAATTGTTGTAGTCCCTTCTATTATAGCTTCTAGTGTTGTTGTTGAAGTTGTGTCCACCTCTGCCTCTATTGCCGCCATATCCACCTCTTCCACTTCCTTTCTGGGTCTTCCCATTGAACCAACAATTCTGAGTGGTGTGGTTGGTCTTATCGCATATGGAACAAGGTTGAACATTCTGACCTTTGGCTTTGTCTTGCTTTGGTCCTTTCTTCTTCCCTTTCCACTTGCTCTTGCTTGCGAAGTTGGCTTGGGAAGTCTCTTCTTCGTCTTCTTCCTTCTTCTTGCCTTTCTGCTTCTTATCCTTCTTATCTGCATATAGAGCACTAGTTGAACTACCATGATAAGAGTTACCTTTCTTTATGCTATTATTGGCTTCTTGATTGAAGAGTTGTCCAAGAAAGATGTTGAAGTTTGGAGTTTGCACATCCATGATGAGATCGTAAGCTGTCGTGAAGGATTGCCATTGCTTATCACTTCGAATGCCATTGAGAATTTGCCTCATGATGACCTCTTCTTCAATCAGCTCTCCAATGGATGCTAACTGATCCGCAACCTCTTTGACCTTGGTAACAAACTCTGTGATGGTTTGTTTAGGTGTCTTCTTCATTTGGTTGAACTCGTTCCAAAGATGATTCTTTCTTGCTTTGGTACTAGCAGAAAAGAAAGTCTCCAGGGCATCCCAAGTCTCTTGAGATGTCTTGCATCCTCTAATATGTGGTAATAGAAAGTCAGAGATAGAGTTTAGTATGTACGACCTTGCTTGAGCATCCCTTGCGCACCAAAGTGTGAGCTTATCTGTCTCCTCTTGTGTAGGTCCTCCTTTGGATCTTGGAATAGGCATAGCTTCATCACCTGCTACAATTCCATAAAGATTTCTACCTTGCAAGTAGGCCTCCATTCTGATTTGCCAAGCCGCGTAGTTGTGTCGATCAAGCTTCTCGATCATTGAGGGAAAGCCGTCACCCATCTTGAACTAGCTCTGATACCACTGAAAGAACTTGGAGAAGCTTGTCAAAGGTAGAAAAGTGCATTTCGAAGCGATGAAGTTTGGTCAAGCCAACCGGCACAAGACCAGCCCTTGAGCTTTTGGAGACTCAAATAGACCTTATAGGCATGCTATAAGTGCAAAGAAACACACTATGTACCTTGGAGCATCAAGGAGAATGAGTCGATACAAAACAGATAGGTTCGCGGGTCGACTAGCTCAAAAAACTTACTATCTTTGGAAGAGATAATGAACTTCAAATGCCCATAGCGACCAGCGTGATTACAATTAGAAAAAATACTTTTATGGGAGTGATACACATAGGGTTGAGTGTATGGAATGGACAAAAGTATAAGGAATAAGCAAAATATGCTATAGGAATGAATGCGACATTCACCGGTGGTACTTCCTATTTTTCAGGAATACGCAGAGATTGACCCCGAGGCAGAAAAACTGAGATTTCTCCAAATATGCTGAACCAAATGCTTTGAAAATTTACAGGCATGAACTAGACACTGATACCTTTCCAATGAGTCCCCTTGCACTCAATTTGGAGCTCTGAGGAGAGAGCAGCAGCCTCTGCAAGATTACTGTTGGCGAAGAAGATGATGCAGAAATTGAAGGAGCAAGACAATGATGGTCACAAGTGTATGTATATTGCTTCCATGTAATGTACAAGTGATTTCAACTCCTTATATAGCCTCTAGGAGTGTTCCACGACTTTTACAACTTGAATTTGAATTCAAATGAAGGTGGGAATGGTTGTTGGAGGGAATCAATTCACTTCCCTACAATCTAGGAAAAGTGAAGATCTTGATTGATCTACTTTTAGGTGATTGATTGCTTGATTGAATGCAACTTCAACCACCAAAATTTCGTGGGATTTTGGCCCTATATTTGTACCTTTACATGTGTACAACTCAAGGCTTTTACAACGGTAAATGAGCCATCAAAATATTCTCAAAAAATACAATAAATGAGCATATGAAAAAGAACTCTCCAACGGATATTCTTTCGACGTGATAGCCTTTGATGTAGATCAAATCCACCTCAAGCATAGTGTAAGCTTGATGTTCCAACAAGTGACACATGGGAACTAGTACCAAAGAAAGAGTCCATGAAGGTAATTGGATCCAGATGGATCTATAAACTCAAAAGAAATTTTGATGGGTCAATTAACAGGTACAAAGCCAGATTGGTAGCCAAGGGTTTTGCACAAACCCAAGGCATTGAATATGAAGAGACATTCTCACTTGTGGCCAAGATGCCAACCATCAGAGTGTTGGTAAGTGTGGCTGCATCAAAAAATTCGAACATGTACCAATTGGATGTCAAAAATGCTTTCTTGAATGGATGGATTTCAGAGGAGGTATATATGTCACAACCTCCTAGCAATGAGGACCCTAATAAGGTAACATATGTATGCAAATTGAATAAGTCTCTTTATGGATTAAAGCAGGCACCTAGGGCATGGAATCACAGGTTAACCACATACCTCCAAGACCAAGGTTTTGTCATGAGCAAGGCAGACACTTCTCTAGTGTCTATTCATCAAGAGAAGTAATTCAGAGGTTTTATACCTATGTGTATATGTTGATGATATCATACTTATAGGTAATGATGTCAATGGAATCAGACAAATCAAGAACCAGATGATGAAGGAGTTCAGGATCAATGATCTTGGTCTACTAAAGTATTTTCTCGGGCTTGAGTTAGTCTATACTAACTCTGGAATATACATTACTCAGAAAAAGTACATACAGGATATGTTGAAGAGGTTTCATTTGCAGGATGCCAAAGTTGCAAGTACTCCAATGGAGGTAAACCTAAAACTAAGTTCCCATGAAGGTGATGAAATTGATGATGTTACAGGTTACCAAAGTATAGTTGGAATTTTGAACTATGCTACCTTAACAAGGATAGATATTGCATATGGAGTTAGTGTGCTAAGTCAGTTTATGCACAAGCCAAGGATACCTCACTTAGAGGCTGTGTTGGCATCATATATGCGAAGAAGCAAGTACAGACATACATGCAGATCTATCACTAAGGAAACCCATTAAATTTTTCCAAACCTTACATCATTTTAAAAGTGATTCTCATCACTAAAAACCCTTGTAAATACCGTTTGACCTTTTTGTAGCTCCATTTTGAACAAGCCGAGGAGTCCTCGAGCTTGAGGAGCTTTAGAAGGAAGTGCCTACCATTTTTCATATTTTTTAGACCTCATTTGAGCCCTCAAATAAGCCCTGGAACCTAATTTTTAACTAGGCCGGACACTAGGTCTGGAGAGGGCCAAAGCTAGTAAAAAACTATAAATAGAGCTAGAGAGCTCATTTTTGAGGTAGCTTCTTGTAGTTTTGAACTTGTATGAGAACTTGGTTGCAATAGAAGTGATTCCATTGTCTTACTCTCTTTGTTCTTGCTGTGTGTGCGCGTGTGTGTGTATGTGTGTGCATGTTTGTGGGCTTCTCACTCACACACTTGTGCCTTCACTTGCTCGAGGTCTTCATACCATCCTCATGTCTTCCCGGATTGACATTAAAGGAGGTGCTACTCATCACTGAGATACACCAAATTTTGGCACCGTTGCTGGGGATTGAGCTTTGAGGATGAGCGTGTGATGGTAAGACGTAGAGAGGATGCGTTGGAATGGTAAGTAGTAGGTAATTTTCTTGTTTTCATCTCCATCTCCATCTCCATCTCCATCTCCATCTCCATCTCCTTCTCCTTCTCCACTTCATATTCCCTCTTCCTTGCATTCTACTCATTTGCTTTGTGCGAGTTTGAGAGAGAGCGAGAGTGCATTGTTGTTTTGTGTGTTTTTGCATGTTTCTTGCAGGTTTCAACATCATCACCATCTCCAGCAAGCTCAACAGGTACGGAATCTTTCTGCGCAAGCCCCGAGGCATCGAGCTTGAGCTATCGCGACACACCGAAAAGTTAACCCAAACATGATTCTGAGTGCACCACGACATAGCGCAGGCTGAGAGCTCCTAGGATCACTAGCCTGATCAGAAAAATTCACCATATTCCGAGGTATCGCGACACACCCAGGTATCGCGACACACCCAAGTATCGCGACACACCCATGTATCGCGACACACCGACCTATCGCTACACACCCAGGTATCGCGACACACTCAGGTATCATGACACACCGACCTATCGTGACACACCCAGGTATCGCGACACTCCCAAGTATCATGACACACCGACCTATCGTGACACTTCCACCTATCGCGACACTTCCACCTATCACGACACTTCGACCTATCGCGACACCCCCAAGTATCGCGACACTTCGACCCGACCTATTGCGATACACCGGCTTAACACATGAATTTTTAGGGTGAATTAATTGATTGAACTGAGGTACCTTTGGGCATAAATCTTGGGCACATTGGGATAATGTTAGAGCCTTAGAAGTGGGCAAAATACCTAAAAACCAGGGAGGAATTTCCTGAACCCTGAGAGCCTGTTTTGACCCCTACATGCCTGAATGGTCATAACTTCACCATACGAACTCCGATTGATGAGATTTTGGTCTCGTTGGAAAGCGGGGAGTTTTAGAACATGTATTTTTAAGTTGGCCTTTAGGTGGGACTAAGTGGTCATAAGATTTTGGGGGTACAGTGAGTTACTCCAAGGGGGGCCTGTAATTGTTGATGTGTGTCTTTCAATCCATTGTGGTAAAGGAGCTATATTAACTTATGAAATTTTGCAGGAACATTGTGTGCACTCAAGGCATTCCAGGGCAAGCTAGCAAGGGTGAGTACCAAGCTTGGGAGAAGGCTTCTTGGGCTGGTGTAGCAGTCTGAGCAACCAGAGGATTGAGGTTGGAAGTTCTCTCAACCCTCCTTTGTCAATTCCTAGCCTAGGCTAAGTACTACTTAGGTGTGGTAATTAATTAGGGCAACGTTAGGCACGAATCAAGTCCAAGAGAACTAATCAACTAAGTGCAAGCATTAAGTAGGTCTTAAGTGCGAAAACCCTAAGGGACAAAAGTAAACTTGAATCGATCACTTATCAAGTGCGAAATTCACTTAAGTACTCCTGACGACGTGATATCAGACAAGATCATAAACATAATATTCAACCAAAAAGAACAAAGAGATTGGTGCAAATTAACCTGCAACGAGAGTGTACTTGGGACCAAGGGGGTAGATAAACCAGACATATGAACCTTAGGTCAGGCAGACACTTAGGCCGAGATAGACAAAGCCTCAGATCTTCTGAAGCTAGTGTCAATCACACTGCTAGGTCTTGGGCCCAGCAGTTGAGTGATTACCCATACACTCCCCGATCAGAAATAAGTGATTCTGAGATGTCCTATAACATGGAGAGACCAGTAGGTAGCTCAGGGGTGGTGTAGCTCAGTGATGAGTAGCACCTCCTTTAATGTCAATCCGGGAAGACGTGAGGATGGTATGAAGACCTCGAGCAAGTGGCGGCACAAGTGCGTGAGTGAGAAGCACACTAGCATGCACACACATACACACACACGCGCACACACGGCAAGACAAAGAGTGAGAATCAATGGAGTTCTTAGATTACTTTCAAGAAGCTCTTACAAGTTCGTTTCAACTACAATC
This sequence comes from Ceratopteris richardii, assembly GCA_020310875.1. NCBI lineage: Eukaryota > Viridiplantae > Streptophyta > Polypodiopsida > Polypodiales > Pteridaceae > Ceratopteris > Ceratopteris richardii. Next base: position 23,617,620 of record CM035412.1, read on the forward strand.
TAACCTCAAAAATGAGCTCTCTAGCTCCTTTTATAGTTTTTGACTAGCTTTGGCTCTGTTCAGACCTAGTGTCCGGCCTAGTTAAAAATTAGGTTCCAGGGCTTATTTGAGGGCTCAAACGAGATCTAAAAATTACGAAAATTGGCAGGTAGATACTTCTAAAGCTCCTCAAGCTCAAGGACTCCTTGGCTTGCACAAAATGGAGCTACAATAATATGAAATGGTATTTACAATGGTGTTTAGTGATGAGAATCACTTTTAATTGGTGTAAGGGTTTTTTGAAAAGTTAAAGGGTTGCCTAAGTGCTAGATTTGCGTGAATGCTCATACTTGCTTCTTCATGAGGAAAATTATTGGCCTATTTGCCAGATCTTCTTTGACTGCCAAGTCTGCTTGTGCTGTCCCTTCGCTCTGACTCTCTTCGTCTTGTGGCTCCTTCGGTTCCCTGACTGCTGCCAACACCCCCCCCCACTCTCGCGTCTGTCGCCCCTGACAGACCCTTGTCTAGAGGATTTTTGAACATAATATTGGACGACATCGGAGGCTAGGTGGTGTTCTTCGAGTCGCAAGTCGCGTGCTAGATCTGTGAGCAATTCATCCCAATTCACAGCTCCGGGAACATCTGGATGAGGCACCCTCAATTGTTCTGAGTAAATAGTTCTCTCCACAGTAAATAATTGGAGGAGATGTGATGGTCTGGGTATAAAGATTTCGGAGTGATATTCCCAGAATCCTGTGATGAACATCTCCTCGAATGTCTGTTTAAAGCAGGTTGGGAGGTACTTGATTCTGGCGTGCCAAGCATATATTACTTCAATGGACGGGGTGGTACTCATATCGTACACCAGATCTTGGTTTCCTGTCACAAAGCCTGCACCTGAGAAGTGAGGGTCCTTAATGTTTTTAAACGTCCTGAAAGTGATCAGCATTAATTCAAATATTTTCATACACATCTGGGCCATCACATCAGGATTATTGCGTAGCCGAGTACTCCAGTGACAGATTGTAGAAATCATGTAGTTGACCGTGGGGGGTCCTCGTGGAGGTGCTAGATAAACATAATTCAATCATTTTGCACAGGCTTTGATGTCTCTGACGGCAATAGTGAATTCAGGCCAGGTGCGTCGTCAAAGAACTGGAATGTAACAAGGGTTATACTTAATAAACAACGGCATATTATTCCAGGTTCGGACCATTTCTGGATACATTTCCAAAAGCCTGATTCTCCAGGTGGGTTGATGGATGGACCCACGCTGAGCACTTTCTGGTATATCCTCCGGACCAAATTGTGTAGCAAATGTGGGAGGCTTGCCACATTGTCGTTGAATCTCCGCGTTGTAATCGGCCAAAAGTATACAGAATGGCACATATTGGTCATTATTGGTGCCGATCCATCTATGATGAGACATGCTTCTGAAATATTCAGACTTTATGACAGTTTCTTCTAAGTTCGCTAGTGATTGGATCTGAATGGCCACCCGTTCTTTGTGGGTGTTCGCTGTCCTTTCCAGTGTCTGAAGCCACTCGGGTGCTTCCACTTCCAATGTGTCTAGTCCCTCTGAGGTTCGTCGCCCGCCTGGCATTGGCATAGGAACATACGGTTCCTCGTACGAATCATCTACCTCAATAGGGACCAACTCTTCTTGCTCTGGTTCGACCACTGGAGATGGCTGCCTCTCGTATGTCAGTAACCTCTTTTGTAATTCTGCTACCTGCTCAGTTAAGGCCTTTACTTCGTCTGAGGTGGAGGTTGATGGGACACTCTTCGGTTGTTCTTCCTGTTCCTTAAGTCTGCTCTGTAGTGTGTCAGTTCTCTTTCCAAGTCATCATGGGCTTCCAGGAGATCTGCATAGCTTTCCAAAATGGTTTTCATCGTCTCCGTGGGGACTGCTTTGAACTGCTCTGGATCTATCTCGTGGGGAGAGCCTTCCATTGCTGCTTCCAGATTCTCTTCATTTTGTTTTTGCAGTCTTTTGTTCTCTTCCAGTGCTGTGGCCATATGTTTCCTGAGTAGCGCCAAGTTGCGTCTGACTCGTAAGTTATCGGCCTGGTATACTTCGAGCAAGGCTTCTAGTTGTTTGACACCTGATTCTGTCGAAGGTTGTGGTGCCTCCAATAGTGTTTGGTGAGCCTGCTCAAGCGTTGTATAGCGTTGATTCACTTCTGCATTTTCCTCTTGTAGAATGTGAAATTGCCTTTGTAAGTTCTGGTGATGTGTTGTCAGTTGTTGATACCGGCCGTCCAGAGCTCTGTACTCATTCTGAAGCTGATATACACATTGATTTAATGCTAAAAATATGCTATTTACATTAAACGATGCTGGGAGGGGTGAAGATGCAGGGGGAATGGGGGCGGGAAAGGGAATTGTGAATGATGTGGATGCAAGTGGAGATGTGGGTGGAGGGGGTATGGGAGATGAAGGTGGCATGGGGGGAGGGAGCGGTGCTGTGGCACGAGATGTTTCCATAGTGTCAATCGTTTGAGTGACAGTGTAGCTGGGGATCGTGGGTGGAGTGGATGTGATGTCAGTGAAAAGAGTGGTGAAAGTGGGCATGGTGACTCCCCCGAATTGGATTCCCGGAGAGAGTGGGATACCCATGACAATGGTGGTGGTGGTGGACGTGGTGGTGCTAGTGTCATGTGGTGGAGTGAATTGTGTAGTGCGAGGTGGGGATGGTGGTGACAGTGGTGCTTCCTGATGTTCGTCTGCTTGTGTTGTCTCTCCTGGTGCTGATACATTGATATGAATTTGTTTCCCGGACCTCCTGGGACGAACGGGAACCCTCTTCTCAAATCTGTGAATGTAAGCCATTGCCTCATGGATGGCCTCATCCACTCCTACGGCGTCGGCATGAAGGTTTATGGACTCAATGAACAAATCGTCCACACCTTCCTCAGCTAGCAACTGGTTCATGAGTTTCTTGCCCGATTCCAGTGACATCTTATGCTGTTCTTGAACTAGTTGCATGGTTCGATATAGTCTTTTGATTTGTGCCGAATACGCAGGGGCACTTGCCAGCTCTGAAAGCTCATCATATTCTTGTTCCTCGTAGGCTTCTTCTTCTTGTTCTGTCTCTTGTTCCTCGACGTCGACTTCTACCACTTCTGGTTGGGTGGGGGCTGCTGTTGTTGTCTGGTGTTGGGGTTCCTGAGCACGTTCTGTTTCCGTCTCGAGATTAGAGTCATAGATCAGTCTAGCCACTTCTTCATCAGTAAGATCGTTGAGAGTAAAACCTTGTGGGAATTCCAGATCTGATGGAACGGGTGGAAATACCAGATTAGGTCCATCTGTGCTTGGTCTTGGTAGCCGGATTGTGAATGGCCTAACGCGTCGTGTCTGGGGAGGGGTAATTTCTGGTGTGGTGGTGGCTCCCCTTGGTTGAGCGCAGGGTAACTGTACTCCCCCCCTCATCTTCTTTGATGGGGGACCTACCACTGATAGCCTTCTCTGGAATTCCTGGGCCCGGGGCCATATGAGTGCCCGCAGAATAGGCACGTCATAAGCCAGACATCGGTAGATTATCTTTGTTAGAGCGCAACATCCATGAAGCACATTTTTCTGCTTCTTGTTCCACCTTTGATGGGCTAGGTGGATCTGATCTATGATCCAATGTGGCACGTTGATGGGAAGGCTTTCTGTCTCTGCTAGATACAAGCTAAACCAAATTTTCTTTGGGGGCATGGTGAATCTTTCCTGGGCGGGGAAAGCAAAATGTTGCATGACGGTCCGCAGGTGAAGAGCAATGGTTGGTGTCATCGCTACCATATCCTTCAGCTTATTAAGATCTTTGTGTTTCATTCGACCTGGAACCATGGTTTCCTTTTCAGTGGGGATGTGCATGCCATACATGCCCAACGCTTCTCGTACCAGATTAAGGGTCAGCTTGAATCTTTTGAGTTCATGACCCGGCAACAGAGAGGGTAACACAAAGGTGCTGTCGCCTCCCTTGGCCCTGCTTGGCGTGATGGTACTTATAAGATATGAACAACGTAAGAAATCCGGCTTTGGTAAGTGGGCCCTGAAATAACTGTCCACACCGGCTTTGGTCCATACTGATCGCATGACTTCGGAGTTTTGATAGCTCTCAAACTCGCGCGTGAAAAAGTGGTAACGTCCCCATTTACCATTAAATTCCAATTCTGCTTCCCAGAAATAGGTTCCATCGCCCAATGGTCCAGCGACATCACTGAACCAGTGAGCGTGTTTACCTACTTGAGAAGTGTGCCCTTGAGGAGGATCCTGAATGGGAAGCACATGCACGGCTTGAAGTTCTTGCGGCCTTGCGGTGAGATGTGGCTCGAGGAGGAGTGTTTGTATGTCCACAATCTGTGCACCGGATCCGGCTTGAGAACTGGCACCTCCTGCTTCTGCCATGGCCCTGCTTGCTTGTTGGTTCTGTGAGAATATAGAACCAGGTGTGTTGGCAGTAGCCTTGGTACACCAGGACGTACAAGACATGAAAGTCAAAGAAGGGAGTCAGAGCGAAGGGACAGCACAAGCAAACAGGGCAGTCAAAGAAGATCTGGCAAGTAGGCCAATATTTTTTCAAGACATTAATGCAAATCAAAGAGATGGACATGCAGGAAGGAAGAGCAAGTAGGGAGCTCGAAGATATGTATGGCAGAGCACTAGAAGAAATCCCTACAACAACAGTGATTTTTGTCACTAACAATCATTGTAAATATCATTTCACCTTTTTGTAGCTCCATTTTGTGCAAGCCAAGGAGTCCTTGAGCTTGAGGAGCCTTAGAAGTAGTTGCGTACCAATTTTCGTATTTTTTAGATCTCGTTTGAGCCCCCAAATAAGCCCTGGAACCTAATTTTTAACTAGGCCGGACACTAGGTCTGGACAGGACCAGAAGCTAGTCAAAAACTATAAAAAGGGCTAGAGAGCTCATTTTTGAGGTTAGATTGTAATTGAAACGAACTTGTAAGAGCATTTTGAAAGTAATCTAAAAGCTCCATTGATTCTCACTCTGTGTCTTACCGTGTGTGCGCGTGTGTGTGTATGTGTGTGCATGCTAGTGTGCTTCTCACTCACGCACTTGTGCCGCCACTTGCTCGAGGTCTTTATACCATCCTCACGTCTTCCCGGATTGACATTAAAGGAGGTGCTACTCATCACTGAGCTACACCAAATTTTGGCGCCGTTGCCGGGGATCGAGCTTTGAGGACGAGCGTGTGATGGTAAGATGTAGAGTTGACGCGTTGGAGTTGTAGGTATTTTCTTCACTCTCATCGATTTTCTTTTACTTTCTTCACCATCTTCATCACCATCATCATCATCACCATCTCCCACGTCCATCTCCATCATCGTGAAAATTTCAGTTTTTTTGACCATATCCCCATCTCCACCTCATTTCCCTCATTTCACTTGTGAGAGAGAGCGAGAGAGCGAATTTGCATGTGCTGTTTTTTGCATGTTTTGTGAGTATTCTGCAGGTACAGGCCGCATCATCATCCCCAGCACCCTGCGCAGGTACGGAAATCCGAGTAACTGTCTGTGTGTCGCCGAGCTCTGTCAATCGCGACCGACAGAAAAATTGCTCTAATTGCTAAACAAAGTGCATATCCATGACCTACAGGCCAAGGGCTTCCCAAAAATGTGTTTAGTTTTTTGAAATTCCACAGATTTCTGTCAATCGCGATCGCTCTGTCAATCGCGATCGACAAACCACGACGGACAGACCTGTCAATCGCGATCGACACGTCAATCGCGACCGACAGCCCACGACGGCTCTGTCAATCGCGACCGACAGAGTCAACGACCGATTGACCACGACCGACTGACCATACGCGTGACACGTGTCAATCGCGATCGAGCCATCAATCGCGATCGACTCATCAATCGCGACCGACACAGTCAACGACTGTTTGACCACGACGGACAGACCACGACGGCTCTGTCAATCGCGACCGACACGGTCAACGACTGTTTGACCACGATCGACAGACCCTCGCGACCGACCTGTCAATCGCGATCGACTCATCAATCGCGACCGACAGAGTCAACGACGCTTTGACCACGATTGATTGACTTTTCGGCCACGTGTCAATCGCGACTGACCAGTCAATCGCGACTGACAGCCACGACGGACCTGTCAATCGCGATCGACACGTCGATCGCGACTGACCTGTCAATCGCGACCGACAGACTTTGCGAACGCGTTAGAAGGGCAAATTAGGTCAAATTTTCAAGGCAAAATTATTGGTCTAAATTTTGATTGAGTGTGGGACAAACACTAGGGTGTAGTATTGCATCGCGAGGCCGTGCCACAAGCTACTCGAGTAGTCCTGTTTGACTGTTAGCTTGTATTGAATTCTGATTTAACTCCCTAAACCCTGAACAGTCCTAACTTTTTCATACGAAATCCAATTTTTGAGCTCTTGGGCTTGTTGGAAAGCTCGTGGCATATACTACACGCCCTCAACTGTTTTTTATAAAGATAATGCGTTGATTTTCAGAGAGGTTATTTTGAAGTTGACCATACCCAGGGGGATCAAAGTCAGGGGTCTTTAGAATTATTTTCTTAAAAGTCGCAATGCAAAGGTGTGTTTGTGTCACATGAATGAAAGTGGTTGGTTTTGTTCTTTGAATATAAGCATTGAGCTAACCGTGGGTCCTTTATAGGTCCATTGAGAGCAACTGAGAGCGTACAAAGCAAGGTTTCTTTGCAAGCTTGAGAACCGGGTTCTTGAGCACCATAAAGCAAGGGATCAACAAGTAAGGTTGGATTATTCTCAACTCCCTCTGTCATTTCCTAGCTCAAGCTAAGAACGAGTAGAGATAGGAGTAAGTCAGGGCGACGATAGGCAGTTATCAAGTTGAAGACTACCTAAAAACTCAAGTTCAAGTTAAAAACATAATCTCTGTACTGTCGATAACCTAAAGGAAAAGAATCTAACGTGGAACGATCAACCTAAAATACGAAGAACATTCAAGTGTTCCTGACGACGTGATATCAGACAAGACCATAAACACAATAACTAACTAAAAAGAATCAAGTGACTGGTACCAATTGATCGGCAACGAGGTTGTACTCTGGAAAAAATTGGGCTAACCAGTTAGGCATATGAACCTTAGATCAGGACGACACCTAGCAAGAGAGAGACAAAGCCTTAGGTCTTCAGAGGCTAGTGTCAATCACACTGCAAGGTCTTGGGCCCAGCAGTTGAGCCACCACTCATACTACCCTAGCTCTGAGACCAGTGAGTCAGAAATGTCTCAAGGCATGGACAGACCCACGGGAAGTTCAGGAGTGCCTTACCTATACAGGGTAGAAGGCCCTTACAAAACGCAGCTGGAGTACCTTAGGACCAACCGATTAGGTGCTAGCATCTATGAGGACGGCCTAGGAAGATCCGTGGTCCAGATTAAAAACCCTGTCCAATCTATAGGACTAGAACATCCAGCTGTCAAGTTTGAAAATGGTGCATACCTGGACAAAGAAGGAACTATATATGTTGTCACTAGTCACCCTGATAGGACAGATGACTTCGGGAATGTAATCTCAGAAGCGGACTTAGGTGACCTAGAACAAGGGAACATGGATGCGGAACCTAGAACCCCTCGAGGTAAATCAGTTCTCACTAGGATTATCACGCCTGAATGGGTCCCCCAAGACAACAAGAGCATAGAGTTGCTCCTCAATCGAGAAACTGATGAAGCCTTTTGGAGGTATAAGTCTAATCAGCCAACAGACATAGGAAATATCATGATCTATGAGTTTAAGGATCCGGATAGCCCAGGCAGAGTGACCTACTTAGATCATGCTTCAGAACGGATCTTTGTGGTGACAGAAAATGATAGGCATGCCTACACTTGGAAGGGTGAATTTATTTTTCCCCAACCAAGATCAAATGTATCCTATGGTCACCCTGGGGCTGGAGCTTCCCAAGCTCATGGTACGCAAAGAGACAGAAGCAGAGATAGACCAGAAGTAAGTTTTGCCAACCCAGTAGGCAGAGAAAGAACGAGGACGGAGACGAACAGGGTAGAACCTGAGGTGCTGAGAGCTCATAGGAACCAAAGAAACGTGGATGGATTCCCCCTGCCGAGGCCTAGAGAGCACACAAGAACTTTGAGACCCACCCAGCTAGTTAAGTCCATGAAGAATTACTTTGACGGCACAGGAGATCCCTATGATCATGTGGCGGAGTTCAAGCAAGTCTTGAGAGCTGAACAAGTGGAAGATCTATTCACGCAGTACAATGCCTTCGATCTAACCCTCAGGAACACGGCACTTACATGGTTTCAGCCATTAGATGAGCGTCAGTTCAGGAGCATAGACCAACTCCTAGAGGCTTTCATTGTAGAGTTCTCTAAGAGTGGCATAAGACACAATACTTCCTCATTGATTCACAGCTTCAAGCAAACCCCTCAAGAGACTGTGAGACTTGCAGGAAGAAGATTTAGACAATATCTTGAAAGGTGCCCAATTTCGGAGCTACCCACATCTGCTAAACAGGTAGCCTTATTCCTCGATGGATTGCTGAGTACGAAATTGAGATCCTATGTGTATCTGAAGGACCCTAGGACTATAGAAGAGTGTGTACGCATGTGCATTGACATTGAAGATAACCTAGGGGAAGAGCTAGAGCTTTCCAAAATCTATAAAGACTCAGATAGCGCATCTAGCCACTCTTCCACGCAATCTACATCAATTGAGGAACTCGCTGAGAAGGTAGCTCAGAAATTAGGTGTAACTAGCAAACAGATCCCAAGGTTTGCCTCTGTGAAAAGGTGCTATACATGCGGTGGTCACCATATGGCGAATGTCTTCCCTATTATGGCTCAACCCCAAGTAAACCCTAGTAGCCAGTATTGCACCATAGAACGGAGATACACCAATCACACCGCACAAGATTGCCCATACAACAAGCAGGCAGTTAGGCAACCCTACCCGCAGCCCTACCAACAAGGCAGATACCAAAACCAACATCCACCACCACAATATGCTAGACCCCAACAAACCTACCAACCACAATATCAGGCCCAACAGAGACCCCAACCGGTGCTGGCTCAACAGCCTCCAAACCCCGCTAACGTGATTCCAGTAAAGTATACTGTTGCAGAAGAAAACCTGAATAGGGCCATTGTACCAGTAACCCCATTGATCTCAGAAAGTGACCCAAGTGACCATAGCTTTGATTCTACACATGTCGATAGTCCCCAGGCTTACTACATGCAGTCTCCAGAACATGGTGAGTCTTACTATAGTGAAGAACCAAGTGAACCTAGTTGGGAGTCAGATTACACGAACGTCATGTATGCAAACCCCAACCCCAGGCCTCAACCTAGGCAAGTAAGACCTCCATTCCCAAGAGGACCGTGCTACAGATGCCAAGGAGATCATCTCATTCGTGATTGTCCCTTGCCTCCACCTACACAACCCCAGTCAGTGACTATCCAAGGTTTCTGCCAAGATTGTGGAAAAGAACATCTCTTACGAGATTGCCCTAAGAACCCCAATAATATGCCAAAAATCACTCCTATCAATGTGATCGGTTTGGTTGTAGATCCCTCAGGAAGCGTCACTTCCACTGCACCAGTGCAGGTAGTCACTAGAGCTCAGGCATTACAACAAAACCAAGAGACAAGCAAGGAAAAGGGCCCAGAGGCTAGTGAAACCGAGAGCGTAACAAAGAAAAGGACTAGAGCATGGAAAGATAGTCGAGAAAGAATGAAACGACAATGGGCCAAAAAGATGAGTGAGCTTGAGGAAAGCATAAGAGAAACCAAAGCGAGGATAACTGAACTCACAGCTCAAACTCCCTCTCACATCACCCCGCCTCCACCACTCCCATCTCCATCCGACTCACCACCTTCCCCACCGCCTCATCAAACCCCACCACCCCCTAGAGTAGGATCAGTTCTAGCAGATCCCACTCCTGAAGACCTAAACATGATGCTTAAAGCATATCAGGCCAGAATCCAAGAAGGGCCAAACGTCACGGATCATGACAAGTGCTATCCTAGAGCTGACCTAGAGATAGAAAGAACCAAACTGTGCGCGAAAATGGTCGCATTGGCTCAGACTATGTTTGAAGCCAGTCGCCTTTTCAATTACTCGGGCTCAGCCAAGACGCAATTACACTTGGATGGATTCCTAGAAAAGTTAGAGAGGATAATTGCCAGATCTGACAAGGAAGAAAAAAATCAGGAGAAAGAAAAAGCAAGCAAAAACCTGAGCCATTCCCCATCGGAAGTTTATGCAGCCAATTCCACTAAACCAGACAACTTCCCCTCCTTAGAAAGATTAGAGAGGCTAACTGCACAGCCAGAAAAGGAGCCTATCCCTCAAAAAAAGGAAAGGGCAAGAGAACGGATAAGCCAGCCTCTTCAGGAAGCTCATGTGCCTCCTCAAGGAGCCTATCTTCCTCCCCAAAGGTCACAGGTGCCTCCCTCGAAAGCTTATGTACCTCCACAGGTAACCCACATTCCTTCCCAGAGAGCGTATGAGCCTGTGCGGAAAAGTAATAGCATAAGTAATCCTCCCCAAGAAGCTTGTGCTTCAGCTATCTATGACAACGAGGAAAGAGCCAACGATAGGATAAGCCCTCCTTCCCAGGTAGCATATGTACCTAATTCTACGGAGCCAGACACTTCTTCTTCTATGAATCGGTTTGCACCATACTTCCTACGAGAGATTCAAGAAGACAAATGGGATAACGAAAGTGAGGTCGCCCCTCCTTTTGAACTGGTGGACGATGCACACGACCAATTTCCACAAGACATCCCATCAATTTACGGGGAACATGAGTGTGCTCAATCTCATGAGAGATTGGACTTTGAGTCTAATTCCATACAGGAGCTACCCCACTTCATAGGCCCATGGGAAGCAAAGTCCACGTGTATGAGAACACCCACAGTCATGGTAAGGAACGACGACTCAGTCATACCAAGGAACACGGAGGTAGTAACGAACACCAAGGTGCAGCGCAATCTCACTTTGAAAGAACTGCCTGAGGATAGACTAAACGCGGGGAAATATGCAGCCAGTCGAGTAACTGAAGTTGCAAAACCTCATTCCCGGGTAGGATCCCACAGGACAGTGCCAGAAATTCCCTTAGATAAGATAGGAGATATGTGCGAAGGTGAAGAAGGGAACACCTATCTTCCCATTACCTACCAGGAGTACACCACCAAGGCAATTTTGGACTCAGGTGCAGGAGTTGCAATTGCCACTACCTCCTTATGGAAGCGTTGGGGCAAGCCAGCACTCAGGCCAACGAGAATGAAATTGCAAATGGCAGATGGTCACATAGAGAGACCCCTAGGATTGCTAGAAGGAATAACTCTCACCACTTGTGGTGTCGAGTTTGAACATACCTTTGCCATATGTGACTTCAGCAAAAATCATGCCTATGAGATGATTTTGGGAAGACCATTCATGCGACAGTTGCAAGTGGTACAGGATTGGGGGACCAATTCTTTGTACCTGCAGCACTTAGGTGTTACAACCAAAGTCAATCTCAAGGATTATTCTCATAGAGATGTCCCTCCTATCCAATGGAATCCCATCCATAGAGCCAAAGATGATACAGAATCGGTGCATTCCATAGGGTCTGGATCCTCATGGATGCATGAAGATACTCACTTATGGATGTGCAAGGTAGCAGTAGAAGAAGAGAAGAGAGAAAAGGCCAGAGAAATAGGTGCAAACGAAACCCATAGACCCATTCAAGACCCAGCCTATGCACCTGTAGTTTTTCCAGACGAGGAATTTGAACCCCATGGCTGGGCAGAAATTTTAGCAACAATGGACGTAGCCATCAATGAAGAACAATGGACACCTCACTGTGATGAGGATGGCTATGATATTTCAGTCTTCTCCATAGAGCCAATCATGGGAGAGGCAGTTCTAGAAGAATGCGAACCTAGCCCTGATGCATTTGAGGATGCAAGTGACTCCGATCTAGAGTCAATCATTATGGACCCACCATTTGCATCAGATGAGGAATACTTCCATGAAGTAGAATTTCAACCCCAGAGGCATGGAGAAGTTACAAATGGGGTAAGATTAGCAACGCATATGACCCCTAAGGAAGAAGGAAAGAAACGAAAGAAGAGAGAAGCCTTACCAGAAGAGGTAGAATCTTTGTTTGAGGTCCCAGAAAATTTTAAGAAGTACGAGATAGATGACAGAAGAGTCATGATAAGAATGCCTAAACGAGAGGCACAATCAGGAGAGGCCTATGATAACAAAGAAACCACCAAGAAAATCGTAGTGGCCCTAGAAGAAGGAGAGGAGAGATGTACGTACATAGGTCATGACCTAACAGCGGAAGAAGAGCATGAATTGATTACCTTGCTAAGAGAATACAGAGATGTATTCGCTTGGAGTTACAAGGATTTGAAAGGTGTTGACCCTGACATATGCTCACACACCATCCCCATGACCTCAGATGCCAAACCCTCTAAGCAAAAGCCTTATACATATAACGATAACTATGCTGCTAAGATCAAGGAAGAGATAGATAGACTGGTCGAAGCCGGATTTATCTATGAAATTGAGCACACTGAATGGGTATCCCCCATCGTAGTGGTGCCCAAGAAGAATGGCAAGCTGCGTGTGTGCATTAACTTGAAGAAGGTTAATGCAGCCACAATCCGAGATAACTATCCGCTTCCCATCACAGAGCATCTCTTAGAAAGAGTGGCAGGCAAGGAAGTGTACAGCTTCCTTGATGGATTTTCTGGCTACAATCAAGTAGCCATAGCTCTAGAGGATCAGCATAAGACAGCCTTTGCCACAGAATGGGGCATTTTTGCTTTTAGAGTAATGCCATTTGGGCTTACCAATGCACCAGCTACCTTCCAGAGGCTGATGTGCCATGTGTTTAAGGAGTTCCTAAGAAAGAGTTTAGAAGTCTATGTTGATGATCTCTGTGCTCATTCCAATGTTAGACAAACCCATATTCCTGAACTCAGACAAATCTTTGACAAATGTAGAGAATATCAAGTCTGCCTGAACCCAGAAAAGTGCGTTTTTATGGTCAGGCAAGGCAAGATTCTAGGACACATAGTGTCAAAGAATGGCATATCTACCGATGAAGAAAAAGTGAGAGCCATAGCAGAGCTACCTAGGCCAAAGAATGTCAAGGAAGTACAAGCTTTCATGGGGCATTGTGGTTATTATCGACGATTTATACACATGTATGCTGTCATTGCAAAGCCCATGTACGGACTTCTGACAAACTTTGAATGGACGGATGAATGTGAGAATTCCTTCCAAGAACTTAAACGAAGATTATGTTCAGCACCAATCTTGACCACACCAGATTGGAATAAGCCATTCCATGTTCATGTTGATGCATCCAATTATGCTATTGGGTGTGTGCTGGCACAACCTACTGGTGAAGGTAATATGGATCTTCCAATTGCCTATGCCAGTAGACAATTGAACGCGGCTGAACGGAATTACACCACTACAGAGCGCGAAGGATTAGGCATGGTATATGCAGTCAAGAAATTTAGACACTATTTGCTTGCAAATAAGTTTAAATTTTTTACTGATCATCAGGCATTGTTGTACCTAGTAAACAAGCCATGCAATACGGGAAGATTAGTAAGATGGTTTCTCTTGCTAATGGAATATGATTTTGAGGTTGTAGTAAGAAAAGGTAGGACTCACTTACGAGCAGATCACCTCTCTAGGCTCACATCGGGAGAAGCCCCACAAGGAGTGTCAGATGACCTTCCTGATGCTTACTTGTTTAATTTGGAAGTTGTACCGCAGTGGGCTAAGCCATTGGTACCAGTATTGACGTACGGGCCTAGCCATCCAGTGGTAAGCACACGGAATAGAGAGATTGTAAAAGCCCAAAAGTATCACATCATGGCAGGAAGCATGTACAAGCACACAGATCAAGGGATCTTGGCTTGTTGCGTAGAAGAGGATGAGTACGCTAAATGGTTGCAATTAGCACATGTAGGTGCGTTAGAGCAACACCATTCAAAACAACGAACGTTGCAGACTCTAAAGAGATTCGGAGTGCATTGGCCAACTATGGAAGCGGATGTCCAAAAGTTGTGCAAGGAATGCCCAATCTGTTGCAATAAACCACCTGTGGAACATGCCACTCTCTATCAAGTATCCATTGCGCCAGATTGGAGTGAACCCCTAGTATCATTCTTGAGGACAAACACATTCCCTCCAGACATGACTCTAGCTAGAAAAAGGAGTTTGGAACAAGAAGCCCAGGATTATTCACTTGTTGGTGATAATCTATACAAACGCGGTAAGGATGATTACCTGAGACTGTGTGTCCATGAAAGTGAGTATCTTAAGATCTTAGAAACTGCTCACCAAGGTGTAGCAGGAGGACACTTTGGACCAGATCGGGTGATCAAGGCAATATTGTTTGCGGGCTTCTGGTGGCCTACCCTTCACATGGATGCACATACCTATGTGAAACGGTGTGATGTCTGTCAAAGGACTCAGTATCCTATACGCAAAGATGAGATGCCACTGAAACCTATGATGGGTGGACGTGCATTCTCTAAGTGGGGAATAGACTTCATAGGTCCTATTAATCCCCCAGCCAAAGGTTCTCATGCGGAATACATCATTGTGGCAACAGATTATCTCACCAAGTGGGTAGAGGTAAAAGCTACAACCAAGAACGATGCTCAAACAACTGCCAAATTCTTGTTTGAGAATGTATTCACGAGATATGGACTACCCATAGAGCTTGTAAGTGATAGAGGCACTCATTTCTTGAACGAAGTGATTGAAAATCTACTCCAAGAATTCTTGGTAATACACAAGAAGTCTGCCCCTTATCACCCTCAAGCTAATGGACAAGCTGAGAGCACTAATAAGATTCTATGCAATGTACTGACGAAATTAGTGAACACTAAACGCTCTGATTGGGACAAACAGCTACACCATGCTGTTTGGGCATACCGAGTTGCCTACAAAACGGTACTCCAAGCCACCCCCTTTCAGATGGTATTCGGCCAAAACGCTGTGCTACCCTTGGACTTCCTGATCCCCACATTGAGAGTAGCACAAGAGCACGAATGGACAGGTCATGAGCTCTCCTCTAGGATTTTTGACCTTGAACGATTAGGGGAAACAAGACTAAGAGCCGCTGCAGGAATATATGCCGCCAAGAAGAGACAGAAGGCATATTTTGATGCCCATGTGAAGGATAAAGGCTGAAAGCAGGAGATCTAGTCTTGGTCTATACACTCAAACAACACGCGAGGAAGCTAGAAAAGAGAGGCTACGGACCTATGATCATCAATAGGATCTCCACAAGTGGAGCAGTGCAATTGGCCACATTAGAGGGTGATGTTCTCCCAAATTATATTAGCGGTTGCAGAGTCAAGTTGTATCAGGAACCCCTCACGGAGGAAATGCTTAGCCGACTCAACACTGCTAAGAAACGCAAAGAGGAAGAAAAGAGAATTAGAGAAGAAGCTCAAGCAGAGGCTTTAGAACGCATCAGAAGGATGAAATTACGAAGGCAAGGTAGAGATCAGCCTGGAGCGAATGACTCTGCAGACCAAGGATTTCCCATAGCCATGTGTGAAGTTGCAGGAACAAGCTCGAATAGAATAATTGATAGACGTCCTTTCATAACCATAGACATAGGACAAGGAAAGAGTACAAGGACCGTAAGAGCCTTGATTGACTCAAGTGCTGCCACTAGCGCTGTTAAGTTGTCTTACTGTCAAGAGTTATAGTTAACTGTCCATCCGGTGGAAGCATACCTCATAGGATTGGGAGGCGTGGAAACCCCTTGCATGGGCGAGGTGGAACTTCCCCTCTACATTCACGAGGAGGCAATGACCGTTAAAGTACTAGTGTGTCAAGATGAGGATCTCACTAAACCTCTCGTCTTGGGTCAGGATTGGATCTATGACCAAGCAGTCAATCTAAACCTAAGAAGTGGACTTCTCCAGGTTTGGGTCAATCATAGTCGAGTTACAGTAGAATTAGACAATGGAGCACTCAAGGAACTAGGAAAGGCACAGACTCCTGGTCCTTCCAGGGGTACACATGAAGATGACCATGCTGTTCTTGTCCAAAACTATGTGTTGCAGAGGAATGATATTCGCAAAAAAGAAGTCAGGAATGCAACGGAACTCCCTTCTTTTCCAAAGGCTAGAAGGAAGCAGCAACCCAAGGTGGATCAAAGGCAGAAGAAGCAGGGTACTACCTATGTCAGAGATCAAAAGTACCTGCGCAGCAGAACAGCCCAGAAAATAGACCAGGTATGGGTGCGGAAAGGCGAACGACCGGTTGCACCACCGTCAACTACAGGGGCAAAGCCTCTTATTAGTGACCAACAACGCAACGCTAATAAGAAGTCTTTCAGAAATTCTTCTGCTAAAGTAAAATCTATTTGGGTGCCCAAGAAGTCGATGAAGGCAAGCCCACAATCAAGACAAATTTGGGTGCCTAAGGCTTGCTTGATGGCACAAGTAGCTACGCTGAGGCCACAACTTAAACAGCATAACGCAGCGACGCATACTGCCAGATTTCACTCGTTCTCGACACTCATGTACACACCAAGACCCAAGAGCGTCCATGTAATCAATTGTAAATGGGTCCCAAAAAGGCCTCGTTTTCAAACCACAACACCGGGAAAGCTCTGTAGAGACTCTCCGAAACCGAAAGCAAAGCCCATTCACTGCATTTGGCAGCCTAGGGCCTGTAATAAACCTCCCAACCCCAAGTTGTAAATTCATACCCACTTACTAACTGCAATAGTCTCCTAGGACAACACAAGCACTAACTACACACACTGTCTTCATGCACTTACTAACCACTAACTCACCATCTACCTCATGTTAATGTTGTAACGGGGACAACAACGGATTTATTCTGTCCATTATGATGTTAACACTTGGTTCTATATTCTCACAGAACCAACCAGCAAACAGGGCCATGGCAGAAGCAGGTACCAGTTCTCAAGTCGGATCTGGTGCCCAGATTGTGGACATAGAAACACTTCTCCTTGAGCCACGTCTCACAGCAAGACCGCAAGAGCTTCAAGCAGTGCATGTGCTCCCCATTCAGGATCCTCCTCAAGGGCACACTTCTCAAGTAGGTAAGCATGCGCATTGGTTCAGTGATGTTGCTGGACCACTGGGCGATGGGACCTATTTCTGGGAAGCAGAATTGGAGTTCAATGGCAAATGGGGTCGATACCACTTTTTCGCACGCGAGTTTGAAAGCTACCAAAATGCCGAAGTCATGAGATCAGTTTGGGTCAAAGCAGGTGTGGAAAGTTATTTCAGGACTCACTTACCAAAGCCGGATTTTTTACGATGTTCTTATCTGATCAGTACCATCACACCAAGCAGAGCCAAGGGCGGCGACAGCACCTTTGTGCTGCCATCACTACTGCCGGGTAATGAGCTTAAAAGATTCAAGTTGACCCTCAATCTGGTAAGAGAAGCATTGGGTATGTATGGCATGCACATCCCAACAGAAAAGGAAACCATGGTTCCAGGTCGAATGAAGCACAAAGATCTTAATAAGCTGAAGGACATGGTTGCGATGACACCTACCATTGCGCTTCACCTGCGAACCATCATGCAACATTTTGCTTTTCCCACCCAAGAACGCTTCACAATGCCCCCGAAAAAAATATGGTTCAGTTTATATCTAGCAGAAACCGAAAGCCTGCCCATCAATGTACCACACTGGATCATAGATCAGATCCACCTAGCGCATCAAAGGTGGAACAAAAAACAGAAGAATGTGCTCCACGGGTGTTGTGCTTTGACCAGAATAATCTATAGATGCTTGGCTTATGACGTGCCTGTTCAGCGGGCACTCGTATGGTCCCGAGTCCAAGAATTCCAGAGAAGACTATCAGCAGCAGGTCCCCCATCAAAGAAGATGAGGGGGGGAGTCCAACTACCCTGTGCTCAACCAAGGGGAGCTACCGCTACACCAGAAATCACTCCTCCCCAGACACGACGAGTTAGGCCATTCACAATCCGGTTACCAAGACCAAGCACAGAGGGGCCTAATCTGGTGTTTCCACCCATTCCATCCGATTTGGAATTTCCGCAGGGATTTACTCTTGAGGACCTCACGGATGAAGAAATTGCCAGATTAATCTATGACTCTAACCTCGAAGCCGAAGCAGCGCGAGCTCAGGAACCGCGACCCCAAACAACATCGGCCCCCACCCAACCACAAACTGTAGAAGTCGATGTAGATGAACAAGAGGCAGGAGGAGATGAAGAAGAGGCCGACGAAGAACAACATCAAGAATATGACGAACTCTCCGAGTTAGCAAGTGCCCCAGCATATTCGGCACAAATCAAGAGACTATATCGAACCATGCGACTGGTTCAGGAACAGCATCAGATGTCTCTAGAACAGGGCAAAAGACTCATGAACGACTTGCTAGCTGAGGAAGGTGTGGACGAGTTGTTCATTGAGTCCATGAACCTTCATGCCGACGCTGTAGGACTGGACGAGGCCATTCATGAGGCAATGGCCTACATCCACAGGTTTGAAAAAAGAGTTTCCGTTCGTCCCAGGAGATCCGGGAAGCAAATTCACATCAATACATCAGCACTAGGCGAGGCAGCGCAAGCAGAAGAATATCAGGAAGCACCGTTGTCACCCCCATCCCCACCTCACACTACACTATTCACTCCACCACAGGACACTAACACTACCACATCCACTACCACTACCGTGGTCATGGGCATCCCACTCTCTCCGGGAATCCAATACGGGGGAGTCACCATGCCCACCTTCACCACCCTGTTCACCGATGTCACATCCACTCCACCAACGATTCCCATCTACACCGTCACTCAAACAGTTGACACGATGGAAACATCACCTGCCACAGCACCGCTCCCTCCCCCTATGCCACCTTCATCACCCATACCCCCTCCACCCACATCTCCACGTACATCCACATCATTCACCTCTCCCATTCCCGCCCCCATTCCCCCTGCATCTTCACCCTTCCCAGCATTATTTAATGTAAATAACATATTCTTAGCATTAAACCAATGTGTATACCAGCTCCAGCATGAGTACAAAGCTCTGGACAACTGGTATCAGAATCTGGAAACGCACCATCAAAACTTACAAAGACAATTTCTCACTCTACAAACAGAAAATGCAGAACTGAATCAACGCTACACGACGCTTGAGCAGGCTCACCAAACCTTATTGGCGGCACCCCAACCATCGACAGAATCAGGTGCCAAACAACTAGAAGCTTTGCTCGAGGTATACCAAGCCGATAATCTCAAAGTCCGGCGTAACCTGGCACTTCTAAGAAAACACATGGCGGCCGCCCTAGAAGAAAACAAGAGGCTGCAGCAGCAAAATGAAGCAAATCTAGAAGCAGCAATGGAAGGCTCTCCGCACGAAATTGATCCAGAGCAGTTTAAAGCTGTGCCCTCAGAGACAATGAAGACCATCTTGGACAGCTATGCAGATCTATTAGAAGCTCATGATGACTTGGAAAGGGAACGTGATGCGCTGCGCAATCAACTCCAAGAGCAACAGACAGCACCCAAAGTCACAGAAACGACCACGACTTCAGAGGAAGTCAAGGCATTGAAAGAGCAGGTGGCCGAATTACAGGCAAGATTACTCACACATGAAAGGCAACCCTCTCCAGTTGTCGAACCTAAACCCGAGGATTTGGTACCCATCGAGGTAGATGAGACGTATGAGGAACCTTACGTTCCTATGCCAATGCCAGGTGGTGAGCAAACCGCAGAAGGAATGGATACGTTAGAAATCGAAGTACCTGAGTGGCTCCAAACACTAGAGAAAACGGCATCAACTCATGAAGATCGAGTGGCAGTTCAGATCCAATCTATGGCAAAGATAGAGGACACTATTATTAAATCAGAATACTTCCGCAGCATGTCCCACCATAGATGGATCGGAACCAATGATGATCAATACGTGCCATATTGTATACTTCTGGCGGACTACAATGCAGAAATCCAACACAGATGTGGCAAACCTCCAACGTTTGCTACACAATTTGGGCCAGATGACATCCCAGAGAGCGCTAAAAAAGGATCCATTCATCAACCCACTTGGAGGATCCGACTCCTCGAAACCTATCCGGAGATGGTTCGCACCTGGACTAATATGCCTCTGTTTATTAATTATAACCCTTGTTATGTTCCTGTACTCCGCAGACGCACATGGCCAGAGTTTACCATTGCAGTCAAGAATATCAAGGGATGCGCCAAATGGTTAAACTACGTCTATCTAGCACCCCCTCAAGGGCCTCCCACCGTCAATTACATGATTTCCACTATACGGCACTGGAGCATCCGATTAAAGAATACCCCTGATGTAATGGCCCAGATGTGCATGAAAATTTTTGAGTTAATGCTTATTACATTCAGGACATTCAAGAATATCAAGGACCCACACTTCTCAGGCGTCGGATTCCTTACAGGCAACCAAGATTTAGTTTATGACATGAGCACCACTCCTTCCATAGAGGTGATATACGCTTGGCACGCCAGAATAAAATACCTCCCGGCCTGCTTCAAACAAACATTCGAAGAGATGTTCATAACAGGGTTCTGGGAATACCACTCAGAAATATTTGTACCCAGACCCTCACATCTCCTCCATTTATTTGCTGTGGAGCGAACCATTCACTCAGAGCAGTTACGGGTGCCACATCCAGATGTCCCAGGGCCAGTCAATTGGGATGCATTGCTGACAGATCTAGCAAGGGGACTCAGGTTAGAAGAACACCACCTCGCCGCCGATGTTGTACAATACTACGTCCAAAAAGCAGCTAGACAAGGGTCTGTCAGGGGCGACAGACGCGAGAGTGGGGGGGGTGTTGGCAGTAGCCTTGGTACACCAGGACGTACAAGACATGAAAGTCAAAGAAGGGAGTCAGAGCGAAGGGACAGCACAAGCAAACAGGGCAGTCAAAGAAGATCTGGCAAGTAGGCCAATATTTTTTCAAGACATTAATGCAAATCAAAGAGATGGACATGCAGGAAGGAAGAGCAAGTAGGGAGCTCGAAGATATGTATGGCAGAGCACTAGAAGAAATCCCTACAACAACAGTGATTTTTGTCACTAACAATCATTGTAAATATCATTTCACCTTTTTGTAGCTCCATTTTGTGCAAGCCAAGGAGTCCTTGAGCTTGAGGAGCCTTAGAAGTAGTTGCGTACCAATTTTCGTATTTTTTAGATCTCGTTTGAGCCCCCAAATAAGCCCTGGAACCTAATTTTTAACTAGGCCGGACACTAGGTCTGGACAGGACCAGAAGCTAGTCAAAAACTATAAAAAGGGCTAGAGAGCTCATTTTTGAGGTTAGATTGTAATTGAAACGAACTTGTAAGAGCATTTTGAAAGTAATCTAAAAGCTCCATTGATTCTCACTCTGTGTCTTACCGTGTGTGCGCGTGTGTGTGTATGTGTGTGCATGCTAGTGTGCTTCTCACTCACGCACTTGTGCCGCCACTTGCTCGAGGTCTTCATACCATCCTCACGTCTTCCCGGATTGACATTAAAGGAGGTGCTACTCATCACTGAGCTACAAGGTGTTAACATTGTAATGGACAGAATAAACCCGTAGTTGTCCCCGTTACAATATTAACATGAGGTAGGTTATGAGTCAGTGGTTAGTGAGTGCGCGATGACAGTGTGTGCAGTTAATGCTTGGGTAGTCCTAGGAGACTAATGCAGTTAGTAAGTGGGGATGAATTCACAAATTGGGGTCGGGGGGTTTATTACAAGTCTTAGGCTGCCAAATGCAGTGGATGGGTTTTGCTCTTGGTTTCGTAGAGACCCTAGAGAGCTTTATAGGTGTATCGGCTTGAAAATGAGGCCTTTTAGGGACCCATTTACAAGCGATTATGTTCGTGCTCATGGGCCTTGGTGGGTTCTTGAGTGTTGAAAACGAGTGAATGCTGGCTGTGCGAGTGAATGGGTTACGCTGTATAGGTTGTGGCCTCGGCGTTGCTATTTGCGCCCGCAAACAAGCCTTAGGCACCCAAATTTGTCTTGATTGTGGGCTAGCCTTCATCGACTTCTTGGGCACCCCAATAGATTTCACGTTAGCAGAAGAATTTCTGAAAGACTTCTTATGAGTGTCGTGTTGTTGGTTACTAATAAGAGGCCTTGCCCGTGTGGTTGGCTTGAGTGCAACCGGGTGTTTGCCTTTCCGCACCCACACTTGGTTTACTTGCTGAGACATTTTGCTGTGCAGGTACTTTTGATTTCCGGCATAGGTAGTAATCTGCCTCTTCTGCCTTTGATCCACCTTTGGTTGCTGCCTCCTTCTGGCCTTTGGAAAAGAAGGGAGTTCCGTTGCATCCCTGACTCCTTTTTTGAGAATATCATTCCTCTGCAACACATAGTTTTGGACAACAACAGCATGGTCAACTTCATGTGTACCCCTGGAGGGACCAGGAGTCTGTGCCTTTCCTAGTTCCTTGAGTGCTCCATTATTTAACTCCATTGTAATTCTAGTCTGGTTCACCCATACCTGAAGAAGTCCACTTCTTAGGTTTAAGTTGACTGCTTGGTCATAGATCCAGTCTTGACCCAAGACAAGGGGTTCAGTGAGGTCCTCATCTTGACATACTAGCACTTTAACTGTCATTTCCTCATCTTGAATATAGAGGGGAAGTTCCACCTTGCCCATGCAAGGGGTTTCCACGCCTCCCAATCCTATGAGATATGCTTCCACAGGATTGACATTTAATTGCAACTCTTGACAGTAAGACAATTTAACAGCACTGGTGGCTGCACCTGAGTCAATCAAGGCTCTCACAGTCCTTGCACTCTTTCCTTGTCCTATATCTAAGGTTATGAAAGGACGTCGATCAGTTATCCTATGTGAGCTAACACCTGAAACTTCACACATAGCCACGTCATATCCTTGATCTGCATATGCATCTTGCCTAGGGTGCTCTCTACCTTGTCGTCTTAATTTCATTCTCCGGATGCGCTCTAGGGCTTCTGCTTGAGCTTCTTCTCGAATTCGCTTTTCTTCCTCTTTACGTTGCTTAGCAGTATTGAGTCGACTTAGCATTTCCTCTGTGAGAGGTTCCTGATACAACTTGACTCTGCATCCGCTAATATAGTTTGGGAGAACATCACCCTCTAAAGTGGCTAATTGTACTGCTCCACTCGTGGAGATCCTATTGATGATCATAGGTCCGTAGCCTCTCTTTTCTAGCTTCCTTGCATGTTGTTTCAATGTGTAGACTAAAACTAGATCTCCTGCTTTCAAGCCCTTATCCTTCACATGGGCATCAAAGTATGCCTTCTGTCTCTTCTTAGCTGCATATATCCCTGCAGCTGCTCTCAGTCTGGTTTCTCCTAATCGTTCAAGGTCAAAAAGTCTAGAGGAGAGTTCATGACCCGTCCATTCGTGCTCTTGTGCTACCTTCAATGTAGGTATCAAGAAGTCCAAGGGTAGCACCGCGTTTTGGCCAAATACCATCTGAAAGGGGGTGGCTTGGAGTACCGTTTTGTAGGCAACTCGGTATGCCCAAACAACATGGTGTAGCTGTTTGTCCCAATCAGAGCGTTTAGTGTTCACTAATTTTGTCAGTACATTGCATAAGATCTTGTTGGTGCTTTCGGCTTGTCCATTAGCTTGAGGGTGATAGGGGGCAGACTTCTTGTGTATTACCAAGAATTCTTGGAGTAGATTTTCAATCACTTCGTTCAAGAAGTGAGTGCCCCTATCACTTACAAGCTCTATAGGTAGCCCATATCTTGTGAATACATTCTCAAACAAGAATTTAGCAGTTGTTTGAGCATCATTCTTCGTCGTGGCTTTTACCTCTACCCACTTAGTTAGATAGTCTGTTGCAACAATGATATATTCTGCATGGGAACCCTTTGCTGGGGGATTAATAGGACCTACGAAGTCTATTCCCCACTTAGAGAACGCACGTCCACCCATCATAGGTTTCAGTGGCATCTCATCTTTGCGTATAGGATACTGAGTTCGCTGACAAACATCACACCGTTTCACATAGGTATGTGCATCCATGTGAAGGGTAGGCCACCAGAAGCCCGCAAATAGTATTGCCTTGATCACTTGATCCGGTCCAAAGTGTCCTCCTGCTACACCTTGGTGAGCAGTTTCCAAGATCTTAAAATATTCACTTTCATGGACGCATAGCCTCAGGTAACCATCCTTACCACGCTTATATAGATTATCACCAATGAGTGAGTAATCCAGGGCTTCTTGTTCTAAACTCCTTTTCCTAGCCAGAGTCATGTCTGGAGGGAATGTTTTCGTCCTCAGGAAGGATACTAGTGGTTCACTCCAATCAGGCACTATGGACACTTGATAAAGAGTGGCGTGTTCCACAGGTGGTTTAGTGCAACAGATTGAGCATTCCTTGCACAACCTTTGGACATCAGCTTCCATAGTTGGCCAATGTACTCCGAGTCTCTTTAGGGTCTGTAAAGTTCGTTGCTTTGAGTAGTGTTGCTATAACGCACCTACATGTGCTAATTGCAACCATTTAGCGTACTCATCCTCTTCTACGCAACAAGCCAAGATCCCTTGATCTGTGTGCTTGTACATACTTCCAGCCATGATTTGGTACTTTTGGGCTTTAACTACCTCTCTATTCCGTGTGTTTACTATAGGATGGTTAGGCCCGTATGTCAATACTGGTACCAATGGCTTAGCCCACTGCGGTACAACTTCCAAATTAAACAAGTAAGCATCAGGAAGGTCATCTGATACTCCTTGTGGGGCTTCTCCCGATGTGAGCCTAGAGAGATGATCTG
Source organism: Ceratopteris richardii (assembly GCA_020310875.1). Classification (NCBI taxonomy): domain Eukaryota; kingdom Viridiplantae; phylum Streptophyta; class Polypodiopsida; order Polypodiales; family Pteridaceae; genus Ceratopteris; species Ceratopteris richardii. The sequence goes on from CM035412.1 coordinate 23,642,379, forward strand.
CTCTTAAATGAGTCCTCCCTTTTCTCACCACTACCTCAAAGTCATATTCCATGGGCAAGAGAAACCATCTCACTAATCTTCCTGTATTGCATGGCTTGTTTACAAGGTATAGCAATGCCTGATGATCAGTAAAAAATTTAAACTTATTTGCGAGCAAATAGTGTCTAAATTTCTTAACTGCATATACCATGCCTAAACCTTCTCTCTCCGTAGTGGTGTAATTCCATTCAGCCGCATTCAATTGTCTACTGGCATAGGCAATTAGAAGATCCATATTACCTTCACCGGTAGGTTGTGCGAGTACACATCCAATGGCATAATTGGATGCATCCACGTGAACATGGAATGGCTTGTTCCAATCTGGTGTGGTCAAGATTGGTGCTGAACATAATCTTCGTTTAAGCTCTTGGAAGGAATTCTCACATTCCTCCGTCCACTCAAAGTTAGTCAGAAGTCCGTACATGGGCTTTGCAATGACAGCATACATGTGTATAAATCTTCGATAATAACCACAATGCCCCATGAAAGCTTGTACTTCCTTGACATTCTTTGGCCTAGGTAGCTCTGCTATAGCCCTCACTTTCTCTTCATCAGTGGATATGCCATTCTTTGACACTATGTGTCCTAGAATCTTGCCTTGCCTGACCATAAAAACGCATTTTTTGGGGTTTAGGCAAACTTGATATGCTCTACATTTGTCAAAGATTTGTCTAAGTTCAGGGATATGGGTTTGTCTTATGTTGGAATGAGCGCAAAGATCATCAACATAGACCTCTAAATTCTTCCTCAAGAACTCCTTAAACACATGGCACATTAGTCTCTGGAAGGTGGCTGGTGCGTTGGTAAGCCCAAATGGCATTACTCTAAAAGCAAAAATGCCCCATTCTGTGGCAAAGGCTGTCTTATGCTGATCCTCTGGAGCTATGGCTACTTGATTGTAACCCGAAAATCCATCAAGGAAGCTGTACACTTCTTTGCCCGCCACTCTTTCTAAGAGATGTTCTGTGATGGGAAGCGGATAGTTATCTCGAATGGTGGCTGCATTAACCTTTTTCAAGTTAATGCACACACGCAGCTTGCCGTTCTTCTTGGGCACCACTACGATGGGGGATACCCATTCAGTGTGCTCAATTTCATAGATAAATCCAGCTTCAACCAGTCTATCTATCTCTTCTTTGATCTTAGCAGCGTAATTATCGTTATATGTGTAGGGTTTTTGCTTAGAGGGTTTAGCATCTGAGGTCATGGGGATGGTGTGTGAGCATATGTCAGGGTCAACACCTTTCAAATCCTTGTAACTCCAAGCGAATACATCTCTGTATTCTCTTAGCAAGGCAATTAACGCATGCTCTTCTTCCTCTGTTAGGTCATGGCCTATGTACGTGCATCTCTCCTCTCCTTCTTCTATGGCCACTACTATTTTCTTGGTAGTTTCTTTGTTATCATAGGCCTCTCTTGATTGTGCCTCTCGTTTAGGCATTCTTATCATGACCCTCCTGTCATCTATCTCATATTTCTTAAAATTTTCTGGGACCTCAAACAAAGATTCTTCCTCTTCTGGTGAAACTTCTTTCTTCTTTCGTTTCTTTCCTTCTTCCTTCGAGGTCACTTGTGTTGTTAATCTCACATCGTTTGTAAGCTCTCCATGCCTCTGGGGTTGAAATTCTACTTCATGGAAGTATTCTTCATCCGATGCAAATGGTGGGTCCATGATGATTGACTCTAAATCGGAGTCACTTGCATCCTCAAATGCATCAAGGCTAGGTTCGCATTCTTCTAGAACTGCCTCTCCCATGATTGGCTTTATGGAGAAGACTGAAATGTCATAGCCATCCTCATCACAGTGAGGTGTCCATTGTTCCTCATTGATGGCTACATCCATGGTTGCTAAAATTTTTGCCCAGCCGTGGGGTTCGAATTCTTCGTCTGGAAAAACTACAGGTGCATAGGCTGGGTCTTGGATTGATCTATGGGTTTCTTTTGCACCTACCTCTCTGGCTTTTTCTCTCTTCTCTTCGTCTACTGCTACCTTGCACATCCATAAGTGGGTGTCTTCATGCATCCATGAGGATCCTGATCCTATGGAATGCACCGATTCCGTATCATCTTTGGCTCTATGGATGGGATTCCATTGGATAGGAGGTACATCTCTATGAGAGTAATCTTTGAGATTTACTTTGGTTGTAACACCTAGGTGTTGCAAATACAAGGAGTTGGTTCCCCAGTCCTGTACCACTTGCAACTGTCGCATAAATGGTCTTCCCAAAATCATCTCATAGGCATGATTTTTGCTAAAGTCACATATAGCAAATGTATGCTCGAACTCAACACCACATGTAGTGAGAGTTATTCCTTCTAACAACCCTAGGGGTCTCTCTATGTGACCATCGGCCATCTGCAATTTCATTCTCGTTGGCCTGAGTGCTGGCTTGCCCCAACGCTTCCAGAGGGAAGTGGTAGCAATTGCAACTCCTGCACCTGAGTCCAAAATTGCCTTGGTGGTGTACTCCTGGTAAGTAATGGGAAGATAGGTGTTCCCTTCTTCACCTTCACACATATCTCCTATCTTATCCAAGGGTATCTCTGGCACTGTCCTATGTGATCCTACCTGGGAACGAGGTTTTGCTATCTCAGGTACTTGTTTGGCTACATGTTTCCACACTTCTGGTCTAACCTTAAGCAGCTCTTCTAACTTGAGATTGCACTGCACTTTGGTGTTCTTCACTACCTCTGTGTTCCTAGGTATGACTGAATCTTTGTTTCTTACCATGACTGTAGGTGCTCTCATGCAGGTGGACTTTGCTTCCCATGGGCTTGTGAAATGGGGTAGTTCCTGTAAGGAATTAGACTCGAAGTCTAATCTTTCTTGAGATTGGATACTCTCCTGCTCTCCATAAATGGATGGGATGTCTTGTGGGAATTGGTCATGTGCAGCATCCACAAGTTCAATGGGAGGAGGGACTTCACTTTCCTTAGCCCATTTGTCTTCTTGAATCTCGCGTAGGAATTCTAGTGTGAACCGATTCATAGAAGATGATGTGTCCGGCTCCGTAGAGTTAGGCACATAGGCTTCAGGCACATAGGCTTCTTGAGCAGGAATGCTTACTCTTTCACTTACCTTGCCCTTGTGTTGAGAGGCTGGTTCCTTTTGTGATTGTGCCATTAGATTCTCTACTCTTTCTAGGGAGGGGGAATTGTCTGGTTCAATGGAAATTGGCACATAAGCTTATGGTGGGGGATGGGTCCTATTTTTGCTTGCGTTATCTCTTTCTTGATTTTCTTCTTCCTTGGCAGATCTTGCAATTATGCCCTCTAACTTCTCCAGAAGTCCATCCAAGTGTAATTGCGTCTTGGCTGAGCCCGAGTAATTGAAAAGGCGACTGGCTTCAAACATAGTCTGAGCCAATGCGACCATTTTCGCGCAAAGCTTGGTTCTTTCTATCTCTAGGTCAGCTCTAGGGTAACACTTGTCATGATCCGTGACATTTGGCCCTTCTTGGATTCTGGCCTGATATGCTTTAAGCATCATGTCTATATCTTCAAGAGTGGGATCAGCTAATACGGATCCTACTCTAGGGGGTGGTGGAATCCTATGAGGTGGATTGGAAGGTGGCGGGTCGGATGGCGATGGGAATGGTGGTGGTGGGATAGTGTGAGAGGGAGTTTGAGATGTGAGTTCAGTTATCCTGGCTTTGGTTTCTCTTATGCTTTCCTCAAGTTCACTCATCTTTTTAGCCCATTGTCTTTTCATTCTTTCCCGACTATCTTTCCATGCTCTAGTCCTTTTCTTTGTTATGCTCTCGGTTTCACTAGCCTCTGGGTTCTTATCCTGGTTTACTCCTTGGTTCTACTGCAATGCCTGAGCTCTAGTCACTACCTGTACTGGTGCGGTGGATGTCACACTTCCAGTGGAGTCTACCACCAACCCAATAACGTTAATAGGAGTGATTTTTGGCATATTATTAGGATTCTTAGGGCAATCTCGTAAGAGATGCTCCTTTCCACATTCTTGACAAAAACCTTGGATAGTCACTGACTGGGGTTATGTAGGTGGAGGTAAGGGACAATCACGAATGAGGTGATCTCCTTGGCATCTGTAGCACGGCCCTCTAGGGAATGGGGGTGTTGAAGCTCAAAGTCAAGGACAAAGCATGGAAGCACATCAAAAGGTGGACACACAAGGAAAGGGAGCAAGTAGGGAGCTCCAAGAAGTGTATGTCAAATTTTCAGAAGAATCCCCTACAAAAATAGTGATTTCCATCACTAAAAACCATTGTAAATACCATTATCTATTTTTAGTAACTCCATTTTGTTCAAGCCGAGGAGTCCTCGAGCTTGAGGAGTATTAGAAGTACCATCGTACCAATTTTCATAATTTTTAGACCTCGTTTGAGCCCTCAAATAAGCCCTGGAACCTAATTTTTAACTAGGCCGGACACTAGGTCTGGACAGGGCCAAAACTAGTCAAAAAACTATAAAAAGAGCTAGAGAGCTCATTTTTGGGGTTAGCTTGTTAGAGAATAGAACTTTTGTAAGAGAACTCTTTTGCAATCTAAGCTTTCCATTGTTCCTCTCTTTGATCTTACTTTGTGCGCGTGTGTGTGTATGTGTGTGCATGTTTGTGTGCTTTCACTCACGCACTTGTGCCTTCACTTGCTCGTGGTCATCATACCGGTCCTCACGTCTCCGCGGATTGACAAGTAAAGGAGGTGGTGCTTACGCTTGAGCTACACCAAATTTTGGCGCCGTTGCCGGGGAGAGAGCTTCGAGGACGAGCGTTGTGATGGTAAGATCGTAGATTTGCGACGTTGGAAGGTAAAAAAACTATCATTTCAGTTCATTTTCTGTTTTTTTCCTCTTCATCTTCATCATCATCATCATCTCCACCTTCTTCCACCTTCTTCTTCATAGAAAATTCTTGTTTTTTAGTGCATTTTCACCATCTTCATACCATTTTTCATGCATTATTGTGTGGGAAGGAGTTAGGAGAAGCAAGGGAGAGCAAGCGCTGTGTTTTTTTCATGATTTTCTGCTCATACGGAGCTCGCCATAGCCGGCGCTCATAAATTTGAATTTCGCGCCAAAAAACGCGATTCTGTGATGAAAATCGCGATTCTGTGAAAATTCAAAATTTCTAAAAAATCACGATTTTCTGTTTTCCCGCCTAAAAGTTGGCTGAAAAAATCACGATTATGTGGTCATTCTCAGAATCGCGATTCTGTGATTGTGCTCAAAATCGCGATTTTCATATCAAAAGAAACACGATTTTCAGCGGGCTCAAAATCGCGATTCTCACAAATCACGATTTTCAGCCAAAAACACGATTTTGTGAAAAAGGCGATTCTGTGAAAACACGAATTGTCGCTCCAAATCGCGATTTTCAGAAACATGATTTTTTGCTCAACATCGCGATTTTCATGCCAAAAACACGATTCTGAAAAAAATACGATTTTGTGAAAAAAACACGATTTTGTGAATCACGATTCTCTGAGTCAAAATCGCGATTTTCAAAAACACGATTTTGTGCTCAACATCGCGATTTTCTTGTCAAAAACACGATTTTGAGAAAATACGATTTTCAGTGGGCTCAAAATCGCGATTCTCACAAATCACGATTTTCAGCCAAAAACACGATTTTGTGAAAAAGGCGATTCTGTGAAAACACGAATTGTCGCTCAAAATCGCGATTTTCAGAAACACGATTTTGTGCTCAACATCGCAATTTTCATGCCAAAAACACGATTCTGAAAAAAATACGATTTTGTGAAAAAAACACGATTTTGTGAATCACGATTCTCTGAGTCAAAATCGCGATTTTCAAAAACACGATTTTGTGCTCAACATCGCGATTTTCTTGTCAAAAACACGATTTTGAGAAAACACGATTTTCAGTGGGCTCAAAATCGCGATTCTCACAAATCACGATTTTCAGCCAAAAACACGATTTTGTGAAAAAGGCGATTCTGTGAAAACACGAATTTTCGCTCAAAATCGCGAATTTCATAAACACGATTTTGTGCTCAACATCGCGATTTTCATGCCAAAAACACGATTTTGTGAAAAAGGCGATTCTGTGAAAACACGAATTTTCGCTCAAAATCGCGATTTTCATAAACACGCGATTTTCATAAACACGATTTTGTGCTCAACATCGCGATTTTCATGCCAAAAACACGATTTTGTGAAAAAAACACGATTCTCTAAAACACGATTCTGTGCTCAAAATCGTGATTTTCATAAACACGATTTTGTGCTCAACATCGCGATTTTCATGTCAAAAAACACGATTTTCAGAAACACGATTTTGTGATCAAAATCGCGATTTTCAGAAACACGATTTTGTGATCAAAATCGCGATTTTCAGAAACACGATTTTGTGATCAAAATCGCGATTTTCAAAACACGATTTTGTGAAAACACGGTTTTATGAACACGATTCTCAAGGTACAAAATCGCGATTTTCTCTAAAAGGTCCTGTTTGCCTGTTTTGACCCCCAGGAGCCTGATTTGACGTAACTTTTTCATCCAAAGTCCATTTTTTGAGCTCTATAGCTCGTTGGAAAGCTCGTTTTGAATCCTACACAATCTCAACTGTTTTTTTCAAGAATAACGCATTGATTTTGAGATAGGATAATTTGAAGTTGACCCTCATGTGGGACTAGGGAACCAAGGGGACTCCAAAGAATTTTGAACCATACCAAGGGGAAAATTTGGACTCTTGACTAAAGCTTATGAACCTGAGATCTGGTAGACACTTAGGCAAGGATAAACAAAGCATTAGATCTTCTGAGGCTAGTGTCAACCATACATCCAAGTCTTGGGCACAACAACTAAGTGGTCATCTTTTATTAAGTTCAGACACAAGTGATTCAGAAATGTCTTTTAGTATGGGAAAACCTGCAGGTGGCTCAGGGACTGCCCATCTACAAACACCAGAAGGTCCCTATAAGACACAGTTGGAATATATTCGGACCAACCAATTAGGTGCTCGCATCTATGAGGATGGTCTGAGGCGATCAGTGGTCCAACTCAAAAATCCAGATCAATCCTTTGGACTTGAACACCCGGTGGTCAAGTTCGAAGAGGGTTCATACATTGATAAGGAAGGAACCATGTACGTGGTCACAAACCTACCAGATAGGACTGATGAGTTTGGAAATGTCATTCCTGAGAATGAAATAGGAGACCTAGAACAAGGAAACGTAGGACAAGGACCCCAGACTCCTAGAGGTAAGTCAGTTTTGACCCGAGTGATCACTCCGGACTGGATCCCTCAAGACAACAAAAGCATAGAACTATTTTTTGAATAGAGAAACAGAGGAAGCCTTTTGGAGGTTCAAGCCAGATCAACCTAGCCAATTGGGCATAGTTATCATCTATGAATTCAAAGATCCTGAGATACCAGGCAAAGTAGGCAAAGTTGTCTACCTGGATAACACATCAGAGAAAATTTTCTTGGTAACAGAACATGATAGACATGCATATACTTGGAAGAATGAATTGATTTTCCCCCCACCAAGATCCAATGTTTCCCATGGCTTCCAAGGAGTAGGATCATCCCACGCTCATGAATCCTAGAGAGAAAGAACTAGAGAGAGACCTGAGGTAAGTTTTGCACACACCGTGGGCAGGAATAGATCAGGATTTGAAAATGAAAGACCTGAAAGAGAGAGACATCAAGCACATAGGCAAAAAAGAGATGAACATGATTTTCCGTTGCCTAGACCCCGAGAGCACCCAAGAACCCTTAGACCCACTCAAGTGATCAAGGCAATGAAGAATTATTTTGACGGGTCAGGAGATCCTTATGATCATGTGGCCGAGTTCAAACAAGTGTTAAGAGCTGAACAGGTTGAGGATTTATTCACCCAATACGAGGCATTTGGTTTGACTCTTAAGGGCACTGCCTTGGCTTGGTTTCAACCATTGAGTAGTCGCAATTATCGCGATATAGGTCAACTGCTAGACGAATTCATTGTAGAATTTTCCAAGAGTGGTATCAGGCATAACACATCGTCCCTGATCCACAGTTTCAAGCAGACACCCCAAGAAACAGTGCGACTAGCAGGTAGAAGGTTCAGACAGTACCTAGAAAGATGCCCTACTCCAGAGTTACCCACACCAGCTAAAACAAGTGGCTTTGTTCTTAGATGGCTTACTGAGCACAAAATTAAGATCATATGTGTACTTGAAAGAGCCTAGATCCATAGAAGAGTGCGTGCGGACGTGCATCGACATAGAAGATAACTTGGGTGAGGAGTTGGGATTGTCCAAACTCTACAAAGATTCGGATAGTTCTACTAGTCATACTTCAAAGATCTCCACAGAAATAGAAGAGATAGCTGAGCAAGTTGCCAAGAAGCTGGGAGTCCAAAATAAACAAACACAGAGAGTCACTCCAGTGAATCGGTGTTATACGTGTGGAGGCGACCACATGGCTAATGTATGCCCAATGCAAAACCAAAACATTAGAGAAAGGAATGCTCCATATTGCACTATTGAGAGAAAATACACAAACCACACGGCTCAAGATTGTCCCTACAATAGGCAGGCTGTTAGACAGAATTATTAGCAACCTTACCCACAAGGTAGGTATCAGAACCAATACCAACAGCCATATTATAGACCACAACAGCAATATCAGGTACCATATAGGCCACAACCTGTCTTGGGAAACCAACCACCAGCTCCAGCCAACGTGATTCCAGTCAAATATGCTGTGGGAGAGGAAAATCCAAATAGAGCATTGGTGCCCCTAACCCCATGGATACCAGATAATGATTCTCATGCTCATAGTTCAGACTACTCCCATGAAGGTAGTCCACATGCGTATTACACAGAGTCACTTGAACATAGTGAGATTTACTCGTATCAATATGAGGCGCCACCTATGGAGCAAAATTGGGAGCCAGAATACTCCAATGTCATGTACACAAATCCTAACCCTAGGCCCCAGTTGAGACAAATGAGACCACAAGCCCCTAGAGGATCTTGTTTCATATGTCATGGTGACCATTTCATTCGTGACTGTCCCCACCCACCATCTCCGAGTCAAGGACAGGCTATCACAATACAGGCTTTTTTTCCTGATTGTGGCAAAGACCATCTCCCCAGGGATTGTCCAAGAAACCCCTCCAGTGCACCCAAGATTACACCCATTAATGTGGTAGGCTTAGTGGCAGATTCAAGTTCAAGTAGTAGCAATGTGGCTCCTATACAAGCTGTCACTAGAGCACAAGCCATACAACAGGATAAACCAACAGAACAATCAGAGTCGAGTGAATCAGGAGAGCCTAGTAAGAGGAAAACAAGAACATGGAACGATACCAGAGAGAAGGCCAATCGCAAGTGGAATAAAAAGTTATCGGAACTAGAAGAAAGCTTAAAAGAAGCGAAAACAAAAATAGAAGACATTGCATCTCAAAGCCCCTCGCATGCCGAAACTCCATCCACTCCACCTCATCCCACCCCACCACCCATTGTAAATAGACCGCAACCAGGGTCTGTTCTTGCAGATCCAACCCCAGAAGGCTTGGACATGATGTTCAAAGCCTACGAGGCTCGACTTCAAGAAGGGCCTACAGCTGCAAATCTAGACAAGAGTTACCCTAGAGCGGATTTAGAGATTGAACGAATGAAAATGTGCATGAAAATGGTAGAACAAGCTCAAGCTATACTTGAGACTAGTCAAAAGTTCAATCAGACAAACTCTGTCAAACCAGATTTGCATTTCCAAGGGTTACTAGAAAGATTAGAGCAATTGGTAAACAAACCACAAGTCTCTTTACCTCCACATGCTCAACCAGTTAGTGAAAGAGGAAGCTCACCACCAATGGGGGCTTATGTTCCTAATTCCACAGATGTTGGAATACCTCCTTCAATTCAACAGTACTCCCAAGAGTTCTTACGGGAAATACAAGAAGAGAAATGGGCCAAGGAGATTGATGATCTTCATGATCAATTTCCCCAAGACATTCCATCTATTTACGGAGATGAAGCAGAACAACAAGAAGACGAAAGGTTAGATTTTGAATCTAATACCTTAGAAGAACTGCCTCAATTTCCAGGCCCATGGGAATCGGAATCTCTCCAGATTAGAGCTCCCACAATACTAGTAAGAAATGAAGACTCAGTGGTTCCAAGGAACACGGATGTCGTGAAGAACACTAAGGTTCAGTGTCATCTCACTGTAGAAGAGCTGCTCAAAGCAAAACTTGAGCTTTGGAATCATGTGAAGGATCAGGTTGCAGAACTTGATTCCAACATGCCAAAAGCAGGCTCCAAGCAAAGGGTACCAGAGATACCTCTAGACAAAATAGGGGACATGTGTGAGGGTGAAGAAGGTAATACTTATCTTCCAATCACCTACCAAGGCAATGGTGTTGCTATTGCGACCACCTCCTTGTGGAAGCAATGGGGCAAGCCCACATTAAGACCAACTAGAATGAAGCTTCAAATGGCTGATGGTCATTTTGAAAGACCTCTAGGATTGCTAGAAGGGATCACTCTAACCACTTGTGGTGTAGAGTTTGAGCACACATTTGCTATATGTGACTTTGAGAAAAATAATGTCTATGAGATGATCCTAGGAAGACCCTTCCTACGACAATTGCAAATAGTACAGGATTGGGGAACTAAATCCTTGTACTTACAGCACTTAGGGGTCACCACCAAGGTCAATTTGAAGGATTACACCTTCAGAGATGTACCACCCCTACAGTGGAATTCTATCCACAAAGCGAAAGAAGATTCCATCTCTGTGCATTCTGAAAGTTCACCTGATCCATCATGGCTGCATGAAGATACTCATTTGTGGATGTGCAAGGTCGCAAAGGAAGAGGAAAAACATTTAAAGGCAAGAGAAGAAGGAACTTCGTTAGGAGATAGACCAGTTAGAGACCCAGCCTACACACCGATGATCTTTCCAGATGAGGAGTTTGAGCCTCATGGCTGGCCAGAAATCTTAGCCACCATGGACATTGTTGTCAATGAGGAACAGTGGACACCTCATTGTGATGAGGAGGGTTATGATATCTCAGTGTTCATGTGTAAACCCTTGCTAGAAGAATGTGACCCTAGTGATGTCATAGAAGAAGAAGAGAATGACGATGATCTGGAGTCTATTGTGATGGATAGTTGCTTTAACTCAGAGCAGCACTATCTAGAAGATATAGGAGTGTTCACCCAGAAAGAAGAAGAACCTCTCACAAGTATTAAAACGGTAAATTCAAAGGAGGGAAGTGAGAGCAGTCAAAAGAAAAAGAAAAGAAAAGCAGTGAAACAAGAAGAGGAGGAATCATTGTTTGAGGTACCAGAAAACTTCAAGAAATATGAAGTTGACGACCGCAAAATTTTGGTACGAATGCCTAAGAGAGAGGCCATCATAGGAGAATCATATGATAATAAAGAAAAGACCAAGAGGATTGTAGTGACCATTGAAGAGAACGAAGAGAGATGCACATATATAGGAGATGACCTAAGTGCAAGAGAAGAAATGGAGCTCATAGCTCTATTAAGGGAATATAGGGATGTGTTTGCATGGCACTATAGAGACTTGAAAGGGGTAGATCCAAGAATTTGCTCTCATACTATCCCCATGAGTGCTGATGCTAAACCCACCAAACAGAAGCCCTACACATATAATGATACCTATGCAGCCAAAATAAAAGAAGAAATTGATAGGTTGATTGAAGCTGGATTCATCTATGAGATTGAGCATACCAAATGGGTGTCCCCCATTGTTGTGGTACCCAAGAAGAACGGGAAGTTGCGAGTGTGTATTAACCTTAAAAAAGCAATGCCGCTACGATTAGAGATAGTTATCCACTTCCAATCACAGAACACCTATTGGAGCGTTGTCGCGAGGATTCACGGAAAGGAGGTTGCAAGTAAACAAAGAGCTTGACTTGAACTTTGATCGATTGCATGTTTTAATTCTCTTACTTTAGAATGTAACTCCTGGAAAGTATACCACGTCACTAAGGAGCTTTCATTAGCCTTATTCATTGAAACGTCTTCCTAATATTTAATGCTTTTTGATTCCATTGATATAAGCATTCTACTTTGATAGGAATATAGCACCCAAAGGTGCATACAAAGAAACATGAAAAGATGAACTTGGCTTTTAGCTCGATCCACGCATAAGAACTAGTGAAAAGTTTGAAATCTTAAGTTTGTTTTTCCCCTTTCATCATTAAAATCCCGAAGTTGATAAATTCTGCTGATGTGTAGCTTTCGATAACTAAAAGCACATAGTATGTAAGCTGAGCTGTCTGAAGTGATCCGGTAAAGACATACCTATGGAGAGAAACAACTAAGTAATTGCAATACTCGCTAAAGAAGTCTAATTTCCGAACGATCAACATATAGCATATAGCTTACATCGACTCATGTTTTTTTTACCAATGATTAAGCACTGAATAAATCGTTTCCACAAATCAATACCTCATAATTCAGTTTTTTGTTCATTATTACAGATCAAACGTGACTTGGCCTTTTGATCTACTCTTGTTTGCACTTAACTCACACCACTGTCGGAACAACTTGTCAGATGCCCTTCAATTTATTCTCTTCTGCTACAAATATGAACATCTATGCAATTGTGTGAGAAAATGATTCACGAGCCATAACGACGAGTATTTGACTTCAACATCTATTAGAGTTATATATTGAGAATTGAACAAAGTCACAGAGTCATCCGACACAACAATTTCAACGTCTCTAGTTGCACAATAGTTTTAAATCATAATGAATAAACTTCAGTAGCTAAGATTAAAGTTTACTTCGAATTTAATCTCGGCATCAAAGAAGGTTAAAACATTCAGTCTCTATTGTAACGCTTCAGCAAACAATAATCACATAAAGCATCAGAGCAGAACAAATCCATAGCTAGTACTTTCATTACTAACACGTGCGATAGGTATGCTGCAGAGAAAAGTATAACATCAAATGAATTCGCAACTTGTACAGGCATACAAATTATAGTTTGCTGACATATGTTGTCTAATTATTGATGAAAGAAGGATCTCAACAACAAACTAATCAACTACATAAATAGCAAACAAAATCGATCGAAACAGATAAGAACCTCAGTTTTTTCAGTATTCAGAGTCTTTTGCACGGCTATTAATTCTAAACATTCGAGCGTATCTAAATCAAAATATCATGGTGATCTAAATTAGTTTTTCATCAAGGGTTCGATTGCATCATCAGAATTTAACTGTCAATTCATGGTCTGCGTGCAATCAGACATATGTTGAACATAAGAAACATGCCCAGCATGTCTCATCGGTCAGAATCCTAGAATATCTACACAAATCGTTGTTGAATTAAACTGAGAGAATTGACACCATGAAGAACTGCAGTGGTCCTCTAAATCTGCAGCAATCAATACTTCTTCTATTCAGAGATAAATAACTAAGTAACTCGACTTTCTCCTTCGTTGCAGGGACAAGTTTATGATTTAAAAGTATTGGTTTTGCCTACTTGATTTTCTCGAATGACTTAACCATAGTCCAATTACACAGTTTTCAGCATATAGTATGGTCATAACAGATTAACGATATTAGTACGATGATATGATGTTTTCACTAAAAACTTGGTTCTACATCCGAATACGTGATGTTCACAATTCAGCGGTATATGCAAAATGTATTACACCATACAACTGTTCAAATGTACGATCAAAAACAACACACAACATATGGCGCAGATAAATCATTTATCTATATTTTTGTGTTTTCTTTGCGCAGTTTAATGCGTCATTCGAAAGCATAATCAACATTGAAATTCTAACAAGTTCAGAGTGACAGAAAAAAAACCCGGAATCATCTTCCTCCTAAATCAATAGCAGAAACTCGATTTGTATAGAAAATCAATGATAACATCTGCTTCGCTGTTGCGCCAAACCTGTCAAACGGAAGTATGTATGAAATGGCCTCTTCTGTAGCACACATCACCTTCATCAGATCTCTGCGTAGCTTTCTCTCTAAAGCAAATGTTGAAAATCCAAGAATTCTCAAAAGATCCGCGCCTTCAGACTTGATAGGTAAGTTGCATTTGCACAACAGTATTGTCTATAAAGCGTCGGAATACTAATTCCCAGTTACTTTCAGCTCAGAAATCAAGCACTGCTCCTCATCATCCTCTTCCGTGTGTATTGCAAGGGTTTCATCCCCTAGTGTACTGCTTTCTCATGTTATATATTGAGCCTCTTAATCTCACGTGGTGTCGCCCTATTAGCACTAATAATCTGATCCCATAAGAACTCCACAGTTTTCCGTTCCTACACGCTATGGTTCTTCCTGCCACGTCAAAAGGTCGCCTCTAATGACAGCAGCTTCTGTTTCTAAAAATGAACCAACTGCCTCCACACTTCTCGTCATCGAAGAAGAAACAAAATCCACTCAATCTCTGCGCATCCTCCACATGGAGTTTTCCCATAAATTCTGCCAATAATATTCGAACTTGGACAACTTGCTCATATGCCACAATCCACTTCCTAACCTACCATTTCCTTCCAGCAATTCTCCTCCATTGAATATAACGCCATCAAAAGGTTATGCTCCTATTCTTGAAAGATACTCCTTCGATAGAAAAAAATATATAGCTTCTAGCATTTACACTTTATTTGCATGTTTCCGATCTCTTTCTCAAACATGGATTATGAACAATGGAGATCATATGAAAAATCACAACCGTAATGTTTGCAAAAGACGATGATGATCGGCACTACATAATCTTCTTATAAACTTGAGAGCAAAATAGTGGGGATAAAAATCTTCACGACAGCGTGTTGCAGGCAAGGAAGTTTATAGCTTCCTTGATGGATTTTCAGGATACAATCAAGTAGCCATTGCCTCAGAAGATCAACACAAAACAGCTTTTGCTACAGAGTGGGGAATCTTTGCATTTCGGGTGATGCCATTTGGGCTCACCGATGCACCTGCAACATTCCAAAGGCTCATGTGTCATGTCTTCAAAGAGTTCTTGCGAAAGAGCTTAGAAGTGTATGTGGATGATTTATGTGCTCATTCCCAAGAAAGAAGGGTTCACATCCCTGAGCTCAGACAAATCTTCAACAAGTGTAGAGAATATCGAGTGTGTCTGAACCTAGAAAAGTGTGTGTTTATGGTGCGTCAAGGTAAAATCTTAGGTCATATTGTTTCTAAGAATGGAATCTCAACAGATGAAGATAAGGTACGAGCCATAGCGGAGCTACCAAGGCCAAGGAATATTAAAGAGGTACAAGCCTTTATGGGCCATTGTGGATACTACCGTAGGTTTATCCACATGTACGCGATCATAGCTAGACCCCTTTATGCCTTGTTGTCTAATTTTGAGTGGAACGACGAATGCGAGAATTCTTTCAACGAACTGAAAAAACGTTTGTGCACGGCACCAATACTCACCACTCCTGATTGGAATAAACCATTCCATGTCCATGTGGATGCATCCAATCATGCCATAGGATGTGTGCTAGCACAACCCACAAGTGAAGGAAACTTAGATTTGCCCATAGCATATGCTAGTAGACAGGTCACTGCAGCTGAACGGAACTATACCACAACTGAGCGAGAGGGCTTAAGCATGGTATACGCTGTGAAGAAGTTTAGACACTATTTATTGGCCAACAAGTTCAAGTTTTTCATTGATCATCAAGCTTTGTTATATTTGGTCAATAAACCTTGCAATACTGGACGCTTAGTAAGATGGTTCCTCTTACTAATGGAATATGACTTTGAAGTTGTTGTCAGGAAAGGTAGAACCCACCTTCGAGCAGATCACCTTTCTCGCATCACTTCAAGAGAGTCACCGCAAGGAGTGTCTGACGAATTACCCGATGCTTATCTGTTCAATTTAGAAGTTGTTCCTAAATGGGCAAATAAGTTGGTACCAGTCCTAACCTTTGGCCCTGCAAATAAGAATGTGAAAACATCACAAGAAGAAATTGTAAAATCACAAAAATATCACATATTAGCAGGAAGCATGTACAAACAAGATACTGAGGGTGTATTAGCTTGTTGTGTGGAGGATGATGAACATAGTAGTTGGTTGCAACAAGCCCATGAAGGAATGCTAGGAAATCACTATTCTAAACAACGAACATTGCAGAATCTAAAGCGTTTAGGAGTGTATTGGCCTAGCATGGACAAAGAAATACATGAGTGGATTAAAAATTGTCCAAGGTGCAGAGAGAGACCCCCAGTGGAGCATGCGACCCTTTATCAAGTGTCATTAATTCCAGATTGGAGTACTCCATTGGTAGAGTTTATGAGATCGGGAAGATTACCCAAAGAGGCTAGTCTAGCAAGAAGACGAAGCATGGAGCAAGAGGCTCAAGGCTATGCCTTAGTAGGGGACAACCTATACCGAAGAGGCAAAGATGGTTACTTAAGACTATGCGTTCATGAATCAGACTATTTAAAGGTCTTAGAGACGGCACACAGCGGTGTTGCAGGTGGACATTTTGGTCCTGACCGAGTGATCAAGACCATTCTATTCTCAGGACTTTGGTGGCCCACTCTTCATATGGACGCACATACCCATGTGAAGAAATGTGACACATGCCAACGTGCACAATATCCAGTGAGAAAAGACGAGATGCCCTTGAGGCCAATGATGGGAGGACGTGCATTTTCGAAGTGGGGCATAGACTTCATAGGTCCTATTAACCCCCCAGCTAGAAACTCCCATGCAGAGTACATCATTGTAGCCACAGATTACCTTACAAAGTGGGTAGAAGTCAAAGCCACAACAAAGAATGATGCTCAGACTACGGCTAAGTTCTTATTCGAGAATGTGTTCACGAGATATGGACTACCAATAGAGTTGGTGAGTGATAGAGGCACACACTTCTAGAATGAAGTCATTGAAAATCTTCTCCAAGAATTCTTGGTGATACATAAGAAATCTGCCCCCTATCACCCACAAGCCAACGGACAAGCCGAGAGTACCAATAAGATCCTCTGTAACGTATTGACAAAACTGGTAAATAATAAACGCTCTGATTGGGACAAACAACTTCATCATGCTGTTTGGGCTTATCGAGTTGCCTACAAAACGGTACTCAACGCCACCCCATTTCAGATGGTCTTCGGACAGAACGCTGTGCTACCATTAGATTTCTTAATCCCTGCCTTAAAAGTAGCACAAGAGTATGAGTGGAATGGGCATGAATTGTCCTCTAGGATCTTTGATCTCGAACGCTTGGGTGAGACGAGGCTACGAGCGGCAGTAGGCATCTACGCTGCAAAGAAGAGGCAAAAGGCTTACTTTGATGCACACATCAAGGATAAGGGATTGAAAGAGGGAGATCTAGTGTTGGTATACACACTAAAACAACATGCCCATAAGTTGGAAAAAAGAGGATACGGACCCATGATCATTAATAGAATTTCCACTAGTGGTGCAGTTCAGTTGGCCACTCTAGAAGGAGATATCTTGCCAAACTATATTAGTGGCTGTAGAGTCAAGCTATATCAAGAACCTCTTACTGAGGATATGCTAATGAGACTCAACACTGCTAAGAAGCGAAAAGATGAAGAGTTAAGAGTGAGAGAAGAAGAACAGGTAGAGGCCAGAGAGCGTATTAGGCGAAATAAGTTAAGGCGATTAGGCCTAGAAGTCAACTCAAAAGCCCCAAAATATCACATGGATATGTGTCAAAAGTCAGGCATAGCGACTTCTCAGGTCATTGATCGAAGACCCTTTGTGACCATAGAGATAGGACAAGGGAAGGGTGAAAGGACGGTGAAAGCATTGATTGACTCAGGTGCAGCAAGTAGTGCAGTTAGACTTTCCTACTGTCAAGACTTGGGGTTGAAAATCAATCCCATAGAAGCTTATCTCATAGGATTGGGAGGTGTGGAAACCCCTTGTTTGGGCGAGGTGGAACTTCCCATCTACCTTCAAGATGTTCCAATGAGAGTCAAAGCGCTAGTATGTCAAGATGAGAACCTTACAGAACCACTTGTCTTGGGTCAAGATTGGATCTATGACCATGCAGTTAACTTAAACCTAAGAAGTCAAATTCTTCAAGTTTGGGTACATGAACAATGCATTACAATAGAATTAGAGAACTGCATGCTCCTAAATCATGGCACCACACACTCTCTTAGTTCCTCCAAGACTAATCATATGAAAGAAGATGTTGTATGTGTCAAAAGCTCTATGATGCAGAAGGAGTCAATCGTGGAAGACCAGGTTCGAAGGCGGGTGGATCTTTCTTCTTCTCCAAAGAATCAAGTAGCCACAGTAGTGAGCCCACCACACAAGCAAACACAACCGTTCACGACAACTGCTACATCAAATAGAAAGACACCATTCGATAAAAAAGCAGTTCCGGGCATGAAGCAGATCTGGGTACGCAAAGGAGATCAACCACCAGCCTTGCCCCCACAAATCCCATCCAGGCAAGCCAACCAAGTCAGAAGACGAAGAAAGCAGCTCGGACAAGCTCAATCACAAGGTATCCAACAAGTTTGGGTGCCTAAGAAGTTAGCTGCAGCTCAACAAGGGCAATTACAAATGTGGGTACCTAAGAAGCTCTTACATCCACAACAACCTATGTTCTCCCACATGCGAAAGGTCTCAACCGAGAAGCCAAAAAGAGAAGAGGGTAAGAACCACGTACAGAGACCGAAAGAAGATCAAATCAGCTCTTCAAGAATAGTAGGAAGACGTGCAAAAAGGATATGGGTTTGGAAGCCAAAAGTACAAGCAGCCTCCATCGAACCAAAGCGCCAACAACACTGGATACCACAGTTCAGAACGCATCCGAAGAGGAAGGCGCCTGAAGTGATCTCTACAGTGCCAAATACTGTTCTAAAATGGACTCCAATAAGGAGGATTACATCAATTCGAGACTCAATGGATACCTCCACCAAGGTCGGCATCAACCTCTGCAAATAACATCGAAAGCCTCGAACGAGCAACAACCATGTGCTCCTTGCACAACCCTGTCTTTTGCACCATTCAGGTCATGCATTTCCAAAGTATGCATTAATATAGGGCCACATTACACGGCCGTGCATAGACACACTTGAGAATCCCATGCACAAGAGCACAGTGACATATGTCAAACATTTCTATTGATACTAACTTTTGTGTTCTTGTTTGGTGATATCCTTTTCCTCAAAAAAAAAAAAAAAAAAGTGGAGAGAGCTTGTTCCCAGGTTTGGCTTATGAAACATGAATGAGTCATGCTTAGTTGAAGGTGGAACTGTTGATTACTAGGCATTTATCAATTTGGATAGAAGTGTGTCTCGGCCAGCAGTGAGATTATTGCTGCCTTATCTGGTAGATGACAAGCACTTGGCATGAACATGGCATCTACAACTATGATTTTCTCTTACCATGATAGGAATGAAGAGCTTGAAGGTTTGCAACTTGAGTGATGCTTAACTACTTCATGTACCAGAGCATCCAAGGAGATATCTGCACAAGGTAGTTCTGGCGGAGAAGACTCCTGCATATGGTGAGCTAAAGAGAATATGTGAAACTCAGCTTGGTGTAGTTACCCGATGTTGCTTGCCAAGGAATATAAAGCAATTCAATTCTCAGTATTTCCTGAACCAGTATGGAACAGTAGCACTGGTGAATGGTCTATGTCAACCAGCATGGTAATCTCTTAGAAACCGGCACGTGTCCAATATTCCTCTGAGTGTCAATATAGGGAAGTGAACGTGCATGAGCCCAAGCTCAGAAATGCACATTGTTAGTGACAAATGTTGCTTTGAAAAGAGGAGAGGGGATCCACCACTCAAAAGATCTCATCAGTGGACAATCAACATGGACATTCATCAACAAGGTTCCATCCCAAAGGCCGAGTGTACAACACGAAGAGACAAACATCCATCAACCTTCCCCATGGTAAGTATCTTTACTCTAGAAACACCATAACCATGATAGTTTAGGAAACCTCTTCGTCAGCATACCCTTGAGCACTTAGCTCAAGACCCGCAATTTTTGCACCATACTTCTTCCAATGCATTTTCCAAGTAAGCATGCGTAGGGCTACATTACAAGGCCGCGCACAAGGCACATTCTTTGTTCAACCCAGGCACGAACACACTTACCCATCATTCATTATGGGTTATGAGTGGTTGGCATGACTGCTCTCAACATCATCTTTGGAAGAGCTAGCGGACGTCATGGGAACAACATCCATATCTCGGAAGCAAATTGAAGCCAGTAGTTGCTCCAAATCACTCTTGACAACCTCTTTTGAGCAACTTGCAGTTTTGAAAGCTCACAACGACACATTCTTGCTGGAATCCAAGGAACCAGCTCATACAAACTGATGGACACCACCTCTCAAAGCACTACATAGAACAGCCCTTCCAACAAGGGTCTGTCAGGGACGACAGACTCGAGAGGGGGGGGAGTGTTGAAGCTCAAAGTCAAGGACAAAGCATGGAAGCACATCAAAAGGTGGACACACAAGGAAAGGGAGCAAGTAGGGAGCTCCAAGAAGTGTATGTCAAATTTTCAGAAGAATCCCCTACAAAAATAGTGATTTCCATCACTAAAAACCATTGTAAATACCATTATCTATTTTTAGTAACTCCATTTTGTTCAAGCCAAGGAGTCCTCGAGCTTGAGGAGTATTAGAAGTACCATCGTACCAATTTTCATAATTTTTAGACCTCGTTTGAGCCCTCAAATAAGCCCTGGAACCTAATTTTTAACTAGGCCGGACACTAGGTCTGGACAGGGCCAAAACTAGTCAAAAAACTATAAAAAGAGCTAGAGAGCTCATTTTTGGGGTTAGCTTGTTAGAGAATAGAACTTTTGTAAGAGAACTCTTTTGCAATCTAAGCTTTCCATTGTTCCTCTCTTTGATCTTACTTTGTGCGCGTGTGTGTGTATGTGTGTGCATGTTTGTGTGCTTTCACTCACGCACTTGTGCCTTCACTTGCTCGTGGTCATCATACCGGTCCTCACGTCTCCGCGGATTGACAAGTAAAGGAGGTGGTGCTTACGCTTGAGCTACAGGGGGTCTTACCTGCCTAGGTTGAGGTCTAGGATTGGGGTTTGCGTACATGACGTTTGTGTAATCTGACTCCCAACTAGGTTCATTTGGCTCTTCGCTGTAATAGGACTCACCATGTTCTGGAGACTGCATGTAGTACGCCTGGGGACTATCAACATGTGTAGAATCAAAGCTATGGTCACTCGGGTCACTTTCAGAAAGCAAGGGTGTGACAAGGACTATGGCTCTATTCAAGTTTTCTTCTGCAACAACATACTTTACCGGAATCACATTAGCTGGGGCTGGGGGTTGTTGTGCTAACACAGGTTGAGGCCTTTGCTGGGCTTGATATTGTGGTTGATAATTTTGTTGTGGCCTAGTGTACTGTTGTGGTGGGTACTGGTTCTGGTATCTTTCTTGTTGAGGGTGTGGCTGTGGGTACGTCTGCCTAACGGTTTGCTTATTGTAGGGGCAATCTTGCGCGGTGTGATTGGTGTACCTTCGCTCTAAGGTGCAGTACTGACTACTAGGATTAACTTGGGGTTGGGCTATAATGGGACATACGTTCGCCATGTGGTCGCCACCACAAGTATAGCACCTTTTCACAGGGGCGAACCTTGGGATTTGTTTGCTAGTTACACCTAATTTCTGAGCTACTTTCTCTGCAAGTTCCTCGATTGATGTGGATTGCGTGGAAGAGAGGTTAGAGGCACTATCCAAGTCTTTGTATATCTTGGAAAGCTCTAACTCCTCCCCTAGGTTATCCTCGATGTCAATGCACATGCGCACACACTCTTCTATGGTCCTAGGGTCCTTCAAGTACACATAAGATCTCAACTTGGTACTTAGCAATCCATCCAAGAATAGAGCAACTTGCTTAGCTGGTGTGGGTAGCTCCGAAACAGGGCATCTTTCAAGATATTGCCTAAATCTCCTTCCTGCAAGTCTCACGGTTTCTTGAGGGGTTTGCTTGAAGCTGTGAATCAGCGAGGAGGTATTATGCCTTATGCCACTCTTAGAGAATTCAATAATGAAAGCCTCTAGGAGTTGGTCTATGCTCCTGAACTGCCTCTCATTTAGTGGCTGAAACCATGTCAGGGCAGTGTTCCTAAGGGTCAGACCAAAGGCATTGTACTGCGTGAATAGATCCTCCACTTGTTCAGCTCTCAAGACTTGTCTAAACTCAGCCACGTGATCGTATGGATCTCCCGTGCCATCGAAATAGTTCTTCATGGACTTAACTAGCTGAGTCGGTCTCAAAGTCCTTGTGTGCTCTCTAGGTCGTGGTAGAGGGAACTCCTCCGCATTTCTTTGATTCCTATGAGCTTAAAGTATCTCAGGTTCTACTCTATTCGTTTCCGTCCTCGTTCTTTCTCTGCCTACTGGGTTGGCAAAGCTTACTTCTGGTCTATCTCTACTTCTGTCTCTTTGCATTCCATGAGCTTGGGATGTTCCAACTCCAGGGTGACCATAGGATACATTCGATCTTGGTTGGGGGAAAACGAATTCACCCTTCCAAGTGTAAGCTGTTGGGGCTTCACTCACTAATTAGCCATGGATATATGAAGACATATAGAGACATATGATGGAGGAAAGAAGAAGTGAAGGAAAGACCTACAGAAAATCAAGCCTAAGTGAAGGGACAATTTCACTATTGTAAATTAGTGCAAAATTAGAGTCTAGATTTGTATTTGATCTTTAGAACTTACGAGTTCAAGTCTAGAAGGATGTAAACTTTAGGTATATAAGTTAATTTGAGTCAGAAACATGTAGGAGAGAACTCAATTTTGTAATCTGAGTGAGTAGGGAAAAGTCGTGTAATTTTCTGAGAGAGATGGTGAGAGAAAACTTCTGAGTCTGAGAGAGTTTTCCATGGCTGTGAGCAAAATTAGGCCAAGCCATTTTGTACACATCTTCTCTGATAATCAACACATGTTTGTGTAGAAGGATTGAGTTTAATTTCTCTTGTACATTGAGTTTCAAGTCATTTCATATGACTGTATAAGGTAGTTGACAGTTATGACTTTTCTGGCGCACATTTGACTGATCTTCTTAAGGTCAGATCTCGAAGCATGGTGTAAAGTTTTTGGTAAGTGATAGCTCGTTTGAAAGCTATTATCCTTAACTACATTTGGTCAAAAGATCTTTGAGAAACGGGACGCGTACTCAGAGAAATCAGCTTAAGAGTGGAGGTATGTCAAATCGATGAAGTCAATTTCTAGTTTTCAGACATAGTGGAAAGTTTGGTACAAAATCAGAAGATTTTGGAGTTATTGCTTGAAAGTTTTGCTTGTTATGTGTTACTAAACATTAGCAAGAACCTTTCTTAGCAAATGATCAGAAGAATTTGCAAAGATCAAGTTAATACAGGTCAGATTGAAAGTTTAAAGAAGAGGCGCAGATTTCTGTGAAGTGAAATTTTTGATTTTCACTAAGTTCAGAGTTGAAGGTTCATATTTAGAGGTTTGCTAAGCTAATGATGGTTATGGAGGTCTTCTAATACCACATTAGTTTAGTTCTTGTGGTGTTTCACACACCAACAAGTGGTATCAGAGCAGATAAGGTCCTCGAGACTAAAGGAATAGCAGATACAAGAAGAATTGAAGAGTTCTTTATCAAAGAAGGAGGAAGCTGAGGTGCTCAACAACCAAAAGTCATCAGAAGAGTGTTTCAAAGTTACTTCCAAGGGTAAAGGTCTACAAAAGGTACCATTCTTTAACCTTACACTTACAGGTTGAAGCAGAAGCAAGGATACCATGGCAAATCATGTGTCCATTGACAAATTGGACAGAGATAACTATCCTGCTTGGGTAATGAGGATGGAGGCCTTACTTATGAGTAAGGACCTAATGGTATATGTGACAGGTGAAGAGGAGAAGCCTAAATTTGAAGATGAAAGTCATCCAAGAAAGGAAGAGCTAGAAGCTTTGAAGCTATGGCAGAAGAGAGATGCAAGTGCAAGAGCTTATATATACAACACTATTACAGATCATTTGTTGCCACATATCAGAGGTTTAGAAACAGCTGAAGATATTTGGAATGCTTTGGAAGATCACTTCCAAAACACTACTAAAGCTAGGAAAGCTAGCTTATGGTCAGAATTCACCACATTCAAGAAAAAGCAGAATCAAAGCATTAGTGATTATGTCACTAAGATGAAGGACTTGGCAGATAGCCTTGGATCTATTGATGAGGATATTGAAGATCATAGGTTGATAGCACAATTACTTGCAGGGTTAAGAGGTGATGAGAGGTGGAAGCCCTTTGTACTTTCAACAGAACTCTCATTAAATCATTATGTGCCAGAATTAAATCAATTACTTGGATTGATGCTCACATTTGAGCAAGACTTGAAGTCAGATGGAGACAAAGGTCAAAGTTCTACAATGTATGTGAATAATAAAAAGAAAGGAGATAAAGGCAAGGCAAAGGATGAAGAAGAGTCAACAACTCAAGCAAATTATACAAGAGGAAGAGGTTTTGGCAGAAGTAAAGGTCGAGGAAATGGAAGAGGTAGAGGTAATCAGAACAATAACAAGAAGACATGTTGGATTTGTGGATTGAGCAATCATCTAGCATATGATTGTTGGCATAATCAACAAGGAGCAAGTCAAAATCAGAACAACAATGGCAGAGGAAGAGGTGGAAGGTTTCAGAATCAATTTCAAAGAGGAAGACATAATTCAAGAGGAAGTTTTGGTAGAGGTGGTGGAAGAAATTGGAATCAGAACCAATCATACAACACCACATATTACAATTATGCAAATGATACACAGAATGACAACCATACAACATTGATGATGAATTCAATAAGTTCATCAGAGAAGGAGGATCTCAAGGTATTTTATATTGATTCTGGTTGTTCAAATCATTTATCAGGTAATATAGAATTGTTGTCAGAATTGGAAGAAGGCAATTCAAGTCATACAGTACAAACAGGTGACAATACAAAGCATAATGTGCATTCAATTGGAAAAGTGAAGTGCAGGAGTGGAGCTGATTTATTAACAAATGTTTTGTATGTTCCAACAATACCAAAGAATCTAATAAGTGTTGGACAAATAGTGGAAAAAGGTTTTCAAGTCAGATTTACAAATGAAGGGGTATTTGTTGAAGATCCAGAGGATGCATACAAACCCATTGTTTGTGGTAAGAAGGAAGGTAGACTTTTTACTCTCAAAGTACAAGGAAATGTTGGTCAAGCCCTAATCACACATGGTGATGAAGTAATTACAGAATTAGATCTTTGGCATAAAAGATTGGGACATTTCAATGAAAGAGGAATCAAAACTATGGTGGAGAACCAATCTGTATTGGGACTACCAAATGTGAAGAATCAACATATGATATATAAGTGTGAAGCTTGTCAGATGGGAAAAGCTCATAGACAACCATTTCAGAAGAAAGGTTTCAAGCATGATGGTTTGCTTGAACTCATACATACAGATGTATGGGGGCCAACAAAAGAAGGTTCAATAAATGGATCTAGGTATTATGTTTTGTTTATTGATGATGCTACAAGGTGGATAACCCTTTATGTTCTAAAGGAAAGGTCAGAAGTCTTTGGAGCCTTCAAACATTTTCATGCTTATGCAGAAAGAGTTACAGGTCACAAACTCAAGAGGCTAAGGTCTGATGGAGGGGGAGAATACTTCTCCCAAGAGTTTAATGACTATCTTTGGAATGCAGGTATCAAGAGAGAGATAACTTGCAGGTATACACCTCAACATAATGGGGTGGCAGAAAGGAGGAATAGAACATTGGTTGAATTTGCAAGAGCAATGTTAAAGGAAAAGAATTGCCCTAATTATCTTTGGGCTGAGGCTGTAAATACAGCCACATACCTTGTGAATAGGTTACCATGTGGAGCCTTGAATGGTATGACCCCTTATGAAGCTTGGTGGGGTAAGAAACCAACACTTGATCATTGTAAAGTGTTTGGGTCAATTGCCTATGCTTATGTACCATCACAACTCAGACATAAGCTTGAACCAAAGGCAGAAAAATATGTGTTTATTGGGTATGATGAAAAGCAAATGGGTTATAGACTATGGAGTCCTTTAACTAAACATTTCATTGTTTCCAGAGATGTGACTTTTGATGAACAGAAGAGTTGGTATGCAGATAAAGGATGTGATCTTGAAACATTTGAAGAAGAGATAAGAAGGAGTGCAAGAGGTAAGTCACATATGCAGATAGATGGAGATGAAGAATATATGCAAGCAAGCACATCAAGAGTTGGATCATATAGAAGGAATGAAGATGGACCAATATTTGATGAAGAAGTACATCCAGATATACATGAAGAGTGTGAACCAAGAAGGTCAACCAGAATGAGGAAGCAACCTACAAGGTATTCATATGACACTTCTTATTTGACTCAGAAAAATTATGCTTACATGGTTAAGGAAGATGAAGAACCTCAAGGCTATGATGAAGCAAAGGGTAAAAGACAATGGGAAGTAGCAATGAAGGAAGAATTTGATGCTCTTGAAGAGAACAAAACTTGGGAACTTGTTCCAAAGCCTAATGGTAAGAAAGTGATTGGAAATAAATGGGTTTACAAAGTTAAAAAGCATGCAGATGGAACTATAGCCAGGTACAAAGCCAGATTGGTGGTTAAAGGCTATGCTCAAACATTTGGCATAGATTATGATGAGACATTCAGTCCTGTAGCAAAGATGTCAACCATAAGGACAATCATTGCCATTGCAGCATCAAAAGGATGGAC
This sequence comes from Ceratopteris richardii, assembly GCA_020310875.1. Classification (NCBI taxonomy): domain Eukaryota; kingdom Viridiplantae; phylum Streptophyta; class Polypodiopsida; order Polypodiales; family Pteridaceae; genus Ceratopteris; species Ceratopteris richardii. Next base: position 23,669,084 of record CM035412.1, read on the forward strand.
ATTGAGTCAATTGGACATTAAGAATGCATTTTTGAATGGATATATATCAGATGAGGTTTACATGGAGCAACCTCAAGGGTTTGCAGATCATAAGTTTCCAAATTATGTTTGCAGGTTGAGAAGAGCTCTTTATGGGTTGAAGCAAGCTCCAAGAGCTTGGAATTATAGACTTGTAAAGTATCTTAATGATCTTGGATATCAAAGTTCAAAGGCAGATGCAAGCCTACTTATCAAAAGAACAGATGAAGGTATGATCTACATTTGTATATATGTAGATGATATTATAATTACAGGTACCTCAAATGAAGGAATCAAGGAGGTGAAGAAGCTACTTGAGAAGGAGTTTAAGATAAGTGATCTAGGCAAATTGTCATATTTTCTTGGAATGGAAATCACTTATGCAGAGCATGGTATTTATGTATCACAAGAAAGGTATCTCTTGAATCTTCTAAAGAAGTTTAACATGGAGAATTGCAGAGAGGCATCTACACCATTGGAGGTCAATCATAAACTCAGTAGATATGATGGAGCAGAATTCAAAGACATGAGGAAGTATCAATCTTTAGTGGGAAGTTTGATTTATGCAACTCTAACAAGGCCTGATCTTAGTTATGCAGTTGGTGTTCTTTCTCAATTCATGCATTGTCCAAAGGATCCACATTGGATTGCAGGTCAAAGAGTCCTTAGATATATCAAAGGGACTTTGAAAGAAGGATTGTATTATCCTTTTAATCAGATATAAGATTGAGAGCCTATAGTGATTCAGATTGGGCAGGAAGTCAAGATGACAGAAGGTCTACACATGGCTACATGATATATATTGGAGATAAGCTTGTGAGTTGGTGTTCAAAGAAACAACACACAGTGGCCTTATCATCAACAGAAGCTGAATACAAAGGACTTGTGGAAGCAGCAAAAGAAGTAATATGGATGCAGACATTATTCAAAAGCTTGGGAATTGATCAAGGTATACCCATCATTCATGGAGATAATATGAGTTCATTATATCTTGCAGCAAATCCTGTATTTCATGCAAGGACAAAGCACATAGAGATACAGTATCATTTTCTCAGAGAAAAGGTAATGGAGAAAGAGATTGAAGTGGTGTACACTTCTACAAAAGATCAGATTGCAGATATTATGACAAAAAGCTTGGATGGAGTAAAGACAAGTAAGTTCAAGGAGATGGCAGGAATAAAAGAGAAGAAGATTATGTGAAGAAGTTAAATTATGCTAATTAGTGATTGAGGGGGAGCTGTTGGGGCTTCACTCACTAATTAGGCATGGATATATGAAGACATATAGAGACATATGATGGAGGAAAGAAGAAGTGAAGGAAAGACCTACAGAAAATCAAGCCTAAGTGAAGGGACAATTTCACTATTGTAAATTAGTGCAAAATTAGAGTCTAGATTTGTATTTGATCTTTAGAACTTACGAGTTCAAGTCTAGAAGGATGTAAACTTTAGGTATATAAGTTAATTTGAGTCAGAAACATGTAGGAGAGAACTCAATTTTGTAATCTGAGTGAGTAGGGAAAAGTCGTGTAATTTTCTGAGAGAGATGGTGAGAGAAAACTTCTGAGTCTGAGAGAGTTTTCCATGGCTGTGAGCAAAATTAGGCCAAGCCATTTTGTACACATCTTCTCTGATAATCAACACATGTTTGTGTAGAAGGATTGAGTTTAATTTCTCTTGTACATTGAGTTTCAAGTCATTTCATATGACTGTATAAGGTAGTTGACAGTTACGACTTTTCTGGCGCACATTTGACTGATCTTCTTAAGGTCAGATCTCGAAGCATGGTGTAAAGTTTTTGGTAAGTGATAGCTCGTTTGAAAGCTATTATCCTTAACTACATTTGGTCAAAAGATCTTTGAGAAACGGGACGCGTACTCAGAGAAATCAGCTTAAGAGTGGAGGTATGTCAAATCGATGAAGCCAATTTCTAGTTTTCAGACATAGTGGAAAGTTTGGTACAAAATCAGAAGATTTTGGAGTTATTGCTTGAAAGTTTTGCTTGTTATGTGTTACTAAACATTAGCAAGAACCTTTCTTAGCAAATGATCAGAAGAATTTGCAAAGATCAAGTTAATACAGGTCAGATTGAAAGTTTAAAGAAGAGGCGCAGATTTCTGTGAAGTGAAATTTTTGATTTTCACTAAGTTCAGAGTTGAAGGTTCATATTTAGAGGTTTGCTAAGCTAATGATGGTTATGGAGGTCTTCTAATACCACATTAGTTTAGTTCTTGTGGTGTTTCACACACCAACATAAGCATGCCTATCATTTTCTGTCACCACAAAGATCCTCTCCGAAGCGTGATCTAAGTAGGTCACTCTGCCTGGGCTATCAGGATCCTTAAACTCATAGATCATGATTGTTCCTATATCAGTTGGCTGATCAGATTTATACCTCCAAAAGGCTTCGTCTGTTTCTCGATTGAGGAGCAAATCTATGCTCTTGTTGTTTTGGGGAATCCATTCCGGTGTGATAATCCTCGTGAGAACCGATTTACCTCCAGGGGTTCTAGGTTCTGCACCCATGTTTCCTTGCTCTAGGTCACCTAACTCTGCTTCTGAGATCACATTTCCGAATTCGTCCGTCCTATCTGGGTAACTGGTGACTACGTATATGGTTCCTTCTTTGTCCATGTATGCTCCGCTTTCAAACTTGATAGCTGGGTGCTCTAGTCCTATGGATTGGTCAGGGTTTTTAATCTGGACCACGGATCTTCCTAGGCCGTCCTCATAGATGCTAGCACCTAATCAGTTGGTCCTAAGGTATTCCAACTGCGTTTTGTATGGGCCTTCTACCCTGTGCAAGTATGGCACTCCTGAACTTCCCGTAGGTCTGTCCATGCCTTGAGACATCTCTGATTCACTGGTATCAGAGCTAGGGTAGCACGAGTGGTGACTCAACTGCTGGGCCCAAGACCTAGCAGTGTGGTTGACACTAGCCTCTGAAGACCTAAGGCTGTGTCTCTCCCTTACTAGGTGCCGTCCTAATCTAAGGTTCATATGCCTATTTGATTAACCCAATTTCTCCCAGGTACAACCACGTTTCTGAGTCCTTTTGTATCGGTTGCTTGGTTCTTTTTATGAGGATTATCGTGTTTATACTCTTGTCTGATATCACGTCGTTAGGAACACTTGAGTTTAATTTCGCACTTTAGTTTGGTCGTTTCCCGTTAGGTTCTTTTCCTTTAAAGTTGTCGTTCACACACACACAGGTTATCTCTTAATTTGCACTTGATTTTCTTAGATAGTCTTTGATTTATCTCGTGCCTATCGTTGCCTGGGATTACTTCTAACACTACCCGCACTTAGCCTAAACTAAGAATTGACAGAGGGTGTTGCGGGTTTTCCAACCTTGAGTTCCTTTCCTTGTATTGTTGCCCTGGTGTGCCCAGGACGCGTATTTCCAAGCCTGCACTTACTCTTGCTTTGCGTACCCTTTGCTGCTCTCAAATGACCTGTAAAAGGGCCACTGTTAGCTCAAGACTTAAATTCAAAAGACAGAACCAATCACTTTCATTCATGTAACACTTCACCAATTTGCACTATGACTTTTGGACACAACTGTAGAGATCCCTGAATTTTGTTCCCCCTGGGTATGGTCAACTTCAAAATACCCTATCTAATATTCCTGATCTTAATTTAACCATAACCAGTCGATGTTGTTGTTCGCCCTGCGAGCTTTCCAACAAAACAAAAATCACGGCAAACGGATTTCGTATGAGAAAGTTATGCCAGTTCAGGGTTTTGGGGCTAAAACAGGATTAACTAGGTTAACAGGCGAACAGGAATTCTCGAGTTACTTGGGTTATGCCCTCGCAATGCAATGTTACACCCTAGTGTTTGTCCCACACTTGGCCAAAATTTAGACCATTATTCTTGCCTTAAATATTTGACCTAATTTGCCCTTCTACCGTGTTCGCAAAGTCTGTCGGTCGCGATCGACAGGTCAGTCACGATCGACGTGTCGATCGCGATTGACAGGTCCGTCGTGGCTGTCAGTCGCGATTGACAGGGGTTACAAAAAGTCAATCAGTCATGGTCAAAGGATCGTTGACTCTGTCAGTCGCGATTGATGGGTCGATCGCGATTGACAGGTCGGTCGCGAGGGTCTGTCCGTCGTGGTCAAACAGTCGTTGACTGTGTCGGTCGCGATTGATGACTCGATCGCGATTGACACGTGTCACGCGTATGGTCCGTGCGTCGTGGTCAATCGGTCGTTGACTCTGTCGGTCGCGATTGACAGAGCCGTCGTGGGCTGTCGATCGCGATTGACGTGTCGATCGCAATTGATAGATCTGTCCGTCGTGGTTTGTCGGTCGCGATTGACAAAGCGATCGCGATTGACAGACATCTGAGGAATTTCAAGAAACTAAACACATTTTTGGGAAGCTCTAGGCCTGTAGATCATGGTTTTGCACTTTGTTTGGTGATTTGAGCGTTTTTTCTATCGGTCGCGATTGACAGAAGTCGGCGACACACAGACAGTTACTTCGAAATCCGTACCTGCACAGAGTGCTGGGGACAATGATGTGACCTGTACCTGCAAGACAGCTCAAGAAACATGCAAAAACAGCACACGCAATTTCGCTGTCTCGCTCTCTCTCACAAGTGAAATGAGGGAAATGAGGTGGAGATGGTGATATACTCAAAAAACTGAAATTTTCGCGATGATGGAAATGGAGGTGGAAGATGGTGATGATGATGATGGTGATGTGGATGGTGAAGAAAAAACAAGAAAATAGATGAAAGTGAAGAAAATACCTACAACTCCAACACGTCAACTCTACGTCTTACCATCACACGCTCGTCCTCAAAGCTCGATCCCCGGCAACGGCGCCAAAATTTGGTGTAGCTCAGTGATGAGTAGCACCTCCTTTAATGTCAATCCGGGAAGATGTGAGGATGGTATGAAGACCTCGAGCAAGTGGCGGCACAAGTGCGTGAGTGAGAAGCACACTAGCATGCACACACATACACACACACGCGCACACACGGCAAGACAAAGAGTGAGAATCAATGGAGTTCTTAGATTACTTTCAAGAAGCTCTTACAAGTTCGTTTCAACTACAATCTAACCTCAAAAATGAGCTCTCTAGCTCCTTTTATAGTTTTTGACTAGCTTTGGCTCTCTTGAGACCTAGTGTCCGGCCTAGTTAAAAATTAGGTTCCAGGGCTTATTTGAGGGCTCAAACGAGATCTAAAAATTACGAAAATTGGCAAGTAGATACTTCTAAAGCTCCTCAAGCTCAAGGACTCCTTGGCTTGCACAAAATGGAGCTACAATAATATGAAATGGTATTTACAATGGTGTTTAGTGATGAGAATCACTTTTAATTGGTGTAAGGGTTTTTTGAAAAGTTAAAGGGTTGCCTAAGTGCTAGATTTGCGTGAATGCTCATACTTGCTTCTTCATGAGGAAAATTATTGGCCTATTTGCCAGATCTTCTTTGACTGCCATGTCTGCTTGTGCTGTCCCTTCGCTCTGACTCTCTTCGTCTTGTGGCTCCTTCGGTTTCCTGACTGCTGCCAACAGGTGGCATATCTAGAAAAGCCAGAAGGACCTTACAAGACTCAATTGAAATACATAAGGACTAATCGTCTAGGTGCTCGCATCTACGAAGACGGCCTGAGAAGATCTGTGGTCCAGATTAAGAACCCCGATCAACCCCATGGACTAGAACACCCGGTAGTCAAGTTCGAGAATGGAGCATACCTAGATAAAGAAGGGACTATTTATGTAGTCTCCACCCTTCCAGATAAACAGACGAGTTTGGGAATGAGATCACAGAGACCGACATGGGTGATATAGAACAAGGGAACTTAGAGAGAGAGCCGAGGACTCCCCGTGGTAAATCCGTCTTGACTAGAATCATGACTCCAGAGTGGATTTCCCAGGATAATAAAAGCATACATTTGCTTTTAAACCAAGAAACCGATGAGGCTTTTTGGAGGTATAAGCCTACCTAGCCTCAGGAAGTAGGAGCCCTCACCATTTATGAGTTTAAAGACCCTGAAAGCCCAGGCAAAGTAACTTACCTAGACAATATGTGAGAGCCGATCTTCGTGGTCTCTGAGCATGGGAGACATGCCTACACTTGGAAGGGTGAATTTGTTTTTCCCCAACCCCGGTCCAATGTGTCCTACAGTTAGCAAGGAGCTGGGACCTCCCAAGCTCATGGAGCTCAACGAGATAGAAGTAGAGACAGACCTGAAGTAAGCTTTGCCAACCCCCTGGGAAGAGAAAGGATGAGAACAGAAACGGATAGAGAAGAAATCGAGAGACCGAGAGCCCCAAGGAACCAAAGAAATTCTGACGATTTCCCTTTGCCAAGACCGAGAGAACACACTAGGACCCTGAGGCCAACTCAGTTGGTGAAATCCATGAATAATTATTTCGATGTCACAGGAGACCCATACGACCATGTAGCTGAATTTACACAAGTCTTGAGAGCTGAACAAGTGGAGGACCTATTCACGCAATACAATGCTTTTGGTCTAACCCTTAGGAACACTGCCCTTACATGGTTTCAACCCCTGAATGAGAGGCAGTTCAGAAATATAGACTAGCTTTTAGAGGCATTCATCACGGAGTTCTCTAAGAGTGGCATAAGGCATAATACCTCCTCCCTGATTCATAGCTTTAAGCAAACACCTCAAGAGACGGTCAGACTAGCAGGAAGACGGTTTAGGGAGTACCTAGAGAGGTGCCCGATGCCTGAGTTACCCACACCAGCCAAGCAAGTGGCTTTGTTCTTAGATGGATTGTTGAGCACCAAGCTCAGGTCATATGTGTATTTGAAGGACCCCAGAACTATAGAAGAATGCGTGTGCATGTGCATAGACATTGAGGATATCTAGGCGAGGAGTTGGAGCTATCAAAAATCTACAAGGATTCGGATAGCTCTAGTAGCCTTATGTCGGGTCAATCCACATCCATTGAAGAACTTGTAGAGAAGGTAGCTCAAAAACTAGGTGTCTCTAGCAAACAAATTCCAAGATTTGCCCTAGTTAAGCGGTGCTATACTTGTGGAGGTGATCATATGGCAAACGTATGTCCCATTATGGCCCAACCCCAAGTGAATCCTAGTAACCAATACTGCACCATAGAACGGAGGTACACCAACCACACCACACAAGACTGCTCTTATAACAAACAAACTGTCAGGCCAAATTACCCTCAACCATATCCACAACAGGGTAGATACCAGAATCAGTACCCACCTCAACAATATGGTAGACCACAACAACCCTATCAAAACCAACAAAGGCCTCAACCCGTGTTAGTGCAACAACCCCCTGCTCCAACCAATGTGATTCCAGTAAAGTACACAGCTACAAAAGAGAATCTGAACAAAGCCATAGTCCCAGTCACACCGTTGCTATCAAACAGTGATCCAAGTGACCATAGTTTTGACTCCACACATATTGACAGCCCTCAGGCTTACTACATGCAGTCACCCGAGCATAACGAGTCATACTATTATGAGGACCCAAGTGAAAATAGTGGGGAGCCTGAGTATGCTAATGTCATGTACACAAAACCCAACTCTAGAACTCAACCTAGGCAGCTACGACCACCATTTCCTAGAGGACCTTGCTTCAGATGTCAGGGAGATCACCTCATACGTGATTGTCCACTGCCTGCCCCTACACAACCCCAACCAGTGACAATTTAGGGCTTTTTTCAAGATTGCAGGAAAGAGCATCTCTTACGAGATTGCCCGAAGAACCCCAATAACCTACCAAAAATCACTCCTATCAACGTCATTAGGTTAGTGGTAGACTCTACGGGAAGTATAACTTCCACTGCCCCAGTGCACATGGTCACTAGGGCTCAAGCCTTGCAGCAAACTCAAGGAGTAGGGCAGGAGAAGAGTTCTGAGGTTAGTAAGACAGAGAGCATAACCAAGAAAAGGACGAGAGCATGGAGAGATAGTCAGGAGAGTGTGAAAAGACAATGGTCACAGAAAATGAGCGAACTTGAAGAAAGCTTGAGAGAAACCAAAGCAAAGATAAGTGAACTCGCATCTCAAAACCACTCTCACACTATCCCACCACCACCCTTTCCATCTTTCCCCAACCCATCACCTTCCATTCCCCAACATTCCAATCCACCACATGTAACCCACCCACCACCCAGAATAGGATCAGTCCTAGCTGATCCCACTCCTGAGGATCATGACATGATGCTTAAAGCATATCAAGCCAGGATCCAAGAAGGGCCAAACGTGACAGATCATGACAAATGTTACCCTAGAGCTGATCTAGAGATAGAGCAAACAAAGCTTTGTTCTAAGATGGTCGAATTGGCGCAAGCCATGTTTGAAGCCAGTTGCTTGTTCAATGGCTCTAGCTCCACTAGAACACCATTGCATTTCGATAGTCTATTAGATAGATTGGAGAGGCTACTTGCAAAGTCTGGAAAGGGAGCCATCTCACAGTCTAAGGAGAGGGCAAGTGATAGAATAAGCATTCCTCCTTAGGAAGCTTATGTGCCAAACTCCACTGAACTAGACACCTCTTCTTCTATGAATCACTATTCACATGAATTCCTGCGAGAGTCTCAAGAAGAGAAATGGGCTAAAGAAAGCAAGGATCCGCCTCCAATTGAACTTGTGGATGATGCGCACGATCAATTCCCACAAGACATCCCTTCCATTTATGGAGAGCAGGATAGTGCACAATCTCATGAGAGGTTGGACTTTGAGTCTAATTCCTTGCAAGAGTTACCACATTTCACAGGCCCATGGGAAACTAAGTCAACATGTATGAGAGCACCCACGGTCATGATAAGGAATGAATATTCGATCATACCTAGGAATATGGAGGTAGTAAAGAACACTAAAGTGCAGTGCAACCTCACTTTAGAAGAGCTACTCAAGGTTAAGCCTGAATTGTGGAAACATGTAGCCAAACAAGTTCCAGACATAACAAAATCTTGTTCCCAGGTAGAATCCCACAGAAAAGTATCGGAAATACCCTTGGATAAGATAGGAGATATGAGTGAAGGAGAAGAAGGAAATACCTATCTCCCAGTTACCCATCAGGGATACACAACCAAGGCAATTTTGGACTCAGGTGCAGGAGTTGCAATTGCTACCACTTCCCTATGGAAGCCTTGGGGCAAGCTAGCACTCAGGCCGACGAAAATGAAATTGCAGATGGCCGATGGTCATATTGAAAGGCCCTTAGGATTGCTAGAAGGAATAACTCTCACTACATGTGGTGCTGAGTTTGAACATACTTTTGCTATATGCGACTTTAGCAAAAACCAAGCCTACAAGATGATTTTGGGGAGACCATTTATGCGGAAGTTGCAAGTGGTACAGGATTGGGGAACCAATTCCTTGTATTTGCAACACTTAGGTGTTACAACCAAAGCCAATCTCAAGGATTACTCTCATAGAGATGTACCCCCTATCCAATGGAATCCCATCCATAGAGCCAAAGATGATACTGAGTCAGTGCATTCTATAGGATCAAGATCATCATGGATGCATGAAGACACCCACTTATGGATGTGCAAGGTAGCAGTAGAAGAAGAGAAGATAGAAAAAGCCCGAGAGGTAGGTGGAAAAGAAACCCATAGATCAATTCAAGACCTAGCCTATGCACCTGTAGTTTTCCCTGACGAAGAATTTGAGCCTCACGGCTGGGCTGAAATTTTAGCAACAATGGATGTAGCCATCAACGAAGAACAATGGACACCCCACTGTGACGAGGATGGCTATGACATTTCAGTCTTCTCCATAGAGCCAATCTTGGGAGACTCAATTTTAGAAGAATGCGAACCTAGCCCTAATGTATTTGAGGATGCAAGTGACTCCGATCTAGAGTCAATCATTATGGACCCACAATTTGCATCAGATGAAGAATACTTCTATGAAATAGAAGTTCACCCTCAGAGACATGAAGAGCTAATGAATGAGGTGAGATTAACCACACAAGTGACCACCAAGAATGAAGGCAAGAAGAGGAAGAAGAAAGAAGTCACACCAGAAGAGGAAGAATCTCTGTTTGAGGTCCCTGAAAATTTTAGGAAGTATGAAATAGACGATAGGAGAGTCATGGTGAGAATGCCTAAATGGGATGCTCAAGCAGGAGAGGCCTACGATAACAAGGAAACCACTAAGAAAATTGTTGTAGCCTTAGAAGAAGGAGAGGAAAGGTGCACGTACATAGGACATGAATTGACGAAAGAAGAAGAGCAAGAGCTGGTAGCTTTGCTAAGAGAGTACAGAGATGTATTCGCTTGGAGCTACAAGGACCTAAAAGGTGTAGAACGCGACCTATGCTCTCACACGATCCCCATGACCTCACATGCCATGCCCTCTAAACAAAAGCCATACACATACAATGACAACTATGCTGCTAAGATCAAAGAGGAGATAGATCGCTTGGTTGAAGCTGGATTCATCTATGAAATTGAGCACACTGAATGGGTCTCCCCCATTGTAGTGGTGACCAAAAAGAATGGCAAATTACGTGTATGCATTAACTTGAAGAAGGTTAACGCAGCCACTATCAGAGATAGCTATCCGCTTCCTATCACTGAGCATCTATTAGAAAGGGTAGCAGGCAAGGAAGTGTACAACTTCCTTGATGGATTCTCGGGCTACAGTCAGGTAGCCATAGCTCCAGAAGATCAGCATAAGACGGCTTTTGCCATAGAGTGGGGCATATTTGCCTTTAGGGTAATGCCATTTGGACTTACCAATGCACCTGCCACCTTTCAGAGATTGATGTGTCATGTATTTAAAGAGTTCTTGAGGAAGAATTTGGAAGCCTATGTTGATGATCTCTGCGCACATTCCAACATTAGACAAACGCATATATCAGAACTCAAACAAATCTTTGACAAATGTAGAGAATATCAAGTCTGCTTGAACCCAGAAAAGTGTGTTTTCATGGTCAGGCAAGACAAGATTCTAGGACACATAGTGTCAAAGAATGGCATATCCACTGATGAGGAGAAAGTGAGAGCTATAGCAGAACTACCGAGGCCAAAGAATGTCAAGGAAGTACAAGCTTTCATGGGGCATTGTGTTTATTACCGATGCTTTATACACATGTACGCCATCATTGCAAAGCCTCTGTACGGACTTTTGACTAACTTCGAGTGGACTGAGGAATGTGAAAATTCTTTCAACGAGCTCAAAAGAAGATTGTGTTCAGCACCAATCTTGACTACACCAGATTGGAATAAGCCCTTCCATGTGCATGTGGATGCATCCAATTATGCCATTGGATGTGTGCTTGCACAACCTACTGGTGAAGGTAATATGGATCTTCCAATTGCTTATGCTAGTAGACAGTTGAATGCAGCTGAACGAAACTATACCACCACTGAACGAGAAGGGTTAGGCATGGTATACGCAGTTAAAAAGTTTAGACACTATTTGCTTGCAAATAAGTTTAAAGTTTTTATGGATCACCAAGCTCTATTGTACTTGGTAAACAAGCCATGCAATACAGGTAGATTAGTAAGATGGTTCCTCTTACTAATGGAATATGACTTTGATGTAGTGGTGAGAAAGGGCAAGTCTCATATGAGAGCAGATCATCTCTCTAGACTCACATCAGGAGAGGCCCCACAAAGAGTATCAGATGACCTTCTTGATGCGTACTTATTTAATTTGGAAGTTGTACCTCAGTGGGCCAAGACACTAGTGCGAGTATTGACATACGGGCCTAAACATCTAGTAGTAAACACTCAAGATAGGGAGATAGTAAAAGCCCAAAAATACCAGATCATGGCAGGAAGTATGTACAAGCATGCAGATCAAGGGATCCTAGCTTGTTGTGTGGAAGAGGATGAGTATGCTAAATGGTTGCAATTAGCACACATAGGTGCATTAGAGCAACACTACTCAAAGCAAAGAACCTTACAGACATTAAGGAGACTTGGAGTGCATTGGCCAACCATGGAAGTTGATGTCTATAGAATGTGCAAAGAATGCCCAATCTATCGCACTAACCCACTAGTGGAACATGCTCCTCTTTATCGAATATCATTAGTACCAGATTGGAGTGAACCATTAGTAGCCTTTTTGAGGACGAAAACATTCCCTCAAGGTATGAATTTGGCTAAACAAAGAAGTTTGGAACAAGAAGCTTTAGATTACACACTTATTGGGGATAATTTATACAAACGTGGTAAAGATGGTTACCTAAGACTGTGTGTTCATGAGAGCGAGTACCTCAAGATATTAGAGACTGCTCACCAAGGTGTAGCAAGAGGACACTTTGGACCAGATCCGGTGATCAAAGCAATCTTATTTGCAGGTCTTTGGTGGCCAACTCTTCACATGGATGCACATACCTATGTGAAGAGGTGTGAGGTTTGTCAGCGAACCCAGTACCTTGTATGAAAGGATGATATGCCATTGAAACCTGTGATGGGTGGACGTGCATTCTCTAAGTGGGGAATAGACTTCGTAGGCCCTATTAACCCTCTGGCTAAGGGTTCACATGATGAATACATCATTGTTGCCACATATTATCTAACCAAGTGGGTATAAGTGAAAGCTACGACGAAGAACGATGCACAGACCACGACTAAGTTCTTGTTTGAGAATGTATTCACCAGATACGCGCTACCTATAGAGCTAGTCAGTGATAGAGGCACTCACTTCTTGAATGAAGTTATTGAAAATCTTCTCCAAGAGTTCTTGGTAGTACATAAGAAATCTGCCCCCTTTCACCCACAAGCTAATGGACAAGCTGAAAGCACAAATAAGATTTTGTGCAATGTGCTCACCAAATTAGTGAATAATAAACGCTCTGATTGGGACAAATAGCTACACCACGTTGTTTGGGCATACCGAGTTGCCTATAAAATGGTACTCCAAGCCACACCCTTTCAGATGGTGTTTGGACAGAATGCGGTGCTACCATTGGACTTTTTGATACCTACATTGAATGTAGCACAGGAGCATGACTGGACAGGCCATGAACTCTCCTCTAGAATCTTTGATCTTGAACGTTTAGGTGAGACACGATTGAGGGCTGCAGCAGGAATCTATGCAGCCAAGAAGAGGCAAAAGGCATATTTTGACACACATGTGAAGGATAAAGGCTTGAAAGCAGGAGACCTAGTCCTAGTCTACACATTGAAGCAACATGCACAAAAATTAGAGAAAAGAGGCTATGGACCAATGATTATCAATAGGATATCCACAAGTGGAGCAGTACAATTAGCCACTCTAGAAGGCGATGTTCTCCCTAGCTACATAAGCGGATGCAGAGTCAAGCTATATCAAGAACCCCTGACTGAAGAGATGCTAAATCGACTCAACACTGCCAACAAACGCAAGGAAGAAGAAAAGCGAATTCGAGAGGAAGCACAGGCCGAAGCTTTAGAACGCATCCGACGAATGAAATTGAGAAGACAATGTAGAGATCAGCCCATGCCTGACTCTCAAGAAGTTTCAGGTTATCACATGGTTATGTGCGAGTCTCAGGTGAACAGACCCAAGGATAGTTGATCGCCGACCCTTTGTGACCCTAGAAGTAGGACAAGGAGAGAGTGCAAGGACAGTGAGAGCTTTAATTGATTCAGGAGCAGCCACTAGTGCAGTTCGACTCTCTTACTGCCAAAAATTGGAATTGAAGGTCAAACCTATTAAGGCATATCTCATAGGGCTAGGAGGAGTTGAAACCCCGTGCATGGGAGAGGTGGAACTTCCCCTCTACATTCAAGAGGTCCTCATGCCAGCAAAAGTGCTAGTATGTGAAGATGAGGATCTTACCGAATCTCTTGTTTTGGGCCAAGATTGGATCTATGATCATGTAGTCAACCTCAACCTAAGAAGTGGACTTCTTCAGGCTTGGGTAGGCCAAAGACGTCTTACCATTGAATTAGAAAATCAAGCACTCAAACCATTAGAATAGGCACCAACTCGTGGTCCCTCCAGGAATCCACATGAAGATAACAATGCTGTTCTTGTCAAGAGTTCTATGGTGCAGAGGATTGTCACTCTCGCCGAAGGTACAAAAGTCAATGATGAATTTCCGTTCGCTCCAAACAAGATTCTAAAGGGGAAGGCTCAACAACACACGACACTAAGGAGACCGATGATCAAAAAGCATGAGCACCAACCTGGGCATTATGAAGTACCTCGTGGAATGAAGCAGCTCTGGATACGCAAGGGGGAAAAAACCACGGCTCCAGAGACAGGTTCTCAAAAAAGCATCAAGCGAGCCACACCATCAAGGACCAAAATGAAGGAGTTCCCTAGGCAACACCCTAGCTATACCATTTCTATTTGGGTCCCTAAGCAGTCAATGAAGGCTAGCCCTAATGCTAGACGGATTTGGGTGCCCAAGGCTTGCTTACAAGCCCAAATAGCTTCACCTCCACTCACTAGCATAATTCAACACTCACAAGCACGCTTGGCAAACAACTCAAGGAAGATACCTACACGCCACACTATTACACCTTTGGTCGAACCTAGACATGTCTGGAAATGGGTGCCCAGAAGGTCCCAAATCCAGCACAATCTAGTTCATAAATCTTTACCTATCATTAGCTCTAAGAGCTATGAATCCTCTATCCAAGCTTGGAAACATAAACCGTGTATCAAACTCCCTGAGCCAATTTTGTAAATCTAAACACTCTGATGTAGGTGCATTCTGAGTACATTGCATATCCAAAGCATGCATCTAGGATGACACTAACCACTAACCACCACTCACATCTATCACAAACACTTCAACTCTAACCACTAACCATGCAGATAAGCATCAGAAGTCTCATGGCAGCAGCAGCAGGAACAAGCTCCCAGGCGGGCACTAGTACTCAAAGCAATTGGGATACCATACCTGTGGAGGCTCCACTGATAGCGAGGCCTGAGGAGTTCCTGAATGTGCGAAGAATCCCCATCTCGGATCCACCAAGTGGCCTAGCAGAAAGAGTCAAGGGGCATTCCCATTGGTTCAATGAGATGCCAGGAGATTTGGGAGATGCTGATCATATTTGGGAATCCAAGTTGGAATTTGGAGGAGTTTGGTGGACCTTTCAGTTCTTCACACGAGAATTTGAAGCATTACAAAATGTAGCTTCTCTTCAAGATATCTGGTAGAAGGCGGGGTTACAGGATTATTTTAGTGCATCTCTGCCTAAACCTGATTTTCTTAGGTGCTATTACTTGATTGCCACTTTGAAAGCGACATGAGACAAAGATCATTCAGGCACATTCCTGGTGCCCTCTTTATCAAACTAGGAGGAAATGAAAAAGTTTGAGTTGAACGTCACCTTAATCAGGGAGGCCCTTTAGATGTATGGCACCCATGTACCCTCCGATCGAGATCCTTTGATACTGGAGTCTATGAAGAACAATAAACTCAAGAAATTGAAAGAAATGTGTGCTCTCACCCCAAACATTGCTATACCATTGCGAATGTGTCTTCAACATTTTGCATTTCCAGTGCAAGACCGATTCACACAGCCTCATAAGAAGATCTGGTATGGGTTATACCTAGCGGAGATTAGGAGCTTACCTATCAAAATGCCAGTGTGGATCCTTGACCAGTTATATGATGCAGGCAAACGAGGCATGAGAAAGCCTACTTTGAATGGTTGCTGTGCGATTACAAGAATTATCTACAGATGCCTTGCCTATGATGTGCCGATCGCACGGGCCCTTAAGTACTCACAGTTGGAATTCTTCCAGGGGTAGAAATCAAGAGTTCAACCCACTAAAAAATGTGTGGAGCACTTTCACAGGTTCTAATTCCTCGCAAGGTCACCATAGAAGCCTCCTGTAGAGAAGAAGAACAAGTAGCCCCTTTCACGATCCACCTCCAAGGACCACAATCAAGGGGCGTGGTACAACCCACTCCATCAGCCCCTCCACTACCCTCGGATGCTGAGCTAGCATCCATGGCTACATTGGGAGAGGATACATCCTTTGACTTTGAGAGATTTTTGCAAACAGCACACTTATCTGAGAGTGAATTCTTTTCTGAAAATGACGGTCCAAGATCATCATCCCAGAGAGAACAACCACATAGCGCGGCAGGAAGAGTACATTGGGAGGATGAGGCACAACACACTCAGGCGGGAGGCACACATGAACAAGAGGAGATGCAGAGGAATGAACCAGAGGAGAGTGAGGAGGAAGCCCCTGCCTACACTGCACAACTCAAACGACTCTACAAAACAATCAAGCAAGTGCAAAAAAGGCATAAGTTGTCAGAAGAGGCAAATAGAGCATTGGTGAACCAGATGCGGCAAGCGGAGAATGTAGACCCTCATTTTGTGGAATCATTGAATCTTTTGGTAGATACCTGTGGAATCGTGGAAGCCATGAGGACCATGCTATATCAAAATACCCCTCAATATGACCAATGAAGGATCGATACGCGATCGCGAAGGGGAAAGATGATCCAAATGGAAGTCTCTACCTCACTTCCTACCACCACTCCAGAAGATGTTCACATGGCCAGCCCAACTAACAGTGATGAACCAGATGTAAATATACAGATACCATCTCCACCATCACCTCCCATAGTGAACCCATACGACACACCACCATTTCTCCATCCTTCCCTTTACCTACATCCACCAGTTCCAACCAACTTTTCGAACCTCAGATAGGTCACCCCGACACCCACCAACCCATCATCGGTCACCCTTCTTATCTACCAGCCCTCGGACACCCACATGGCACTACCCAAACATTAACACACCCAATTTCCGTCACTACTCCATTTCCTCTTTCCCAACCACTACCCACTGTACCCCTTTTAACCCCCTCGGAACCAACACACACCACCCTCTCTCCATTCTTGGAAAACCTTGTAAATATAGTTCAAAAAATTGAGAATCATAATAGGAAGTCCCTTCCCCAACCCACCTCCCCCACATTCACTACCACCACTAACACACCACCTACCATTCCCATATTCACGATTCACACTTCATACACAAACACGTCCAATCCCATGGACATTTCACCATCCACAGGACCACTGTTGGAAGCAGCCAGAGGCACAGACGCCACGGAAGCATGTAACGACGGAGCAGGGAGCCAGTCGGATCAATTTCTCAAGCAAATATGTTTTTTATCACTTTTCAAAACATACAACAGTGATTTTTATCACTAATTGTAACATATGTAACATAGAAAATCTCATTTTGTAATCCATAACTCCATTTTGTGCAAGCCGAGTAGTCCTCGAGCTTGAGGAGCTTAGGTAGAATGTGCGTACCAATTTTCGTTATTTTTAGATACCGTTTACCCTTCCAAATAGCATCTAGGACCTAATTTTTAACTATGCCGGTCACTAGATGTGAAACCGGTCAAAACTAGTCTAGAAACTATAAAAAGAGCTAGAGAGCTCATTTTTGAGGTTAGCTTGTTGGAGTAGAGAAGAGCTTAGAGCTATTTTGAGCTTGTAAGAGTGTTCTTGAGTAATAGAGCTAATTTCTCACCTTCCATTGTGTCTTGCTTGTCTCTTCGTAGTGTGTGTGCATGTATGTGTGCATTTCTATGCTTCTCACCTTCACTCTCACTTCATCTCACATTCACGATCTTCATATCACTCCTATCTCTTCCGCGGATTGACATTAAGGAGGTGAAGCTTCTTAACGTGGTTCTCACCATTGTGCTAGAGCAACACCAAATTTGGCGCCGTTGCCGGGGATCGAGTCTAGGACGAATGTGTGATGGTAAGAGTATAGCAAGAAGTGGCGTTGGAAGGTAAAAATTTCAGTTTTTGTTGTTGTTTTTACTTAGTTTTTAGTGTTTTTCACCTCCCCCACACTCCATCTTCATCACCGCATCATCATCTTCATCTCCAAAAAAATCAAAAAATTCACCATATCCACCCATTCTCCTCATTTCCCCTCATTTGTGCATGCGAGAGAGTGAGAGAGAGCTTTTGTGCTTGTGTGTACTTTGGTTTTCTTGAGTTTTCTTGCAGGTACAGAGCTCCAGTGCATCATGAAAGCTTGGAAAAGGTAAAATTTTCAGTTTCTGTCAGAAATTTTCGACTGTGTCAGACCATCGCGATGGTCTGCAAAGTTCAGATTTTGAGGAAGGCGAGTTCACCACCGTGTAGGCGACCCCTGCGTGTGTAGGAATCCATAGCTGCATCTCAAAAAATCACAGTTTGGTGGACCATCGCGACGGTCTCTGACCATCGCGATTGTGTCACACCATCACGATTGACTCACGCCATCGCGACGGCTTGGCCGGACCATCGCGACGGCGCACTCTCACGCCATCGCGACAGTTCAAAAATTCAGACCATCGCGATTGGCTCACGCCATCGCGCCCAGACCATCGCGACGGTTCATTTTGGACCATCGCGATTGTCCACATTGACCGTTGGCTGACGCCATCGCGATTGTGCAATCTCACGCCATCGCGACGGTCCCATTTCACGCCATCGCGATTGTGCAAGTTCACGCCATCGCGACGGTGCACTTTCACGCCATCGCGATTGTCCAAGTTCAAGCCATCGCGATTGTGCAAATTCAGATCATCGCGATTGTGCACTTTCACGCCATCACGACGGTGCACTTTCATGCCATCGCGATTGTGCAATTTCACGCCATCGCGACGGTGCACCCTCACGCCATCGCGACGGTCCCAGACCATCGCGATCATCTCAGACCATCGCGATTGTGCACCCCCATCGCAAATTTTAGGGTTTCATTTTTTGGCCAATTTTGGGGCTATTTTTGGGAAATTTTTGGGTGATTAGACTCATAGGAGACCCCTTAGCTCATATTTGGAGAAAAACCTGTTTGTCAGTTTTTACCCCCCAGGGCCTGAACGGTCATAACTTTTTCATCCGAAGTCCCTTTTTTGAGCTTAATAGCTCGTTAGAAAGCTCTTTACGTCTATTTTTAGATAAACTATTTTGAGGTTGACCTAGTTTGGGACTTGAAAGTCAGGGGGCAAGCATTGAAAAATTGGGCAAAAGGGAAGGGACTTAAAAGGTGTATATACTTAAGTGCTTGATCATCCAACTGTGAATTGGTCTAATATTGGATTTTTCCAGGTCTAGCAAGGGCAATCGAAGGCAACCGAGGCAAGGAAGTGAAGGACATAAAGCTTGGGAAGCGCGGCTTCTTGGGCATCAGAGCAACCAGAAAAGCTGACTCGAGGTTGGAAGATTACTCAACCCCCTCAGTCAATTCTTAGCTTAGGCTAAACGGTAGTGTTGTGGATTAACGACGATAGGAACGCCTCAAGTTCAAGATATTTAATTCTTTCAAGTTCAAGACTTAAGTAAAGGTGTGTGACACAAAAACCTAAAGGAAAGAACGTAAGTATGACGGAACGAGAAATCAAAATTATAACGGAAAGTCGAATTCCTGACGCATACACTAAGACAAGAATCTAAAGAAATCTAAAAAGAATCAAGACAGTAATAACAAAGACTCATTGACGATCTGAGCGTGTACTGAGTGTGCAAGGAAGAAAATTAATGAACCTTAGATCGGGCAAACATATTGGTAAGTCAGACCGACGAAGCCTTAGATCATCAGAGGCAAGTGTAAGAACTACTGCACGATCGTGGGCTCAGCAATTGAATAGTAATTATCCCTACGAGAGCTCAGACACTAGTGATTCAGAAATGGCATTTAGCACAGAAAGACCAGAAGGAGGGTCGAATGTAGCCTATTTAGAAAAACCAGAAGGACCCTATAGAACGCAACTAGAGTTTCTCCGGACCAACCGATTAGGTGCTCGCATCTATGAGGATGGTTTGCGAAGGCAAGTGGTGCAAATGCACAACCCCGATCAACCCATTGGATTGGAACGTCCAGTGGTGAAATTCGAGAGAGACGCATACATAGACAAGGAAGGAACGATGTACATCTTAAGTACGCAGCCAAACAATACCAACGAGTTTGGCGTGATTCAACCAGAGATGGAAACAAAATCTCAAGGAAAAGAACCATTAGAAGAGCCTAGAACACCTAGAGGGAAATCTGTACTAACACGAGTACTAATCCCAGACTGGATCCCTCAGGACAACAGAAGCATAGAGTTGTTTGTAAATAAAGAAACTGATGAAGCCTTTTGGAGATACAAGACCGAAATACTTAGTGAGGTAGCTATCATCACTATATACGAGTTCAAGGACCCGGATACACCTGGAAAGGTTGTATACCTGGATGAGACTTTCAGAAAGAGTCTTTGTGGTGCCTGACCGCGCTAAAAACACATACACATGGAGAGGTGAATTAGTATTCCCTCCATCTAGAACGAACATGAATACAAGTCAACAAGGGGCAGGAACATCATCAGCCCATGGAAATCAAAGAGAGAAAAATAAAGAGAGACCGGAAGTAAGCTTTAATCACCCCATAGGGAGAGATAGAACAACCACGGACACTAATAGAGCGGATAGACAAAGAGATCATGGAATACTAGGTGGTAGAGATGATTTTCCTCTACCTAGACCACGTGAACACGCAAGAATACTGAGACCCACTCAATTAGTGAAATCAGAATTACTTTGATGGGACAGGAGATCCCTATGACCATGTCGCAGAATTCAAGCAAGTACTAAGAGCAGAACAAGTCGAAGACATGTTCACGCAATACAACGCATTTGGACTAACGTTAAAGAATACCGCTTTAAATTGGTTCCAACCTCTGCAACAAAGGCAATTTAGAGACATCCATCACTTTTTAGAGTCATTCATCACTGAATTCTCTAAAAGTGGGATTAGACATGACACGTCTTCGTTGATTCATAGCTTCAAACAGACCCCTCAGGAGACAGTTAGACTGGCATGACGTAGGTTTAGACAATATGTTGAACGATGTCCAATGCAAGAGCTACCCTCACAAGCCAAGCAAGTGTCATTGTTTTTAGATGGCTTGTTGAGCTCTAAACTACGCTCCTACGTGTACCTAAAAGAACCCAGAACGCTAGAGCAATGTGTGAGAATATGCATAGACATTGAGGACAACTTAAGAGATGAGTTGGAACTCTCAAAGGTCTATAAGGACTCAGACTGTTCATCTCTAGCATCCACAAAATTGTCTAACTCGATAGAAGACCTAGCAGAAAAAGTGGCCTAGAAGCTAGGAGTTTCTAGTAAACCTAGGGTGCTAACAAACAAGCGTTGTTACACCTGTGGTGGTGACCATATGGCAAATGTGTGTCCCAATGCACCACAACCACAAGCCAACCCTAGTGGCCAATACTGTACAATTGAGAGAAGATACACGAATCATACGGCTCAGGACTGCCCATACAACAAACAGACCGTGAGACAGAACTACCCCCAAGCATACCCGCAGCCAGGTAGGTATCAAGGCCAATACAATGCTCAGCCTTATTACTATAGGCCTCCTCAGAACTACCCATACCAGGCTCAACAGAGACCTCAACCTGTCTTAGCTTAGCAGCCACCCCCACCAGCGAATGTCATCTCAGTCAAATACGCTGCTGCAGAAGAGAACCTAAGTAGGGCCTTAGTGCCTTCTTCACCTTTGATCATAGAGAGTGACCCACACTCAAACAGTTTTGACTCTACGCATGTAGATAGTCCACCCGCATATTACACAGTCACCAGAACATGTGGAGACATATCATTACGATAGTCCACCAGTGGAACCTAGTTGGGAGCCAGACTACGCTCATGTGATGTACACAAACCCAAATCCACGGCCCCAAGTAAGACAACAAAGACCACAGGGCCCTAGAGGACCATGCTTTAGGTGCCAAGGAGATCATTTCATAAAGGATTGTCCACATCCCCCGATAGTAGGACAATCACAGTACTATAACATCCAAGGCTTTTGCGCCGATTGTGGCAAAGAGCACATAATCAAAGATTGTCCTAAGAACCCTGTTAATGCTTCGAATGTGACACCGATCAACGTGATAGGTATTGTGAACAACGCAGGTGGATCCAACCCTACATACGTGCCTATCCAAGCTATAACAAGAGCCCAGGCGCTCTTAGAGAACCAACAGCTTAATCAGGAGAAAGTAGCCGGAAGTAGTGAAGTTGCAGAATCTAGCAGTAAAAAGACAAAATCCTGGAAAGATTCTAGAGAAAGAATAAAGAGAAAATGGAGTAAAAAGATAATTGAGTTGGAAGGAAGTTTGAAGGAATCTAGAGCCAAAATCCAAGAATTGAGTTCACAGGAATTGAATCAAGAGAATCCAGCTCAGAAATCAGGATCAGTTTTAGCGGAACCCATACGAGAAAATCTAGACATGATGTTTCGTGCATATCAGGCTAGATTAAAAGAGGGACCTCAGGTAGCTGAAATGAGCAAAAACTACCCTCGAGCTGATCTAGAAATTGAGAGAACTAAACTTTGCATGAAGATGGTAGAACTAGCACAAGCTTTGTTCGAAGCCTCTAGATATCTTAATTGGAATAACATGGCAAAACCGGAATTACATTTTCAAGGACTAATGGAGAGGCTGGAATACTTGATAGAGAGCAAAGAGAAAAAGGATCAGCCTAGGAACCCTATTGTCCCAGAGACACAGGAAAGGAATGCACCATCCCTGTCTCAAGTACCCAACTTAGAAAGTCAAGACAACCTGTCTTCCATACATAAATATTCACATGAATTTTTGAGAGAAATACAAGAAGAGAAGTGGAGAAAGGAACAAGGAACCCATCCTCCTATTCAAGAAATAGATGACTTGCAAGAACAATTTCCCCAAGACATTCCCTCTATATACGATGATGTAGAGGAAGAACAACTGAGTGAACACACAAGATTTGAATCTAATTCTTTACAAGAATTACCTCAGTTCACAGGACCTTGGGAAGCAAAGTCTATCAGTATGAGAGCACCCACGATAATAGTGAGGAATGAAGAATCAAAAATTTTTTTCTTCATTTCGTTCTGCTTTATTTCCAGCGGCGGAACCTTGTTCTTGACTTTCAGAGGTGCTTATCCTTCTGGGTTTCCGGCGAAGGAGTTGGAAGATATCTTCATCATCATCTTCTTCATCTTCGAGCACTTGGGCAGATTCTTCGTGATACAAAATTGGAGCTCTTGGCGGGGGTTGCGCGGCTTGAATGGCTGGGAACAGAAAGGTAATGATATGCGATAAACGTGAACGTGGAAGCTCTCCCTTGTTAACATGATTAATAACCGTAACGCATTCACGGTGAATACGCCGGAAATAAAACGAAGCTAAATTAACAGGCTCACGAGAAGCTATGTCAATCATCGAATAAAATGGTCGAGAGATGCCATAAGTGCGTTTCTGTGAATTAAGAATAGCAACACGA
The DNA here is from genome assembly GCA_020310875.1 of Ceratopteris richardii. Taxonomy (NCBI): domain Eukaryota; kingdom Viridiplantae; phylum Streptophyta; class Polypodiopsida; order Polypodiales; family Pteridaceae; genus Ceratopteris; species Ceratopteris richardii. The sequence goes on from CM035412.1 coordinate 23,692,340, forward strand.
AATTGCAAGGCGGTACGTTCAGGTTCATGGCGACACAAAATGGCGTATTCATTCGAGGAGGATCGTGGGAATAATTCTACGATAGTCGCAATAGGAAGGAGAGGACCATTCTCCATGCCTTCTATGGGCAAATGGAATGTTGCAGCGAATGATGCTAAGGTGATGACAACGCGAGATGCTAAACATGTAATTGGCCAACTCTGCTCGGTATGGAAGCAATGGCTACAATAATTTGTGCATAATAAGGATGACACTCCACTGAATGCCAAGGCAATTCAGCAAAGTTCAACAAGCCGTGGAGACGCAAGAACTCACTCACATCATGAGGGAGTCCGTCACAGAATGTAGCAAAATTAACTAACGCTTCCATGTTGCATTCATGAAAGCACAAAGACACGAATACACAGTAAACACAAAAAACACAGAGCACACGGAGCACACGGACACAATAGCGATTAACAGCGAAAAGAAGAGGATTAAGTAGACACTCGACAATGGGAAGCGATCCGAAAAACTTAATCATCGTGCGATGTTGAGATGATAACCTTCATAATTAGGGCGGGGATGCATGAGCAGAATCAATAATAGAAGGTGGCGATTAATTATGATTATGTATCAAAATGAGGAACTTACGGTCTTATTCACTTAACACACAAAAATAAAAAGAAATTAAATAACACACGGAAAAACGAAGAACACGTCAGCAAGGATCAGGCGCTTGGTGATACGGCCGCAATTTTGAACCATTGATCACTTTAGGAAGGGGAACTCCGGTCAAGGTAGTCAACCGAAAAGTAGCTGGTCCCACTTGCTCACTAATCCGGTAAGGTCCGAACCACCGTAATTTAAATTTTCCAGCAAAACGATTTGATTCAGCATTATAAAAGAGCACAAGTTGTCCCACCGTAAACACAGGAGTCTTGAAGAAACGATCATGAGTCTGGGCTTGCCGCAACTGAACTTCTTGAAGACTTAGAAAGCTTTCCCACCGATGTTCATCCAAGTTTATGAGTGTTTCCAATCGAAATGGCAAAGAGTCTTCGGGTAACAGCTTCTGAGTTATGGCCACGTGTAAGCTTGGCACAACAATCTCCATAGGTGCGATTGCTTCCATCCCATAAGCAAGCTTGAAAGGAGTTAGTCCGGTTGCAACTTTGTATGTAGTCCGGTATGCCCATAAGACTGAAGGTAGTAACTGATCCCATCTTTTTGGTGATTCCACAATCAATTTGCAAAGCATACTTAACAGCTTCTTGTTGGTACTTTCAGCTAAACCATTAGCACGAGGATAGTATGGGGAACTGAATTTATGCAAGATTTGAAACTTATGCGTTAGTACTTGCATTAATTTGTTAGCAAAATGCGTTCCTTGATCTGTCACAAGTTCCAGAGGTAATCCATAACACGGAAAAACATCCTTCATCAGGCACTTTGCCACTGAAACAGTTGTAGCGGACCATAAGGCCCAAGCTTCTGCCCACCTGGTAGCGTAATCTGTATAGGTCAAGATGTAACGATTGTTGATAAGGGTTGCTCAAGGTGTGATTGGTCCAATAAAATCAAGACCCCACTTCTCGAAAGGTTCCAAAGGTAATACAGGTTGTAGAGGAAAAAAGTGTCTCTGTAATGGCTGACCAGATCACTGACAAGTGTCACATGCTGCACAAATTGAACTACGTCTTTGTACATAGTAGGCCACCAAAGCCCGCTTTGCAAAATCTTCCCATGAGTGAGATCTGTAGCAAAATGTCCACCGAAGGGTATTGAGTGTGCCATAGTGATGACTGAGTTTGCTTCATGTGGCGGAATGTAGCGAAGCAAGACGCCCGTGTGATCCATATAGTATAACTCTCCTACCAGCAACCGGAATTTGCGACTATAAACTACAATCTTCTGTCGCATAGCAGGAGGTGTATGCAGAGGAAGACATCCATCAGTCAGAAAAGTTAACAACGTATCATAACAGGAAGGCGGCACAGGATGTTCGGGAGATTCATCAGGAGCTGGTTCAGCAGCATAAATTGCTGGTGTGGTATCGTCAACACCCATCGGAGCTTCACCGGAATCCAACCGAGAGAGAAAGTCTGCTAAGGCATGGGTTGTACCTGGTCGATGAATCACTTCGTAGTTGAACTCTTATAGCAACAAGACCCAACGAGCTAAACGGCCACCTAAATGTTGCTGCCGGACCAGATATACTAGTGCAGCATGATCCACATGAAAGGTGAATTTTCGACCTAGCAAATGATGCCTGAATTTCTTTACAGAATATACCAATCCAAGACATTCTCATTCAGTCACAGAATAATTCTTTTCCGTAGGAGCGAGTCGACGACTTGCATAGTAGACATGCCGAAACCATTTGTCGGTTTGCTACATTAAAACACTACCAATTGCTATATCTAATGCATCTACAAAGACATGGAATGGGCGGTCCCAATCAGGAGGTTGCAAGATGGGAGCCTGCGTCAATAATCCTTTTAGACGATCGAATGCGGTTTGGCATTCAAGAGTCCATTCGAACTGTCATGGCGTACTAGTCATTAGTTGATTTAGTGGGGTTGCTAAATGGGCAAGCCACCGCAGATGCCTGCCATGCCATCGGATTTGATCCAAGAAGTGCATAACCTCTTTCGGCGTTGTAGGAACAAGTGCTTCCAACACAGCTGCAGCTTTGTCTGGATCAACTTGGATACCTTGTGCCGATATGATATGTCCAAGGAGTTTACCACAAGACACCGCAAAAATAGATTTTGTCGGGTTCAGACAAAGTTGGTAGTCATGGCATTTCTCAAAACAACACCGTAAATGATACAGGTGTGCCGCAATCTTGCCGAATAAGGAGAAGTCATCTAAATAGACTTGCATAAAAGTGGTTAGGTAGGGTGAGAAAATTTCCTGCATACAACGTTGAAATTTGCTCGGAGCATTCTGTAACCCAAACCACATGACCGTACAAGCAAAAACACCCCAGTTTGTAATGAAAGCTGTTTTTGGTATGTCTTGTTCAGCCATTCTTACCTGGTTATAACCACTATAGCCGTCCAAAAAGGAGTACATCTCATGCCCTGCCACTCTGTCAAGCATTGTATCAAGAAAGGGGAGAGGAAACGGATCAGGTACTGTGGCCGCATTCAGTTTCCGGTAATCCACACAGATTCGTAGTTGTTTATTTTTCTTAGGAACAATAACGATCGGAGATATCCATTCAGCGTGTTCTATTGGTACAATGAATCCCACCTTCAATAACCTATCGATCTCTGCTTTGACCTGTGCTGCATAATTGGGATTCATACGGTAACTGGATTGTTTAATGGGCTTCGCTTCCGGCTTAAGCACGACTCGATGTTGATAGATTCGCGGATCAAGACCCTTCATATCGCGGTAATCCCAGGCAAAAACATCAGAAAACTCTCGCAGGAGTCGGATCAAATCTTCTTGAAAGGCCTCGAGCAATCCTGCTTTAATATTAACAGGACGGGGGTTGTTTTTGTCACCCAAATTATAGGTCACTAACTGGTCTTCCGGGACATAAAATTGACGAGGTTTCTCCAAGTCATCAGCTGATTGTAAAAGTTGATGTAGAGTAGCTCCATCCATAGTAGCATTATCATTTGCATCTGTTCCTCTGGTCACAGGAACAACCATACAGGTTGCCGGACTCCAGTTATCTACAACAGCTTGAAGATCTATAGTGCCTAAGGAAATCAAATCTTTATTGTTATGCAGAAATGCCTCTTCTTCATCATCAGATAAGCCATCCAACATGTGGACTGGCTCGGCTACATAGGGTCTGGCATGAAGTTCACAGGGCTGAATGGCATCCAGTTTGACAACATATTTACGGTGGTTATCTTTGAAAGTCAATTCCTGCGCTGACCAATCCTGTATCACTTTGGCCTGTTTTAACCATGGTCGACCGAACAAAAGATTATAGTCGAGGCTGGACTCTGGTAGTTCTAAGACTACGAAAGTCATTTTAAACGTGGTGCCCTGTAAAGTAAGGGGGATATTCCTTACGAGTCCCACCGGATGAACTCGGGATTGATCTGCCATTCTGACAAAGAATTGAACGGGCTCGATTTGGGTCCACCCTAACTTCTTGCAGAGAGCTGCAGTTGCTATGTTCACACCGAAACCACCATCGATTAACATTTGCGTAATCTTGTGATTTTTATGCCAGACAGTGATTAAAGGGACAGAATGATCCACCGTAGAGTCAGTTTCCGGTTGTATTGTTGCGGTCGCCGGAGTAATGGGAGATTCCGGACTAACTTGTTGTTGAAATTGCTGCCTAACTCCGGGCACCAAGGCGAGTAGTTGCCCCAAAGGGAGCGTAATTGAAGCCTTCGAGAGAATATCCCATACTTGGTCTGTTGGAATTGCATTCTTCACTGGTTTCGATAATGATTCTCCTGTTATTGGAGTAGAGTCTTGTTCATGTGCTTTCCCATTTGGTTAGGGAACCTGTGTCACCGCAATTGGATCGGGGGAACACGGTAGGCTTTTGGGCGGTCCATTGGTTGGCTTTGGTATACATTCGATGTTGTTCACGGATGTCCGGTTCAAACACCTCAGTTGCGGGTTGCAACTGCTTATCGGATCTTGTCTGGACCACTGCTGCTTGTGATTCCACTGGGGAGATATAGACCATGTTGGTCGTCGAGTTTTGGCGCTCTTTCTTTCGTTGGTCGTATTCGGTTGCATCCTTGCAGAATCTCCGAATGTGGCCAAGCTCACCACGAAAATGACATCGGGGTGGAGGCAGAGAAGTATTTTCCTATGATGTACCTGCCTGCCAGCGATCTGTATTAAATTTGGTATTCCGTTGTCCTCCGTAATTCCTGTAACCTTGCGACTCATTGTTTCGCATCTGCGGTGGCACGTAGTGAGTTGCTGGCTGTCTTGGTTCCTGTATAATGGCATTTACAGCTGCTCGTCCCTGCACTTTGGCATTATACGCACAATTTTCCGTTGAGTGTCCGGTGGTATTGCAGATGGCGCAATACGTCAAATTAAGGGCACAGGTAGCACTGGTGTGCCCAGGGTTTTTGCACTTAGTACAATACATCTGTTTAGCCTGATCATCTATACCATGCTTACTAGCCTTCAGCCATTCCAAGTCTTCGGTGAATCCCCCAACCTTATGCTCTAGTTGCAGGGCCATCGCAATAACAGCATCCAGTGTCATAGCTCCCACAGAGCGGATGATCATGATTTGCCTTAGCTGTGGGGTCAAACCATTAATGAACCATTGGGTTATCACATCATCCAGCAGGTTGGCATACACCGGAGGTAGTTGTCTTAAATGAGTTCTAAATAATGTGGCGTATTCCTGAACAGTCTGGTGCAGCTTCTGTCGATTGTTCTACAGATAGTCGAAGATTTCGGCAGGGTTTTTCCTCAACCGGAACCGCTATAAAAATGCATCCCTTACCGCCTCATAGGTAACAAAATGATTGAAATCATACTCTGTTAACCATCTCGCTGCTTCATTGACTAATGTAGACTGAAATACGATGGCCTTGTATGTCGGATCTGGTGGATGGTTTAGCACGGCATACCTTATCTCAAAAGTACGCACATGGGCATTAGGGTCGTCACCTGGAAATCCTCCGAACTTTGTGTAAGTTATCCTTGTTGGAACTGATCACAATGGAAGGGGTTGTTGGTGTTGCTGCTATTGTTGTTGTTGTCGTTGTTGTTGCTGCTACTGTTGTTGTTGTTGACCACTCATGGTGCTAGTAGTGGTACCATTGCTGTCTCCTGAGTTCTGAGGAGGTGTTTCCGGTCCTTCGGAATCTGTATGGTCTGACTGCTCACCTTCCGGCTTGAAAATAACATTCAATCTCTTACGGATTTCCAAATCGAAGAGCCTTTTCTCAGCTTGGATATCCCATGTAGGAAAATTTGCCCCAAACAGTGGTGTCCGAAATGAAGATTCACCAGGGAGTAGCACACGGTCACCGAAAAACTGTAAATTCTCTGCAACTGGGACCGAACTGTCATCGGAATTAGTCAAACTTTCCCCAAAACAGGGTATTCTTTCACTAGCAATGATCTCTCTGGGTAACACCACTTTATCCTTGGAAAAATTCGAATCCTGACCAGACGGTGTCGGGTCAACTGGGCACTGTGTCTCTGTACACTCCGAAGTTACTGTACCTTCTGCAGACTGCAACGAAAATACACCGAAATCTACCGGAATTTCTTCATGTGTTACCGGAATTCTACCAGAATCGCTACTAACAGACTCTGTTCCTTTGACAACTGGACTTAACCGATGCTTCTGCCGACTGGGGGTGTCCTTAACAAATTTGGTACTATCCAGGGATGCTGGTTTCTCCTGTACTTTGGATACGACTCGCCGGACCGAGTAACCGGCATATATCACGTCTGCACTACTTACGTACTACTTCCACCTTACTATTGATTCACAATCTATGGCCACTTTCCCACATATGGCACCAGTGTTAAAATGCACTTTTACATTACAGGCATTTTAAGTTCTTTCGGGTTCTTGGGAGTGGTAGGGGACTGATAAATCAGAGGCCCTATAACTTGATTTTCCCAATTAACTTATTTAAACCTCAGTACATTAACATTCAAAACTTTGCTTAATCTGAATTACTGTCAAATCTCTGGTTAGTCTTCTCACAGATTACTGTTCATGCTCAGATTAATACTTTCTTAGTATGTAGCGCTAGGGTTATTCATTATCGTAACACAGACTTATAATCCTTAACGTAATGGACTGTGTTAATCACAAGCTAATGTAATTAAACAAAGATGAAAAACAGTAATACTCAGACTTCTCAAACATGGCACTACAGCAACTTCCCAAACCGCAATCGCCTAGACAGACAGTCTGGCGATACTGATCGTCCTTCCCGGAGCGTCACCATAATGCCTTTTTATTAGTTAATAAATCGATACATCTCTTCACACAACCTTTCGGTTCGTGTGGAATATGAAACCTTTCGGTTCACGCGGGATAGGAAACTATAGGAATTATGAAAAGTACAAAATGCCAATCCGGCGGCTCACAGGTGCTTCAAAGCACATAACATCATGCAAAAGATTTTTTGCCTCTTTAAAAGATGCACCCAAAGGAGGACATGTGGTGTGTGCAAACAATGCCTCTTATCATATCATTGGAGTAGGAGAAATTGAGCTTACAGTTGCAAATGGAGGTGTGATTCTCTTGAAAAATGCATTGTATGTGCCCGGTATAAAGAAGAACTTAATTTCACTTTCATTGATTGCCAAAGCTAGACTTCATGTACACTTTGTTGATGATAAGTGTATGGTTCATGATTTCAGCAATGGTGATGTTATCGTGATGTCTGGTACATTATGATGGTTTGTATCACATGGATATATACAAGAGGGCTGCCTTGAATGCCTTAGTTGCTCATACTTCTTCCATGGCTGAAATGGAGCTTTGGCATGCTTGTTTTGGTCACTTGAACTTCAATAGTTTGCTTTACTTGCAAAAGAAGGACATGGTTATTGGTTTGCCTACACTTGAGTCCATTGAAAAGCATGCATGTGAAGGTTGCATTCTTGGAAAAATGCATCATGCTTCTTTTCCAAAAGATAGTCATACACACACTACAAGAAAATTGCAGCTTGGTCATAGTGATGTATGTGGTCCAGTCAAGACTCCTTCTTTTGGGAAGCATGTATATTTTGCTACCTTCATTGATGATGCTACTTGCCATACATGGGTGTATCCTATGAAAGCAAAGAATGAGGTATTTTCTTGCTTCAAAGAATTTAAGCTATGGCTGAAAATTTTTCTTCACAAAAGCTTTTGACTCTACGCACGGATCGTGGTGGTGAACACATGTCACATGAGTTTAATGCTTTTCTTTGTGAAAGAGGTATTTCACACCAATGTACGTCGCCATATACACCTTAGCAAAATGGCATTGTCGAGCGTAAAAATAGAACTCTACTTGAAATGGCACGATGTATGGTTAAAGGAAAGCATCTTCCTGATAAGTTTTGGATGGAAGCAGTCATGTGTGCAAACTATGTGTTGAATCACTGCCCTACAAAAGCATTGAATGGTCATAAGCCTATGGTTAGTCATATGCGTGTGTTTGGTTGTTTGGCATATGCTCTTATGCCATCACAACAACATCACAAACTTGATGACAAGGCAAAGAAATGTATATTTGTTGGTTATGGTACTAAAAGTAAGGGATATCGTTTGTACCATCCATTGACGAACATAATTATTGTGAGTCGAGATGTGGTATTTGCTGAAAATTCAGTTTTCTCTCTACTTGAATGCAAAAAACAGCCAACAATTAGCTCACAAGATGTGTTCAATACACTCATGAATTTGTTCCAAAATGGTGCGCTTGACTATGGCCATGTAGACCAGTCAACTGAGGTTCAAAGGGTTGAAAAATTCTAGCAAAATAATGCTGAAAATGAAGAGAATTTCCAACCAAACATGGATGAAATTTTCAACCAAAAATTACCAAAACTACTGGAAATTTCTAGTCACATATGGCTGAACATTTGCATCAAAATATGGCTAAAAATGAGCATGTAATTCAGCCCACACATGATGTACATATTGAAGATGTTTTACATAATGAACGCATGTCTATCAAGAGTGCACAAACTATGCCAAAGTGGCTAAAAAAAACTTTGCAGGATAGCAAATTGAGTGCACCTTTACTTGGTAGAACAAGATCAAGCTCTCACCATGCATCAAGTAATTTTGTGGATTATTCTCTTATTGCTACAACATGTAATGAAGAGCCACTTTCTTTTGAAGATGCATGTTAAGATCCACAATGGATGAGTGCTATGCAATCAGAAATGGACTCCATACATAGGAATGGTACTTGGGAGTTATCTGAATTGCCAAAAGAAAAGAATGCCATTGGTAGAAAGTGGGTTTATAAGATTAAGAGAAAATCTGATGGTAGCATTGATCGCTACGAAGCTAGATTGGTTGCCAAAGGATATGCACAACAATATGGCATTGAATATGAGGAATCTTTTGTACCTACTTCACGCATGACTACCATTCATACCGTGGTTGCATTGGCTACCCATCGAGGTTGGAAAGTGCATCAATTGGGCATAAAAATAGCCTTCTTGAATGTTGATTTGCAAGAAGAGTTCTATGTGAAGCAACCTCCTAGATTTGCTATGAAAGGGAAAGAGCATATGGTTTGTCGCTTGCATAAAGCATTGTATGGTTTCAAACAAGCTCCACATGCATGGTATGAAAAAATCCATAAGCACTTGATTGCTCTTGGCTTCACATGTAGTCCGATTGAAAGCACACTCTATGTACCCAAAAATGGGGCTGATCTTATAGTGCTTGTTCTTTATGTCGATGACAGAATCTTGACTGGGTCATGTGATGCAAAACTTGACATTCTTATGGCTGATTTGTAGCATACTTTTGATGTCACTTATCTTGGTCTTTTGAGCTACTATTTTGGCATCTAGTTTGTATCTGTTGAGGGGGGAATTGTTATGCATCAAGCAAAGTATGTTGAAAAACTACTTCAGTGTTTTGACTTTGAGGATTGTAAGCCAGTTTCCACACTAGTTGAGACAAGAGTTAGGTTCTCAGTTGAGGATTCCAGCGATGCATTTGACACTTCTCTTTATCAGCAAGCTGTGGGATGTCTTATATATGCATGCAACACAAGGCCGGATATACAGTATGTAGTTTCCCAGTTGAGTCGATTCATGCATAGCCCTAGCACTAAGCATTGGCTAAAACGTGTGTTTAGATATCTCCGAGGCACTTTGATCTTAGGTCTCTTTTATGGCAGAGATATTCAGCCATGCTTGCATGCTTTTACAGATAGTGATTGGGTTGGTTGTTATGATACTCGTGTGTCCACTAGTGGTAATTGCTTTTTCCTTGGAGACTCATGCATATCTTGGTTGAGTAAGAAGCAACCTACAATGGTGACATCGAGTTGTGAAGTTGCGTATAGGGTAGTTTTCACAGCTACAATGGAGTGTATATGGCTGAAACATCTATTGATGGATCTTTGCATGGAAATCGATGTTGCTATGCATATTCTGACTGATAGTCAGAGCGCTTTGGCTATTGCACGAAACCCAGTGTTTCATGCATGGACCAAACATATTGAGGTGCATTATCACTATGTGAGAGAGCGCCTTCATGCAGGAGATATTGATTTGGTATATGTGTCTACACAAGATAATGTGGCAGACATATTCACCAAAGCTCTTCCATTTTTTGCTCAAATGTTGGCTAGAGGTTTTTTCCCCATGTTACCACATACTTGATACCCTCATATTTAGTGGTCCTTTGTACTTAGGGATATTAGTCTAATATTACTTCAATTTAGTTCATCGTCAATAGAGAGAGCTATTCTAGCCATTGTCTTCTCCATGTGTATTGTTGCGTTTGTGCTCCTTGTTTGTGCTCCTTGTGTGTGCTTCTCGTCTGTCTCTCACACTTCTACACACACCCAACAATGTGTATATCATTTTAATGGAAGAACTCTCTTTTACTCCTAGGGTTTGTACTTTTTTGTATCTTGTCTTTATGAGTGTGAAAGAGTGAGGTGTGTGTGTCCATGCTTGTCTCTCCTTTGATGTGTTAGTAGAGTAGTTGCATTTCTTGTATTTTACCTATGTGACAAGGACCCTTGACAACCCTTCTCTCCATTTTGAGATGGGCATGTGGCATAGCCTAGGGCTAATGGCCAATGGCATGGGTATGTTGGAGGTTGGGTTGGATGAGAGGAGAGTCTTTCTTGAGCCTTCCTTCTTGCTTCCATGCAAGGTGGTGTGGATCTTGGGAGTACGACAACAAAATCAACATTTTGGCACTATTGCCGAGGAGATCGACCTTTCATCACTTGGAGAGCTCAAGAATGTGTGGTAAAGTATTGTGTTGTAATTTTTTTTGCTCATTTGTGTAGGATTGAGTTCTTGCATGGCATTTACCCCCTTCCTTTGGACCATTAGCTCCCCATTTTCTTGCTTTTGTAGGGTAGCTTTAGTTCATTTTTGTTGATATATTTAGGTAGTGATGTGTGTGAACACTCTAGGACCGCCGGGGCACTTTTTTCCCTCTTTAGGAGGTTCTTTTCCCCGGCTTGTATATACGCCTATTGCCCTAATGGGCTACTAATCTTTGTACATTCTCTAGTAATACATTCAGTCTTGTGTGTTGTGCTCCAAGCTTCTTCTTCTTCCTTGTGCTGTTCGCGTGCTTCCACAGACGTCTAACTCCAACACTTGGTATCAGAGCAGGTCATGGCTTCTTCTAGGGCGCCGTCGACACTGCTCTGTTTGCAGTCTCAGATTCGCACAAAATTTGGTGAGCATACTCACGGTGTTTCCGAGATCAAAACTGCTTCGCTCTGTGGTGCCGAAATCGCGATCTGAGCTCGTTTCGGCCTCCGAACGCACTATCGCAGTGCTTGTGCAGGCTATTTTATCCTTTTGTGCCAAAGGTATAGTGCGCTAGTTTAAGCGTCTCGAAGTCTGCTACAGGTCTAGCAGAACTCATCTGGGCAGTTTCGTTCAACTTTTTGAGATACAGTCAATTTTCTGCATCAAGGTATTTTAGTCACCGGCCATGGATGAAAGCAGTGATGTATTCCGTATGTTGGCTGTTGAGGATAAGTTGGATGGTACCAACTACCCATTATGGGCTTATATGATGCGACATGTACTGATTGCAAAAGGATTGTGGAACATTGTGCAGGGTGTTGAAAGACGTCCTGTTACACCTGTAACGACAAGTACTGCAAATACAGGTGTTGGAGCTGATGAAGATGGTGCCGAAGATGATATTCCGCAGATTCCTATTCGTGCTGCTGTTTCTGTTGCACCTACTATAGAGCAAATTCGTTGGGATGGCAGAGATGCCCAGGCACATGCATTGATAGCTTTGTCTGTCAAACGATCCATTATTCCTCACATTTGCTCTTGCAGAACAGCAAAGGATGTTTGGGATACACTTACCACTTTGTACCAGGCTAGGAATGAGGCTCGTGTTGCTTGCCTCTGAAAACAGTTGGAGAGTGAGCACATGAATGAAGGTGATTCTATGGACAGTTTTCTTACAAAGATCAAAGACCTGAAGGAACAATTGATTTCTGCTGATGAGGTTATACCAGATAGCTCACTTGTGCAGACCGTTCTGAATGGTCTTCCTGATTCATATCAGAGTTTTGCCTCTACTCTTCGATTAATGATGAAAGGCAATCCGAATGCCTTGTCATTTGAGGAATTAGTCTCTGTTCTGTTGCAGGAAGATTAGTCCAGGCAAAACAGGTCCATTATGCGTGTTGGAGATCAAGCTTTCTTGGCTAGTCAGAAGGGCAAAGGAAAATGGAGCTCTTCTACTAGTAAGCAGAAATCTGCAAATGCTGCACAATCGAAGAACCAGGATAAAGATGAGAAGAAATCAGAAAAGCAGAAATTGTTCTGCAAGTACTGTAAAGGAAATGATCATATTATAAAGAACTGTCCAAAACTGGCTGCTAAAGAGGCAAAGAAGAAAGAGGCTGGAATGGTTGTTGCAGAGGCCTCTACACCAAAAACAGAGTCTGCAAATCTTGTGCAGGAAGAAGAATGGGTGTTTACTACTGTCTGCAGTTTTGACCCATCTTCTCATGATCAGTGCATGTCTGCAATAGACTTAGATGTTTAGTACTTTGACAGTGGGGCGACCAAACATATTACCTCGCAGCGCAGTTTCTTCTCTTCACTCGAGCCTGCCCCTATAGGGAATACTGTCACATGCACCAATAACTCCTCTTATCCTGTTATGGGAGTTGGCAAGATCATTCTAACTACTACTGATGGTAGTTCTTTCACTTTGTCAGATGCTTTATTTGTGCCAGAGATCAAAAAGAACCTGTTATCAGTTTCTGCATTAGCCAAGATTGGCTTGGTTGTGAAATTCGTTGATGACAGGTGTACAGTCCATAATCTCTCAAATGGCGATGTGATTATTGCTTCTGGCATTTTATGTCGTGGGATGTATAAGCTCATAGACTATGAAAGATCTGTGAATGATTCGGCATGTGCAGTTCATGATTCTCAGGCTATGTCAGATGCAAAGCTTTGGCATGCACGCTTTGGTCATCTGAATTTCGCTAGTTTGTTACGCCTGCAGAAATCTGAAATGGTGTCCTCTTTGCCCAAACTTGAGGCACCAGGAAAACATGTTTGTGAAGGCTGTATTTTGGGCAAAATGCAGCGTTCTTCCTTTCCAAAAGATGGTTTAGTTCGGGCTAGGCAGAAATTGCAGCTTGTACATAGTGATGTCTGTGGTCCTATGCAGACACCCTCTTTTGGAAATTACCTTTACTTCGTGACTTTCATTGATGATTTTTCCAGGCATGCATGGGTATATCCACTCAAAGCAAAGTCCGAAGTGTTCATGTGCTTCAAACAGTTTTTGGTTTTGGCTGAAAATCTATCAGCATGTAAAATGGGCACCCTCCGTTTTGATCGAGGGGGGGAATATATGTCTTCAGATTTTAATGCATTTCTGGCTGAACGTGGGATAAAACACCAGTGTATAGCGCCGTATACACCTCAACAGAATGGATTTGCTAAACGAAAGAACAGGTCACTCATGGAGATGGCGAGATGCATGGTCAAAAGTCAGGCTTTACCACATAGTTTCTGGCTTGAGGCTGTCATGTGTGCAGCATATGTACTGAACAGGTGTCCCACTAAAGCGTTGCAGTCTATCACTCCATATGAGGCTTGGCATGACCGCAAGCCATCTGTTGCTCATCTGCGTGTTTTTGGTTGTTTGGCATATGCATTAGTGCATGAACAACATCGCAGAAAATTGGATGATAAGGCAGTAAAATGTATTTTTGTTGGGTACAGTTCTGAAAGTAAAGACTATCGTCTGTATCATCCACAGACTAAACGCATTCTGGTTAGTCGTGATGTTGTCTTTGTGGAAGATGTTATTCAACCATTGCTTTCATATACTAAGGAGACATATGTTAGCTCCAAAGACATGTATGATACTTTGATGCCTCTTTTTACAGGTGGACAGGCTAGTGCTGGTCCTAATGAGGCAACTTCTCAGCCTTTGCAGGTTTCATATGATGATGCAGATCATTCCATTTCTGATGCAGATTTACATGATGCACTTGTTGATGAGAGAGCTGATATTGAGCAGGCAAAAACTATGCCAAAATGGTTGGTGCAGACTTTGCGTGACAGCAAATTAGATGCACCTTTGTCATATCGTACTCGTTCAGGCTCTCATAGTACCTCCTTTGCATCAGATTGCTATGTTATGGCTGCATCTAGTCTCTGTGATGAGAATGAGCCTGTTTCTTTTGATGAAGCACAAAATTCAGAAAATTGGATGGCTGCTATGCAATCTGAATATGATGCTATAATGAAGAATGGTACATGATCTTTATGTGACTTGCCTCCTGGCAAGAAGGCCATTGGCACTAAGTGGGTATACAAGCTGAAGCGCAAACCTGATGGTACAGTTGACAGGTATAAGGCTAGGCTTGTTGCAAAGGGTTATGCACAGGAAAGAGGCATTGATTTTGATGAGACCTTTGCACCTACATGCCGTATGACTACTGTTCGGAGCATTTGTGCACTTGCAGCCCATCATGGTTGGAATGTACATCAGTTGGACATTAAAACAGCATTTCTGAATGGTGACTTGCATGAAGAAGTGTATGTTTTTCAGCCTCGTGGCTTTGTGCAGAAAGGGCATGAAAAACCAGGTTTGCAGGTTAAAGAAGGCATTATATGGTTTAAAGCAAGCACCACGTGCTTGGTATGAGAAGATACATGCCTATCTGATTGCACATGGTTTTGAGAACAGTCCAACTGAAAGCACCTTATATGTTAAACGTGCTAATGATGTGCTTCTGATCATTGTTGTCTATGTTGATGACATGCTGCTCACTGGTCCTATTGAGACACATATTGCTGATTTTAAGGCTGATTTGCATGCCTCATTTGAGATGTTTGATTTGGGTCATTTGCATCACTATTTGGGCATTCAGTTTATGCACGTTGATGGTGGAATGGCTTTGTATCAAACGAAATATATTGACACATTATTGCAGCGTTTTGGCCTTGAAGACTGTAAGCCTATTGCCTCTCCTATGGAGACAGGTTTACGATTGAGTCTTCATGATGCTGGAGATGCATTTGATGCTGTTCTCTATCAGTAGGCTATTGGATGCTTGATTTACTTATGCACTACTCGGCCATTCAGTTTGTTGTCTCACAGATGAGCAGGTTTATGCATTGCCCAGGAGTCACGCATTGGAAAGCGGTTAAGCGCATCTTCCGCTACTTGAGTGGTACTCGGCTACTTGGGTTGTTTTATCCCAAGGGGGGATCACTATCGCCAGATTTGCATGCTTTTTCTGACTCAGATTGGGCTGGTTGCTATGACACTTGTGTGTCCACTAGTGGTTTTTGCTTCATGCTTGGTAGCTCATGTATATCTTGGTTGAGCAAGAAGCAGCCTACTGTGGCCACTTCCAGTTGTGAGGCTGAGTATAGGGCAGCTTTTACAACGACTGTTGAGTGTGTGTGGCTCAGACGCCTTATGGCTGATTTGGGTGTTGGCCAGTCTTCTGCCACCACCATCTTCACTGACAGTCAGAGCGCATTGGCAATTGCGAGGAACCCTGTGTTCCATGCTCGCACTAAGCACATTGAGGTGCATTATCACTATGTCAGGGAGAGGTTCTCTGCTGGGGAGATCAGCTTGGCATATGTGCCCATGCAGGAGAACATTGCAGACCTTTTCACGAAGGCTCTGCCTAGGGAGAAGTTTGAAGCTTTCCGCAAAGCTTTAGGCTTACTTCCTTTTGTGGAGTGATTTCCACATAGCTTGGCACTTCCTTATACATGAGTGCCAGCTCCTTGTTCACCGCATCACTCCCAGGGGCGATTTTTTGATATATTTAGGTAGTGATGTGTGTGAACACTCTAGGACCGCCGGGGCACTTTTTTCCCTCTTTAAGAGGTTTTTTCCCCCCGGCTTGTATATACGCCTATTGCCCTAATGGGCTACTAATCTTTGTACATTCTCTAGTAATACATTCAGTCTTGTGTGTTGTGCTCCAAGCTTCTTCTTCTTCCTTGTGCTGTTCGCGTGCTTCGGTAGACGTCTAACTCCAACAATGTTTGCCTGATGCACAAAAACACCCCCTAATCCCCTTCTCTCTCACTCTCATACATACACACTCCCACACACTCACTGTGGCATCACTTCCCTGTTGAGATATCAAGCTCAACATGTGATGATCCAGTTTGAGACGTACCAGTTTTTCATTTCTCTGACATGTATAGTGGTCACGCCGGTATATGTCAGGGATACTTCATTGAGCTTTATTAGATTTATCTACCTAGAGTGATGGCACATTTGTTTCTTGCGAGCTCACTCATTCGCGGACATTAGGTTTTTCCTTATGTACTGGTCTTTATATATTGCACTGGTTGTATTCTTGTTTTTAGGTCATTCTTGTACATTCCTTTTATGTAATAGAAGAAGAAGAAGAAGATCATTCTTCCTTGCCTCAATCTGTGTGTGTGCTTCTCCTTGAGAGTGAGAGTGTGTGTGTGAGCTCTCTTCCTTATCTCCTTCCTCGTGACATTCCCCACCACTGACATTTTTGGTACTGTGTGATTGCCTCGAGTTAGAAGATGGGTAGTATTTTATCTTCCTTGGCCCTCCTCCTTCTCATTCTCAAGAAAACCAAAAGAATTTGAATAATAAACATTATCTTAGGATTCCTATCACTTTGCATCAAACAAAGCTTTAAGAGCCGCCTAGGCTCTCTCTCCATTCTATACCATGCTCATTGCCCAAGGTCCTTGGTTGTTGTCAGAACAGGTATGCGGAGGAGAAGTTAAGTCCCTCTCCCTTCACTCTCTTTGGCCATCAATGAAACTGTCGAGTTGTGCATGTTTGGTGGGGAGAGTAATTCTGCCTCCCACTTTCTCTCTCTTCATGGCAGGATAGATCGCCACATTGTGGGTTTCCTTTCTATCTCACCCTCACTTTATGGTCCAACTCATCCATGAGCTCCTCTTGTGTGTGCTATGGATGGGGAGGAAGCAGGCTTGTGTTGATATCTCTACTCTCACCGCATGCAGGTTTGTGCTATGACCATGGAGGGATCAAGCTTATGAGCCCCTCGAGCCCTTTCATTCCATGATGTGGGGTGTTTGGCTCCCCCTTTCTCTGCCATCGTGGTAATGCACTGTTGTCACTGCCACTCTGGATATTCTTGGCTATTGAAGTATGGCTATACCTTACATAATGGAAGTGCACCTGATGGCTCTTAATGCACTATGCTACTCCCAAATGGAGTACGATCGACCACCTTGGGCAAGTATACATGGGAACACCATCTCTTCTTAGGGTCAGTGTGACTCCAGGTTAGCTCAAAGTTTTTTTCTTGCAAAAGTCTATGTCAGTAACATTGGATGATGTGCTACTTATTAGGAAAACACTGTGGAAGCTATGAACCTTTAAACAAAGTGATCATCTGCATTTCCTTACACATGTGAGTTTTGAAGGTGGTCACTTCGGGTGCTCTTGCATTTATTTTTCCCTTCAGGCTTCGTTCCTATTGTCTATGTTTTTTCGGTTTGCATATATATGTGTTGTGGAACTCTTGTTGGTGGGCTACAAAATAGCATCCATATACTATGACAAAGGCACCTATCATGTGGATACCATTTACTTTTCATGTTTTATGTTTAGCTGCTTTGAGTGAAGCTACAAATAGAAAAAGGTGGTATGATTGGCCCATCGATCCTCTCTTTCGTGTGTTGTATTCATGGAAGCATTTTGTCTCACAACCTCTTAAGGGGGTCAGAAAAAAAATTCTAACTATGATTAGGGATGCTTCTCTCTGATAATTTCTGCCACATTCTCTATGTCCATCCTCACAGGTGTTTGTAAACATCTTCATCTTTTCAAGTTGCCAAATCTTGGTGGTTTGTCACAAGATTGCCTATCCCCTACCCACAAATGGTCTATCTGCTCATAATTGATTTAATTTGTTTTTGGCTTTTTTTATTTATTGTCATCAGTGTGCAAGCATTCACTAATTGAAGAATTGAATGAACTGTCTAATACTATGTTGACATCTTTGCATCATTACGGATTTATTTTTGGGACCTATAGAGGAATCATCTCTCTCGAAGCAAAGTTTCCTATGCCTTTCTGTGTGCAATAGGTCTCCTGCCTTTTCAATCAACTTTGGAGCCAAAAGAATATGTATGCCAAGGATGCAAGGATAGTCCTAGGGTCTGTAACATCATGCGTCAATTGGGATTTGGTGTCTGTCTTTCTTCATATTTAAACAAGTGTGCCGATGGGAGATCCTTTTATCCCCAAAAGGTGTGCCGATGGGAGATCCTTTTATCCCTGTGACCACTCAAACTATCAAAATTGTGTCTAAAACTTGAACACCCATGGCTATAATAGATTCTCAGGCTACCACATCCTTCTAATCTCTCTAAGCATAGCTACGCATTCACTCGCCACATTTCTCATGAGAAAAGAAAAAAAACCATTAGTTGTGCAATGTTGTTGTCTACTTCCTCTTGATGTGTTGTGAGGATTGTTCGAACACCTATATTTAATGTATATCCACGATAAGTATATGGGCCACACTGTTATGGCCATTAACAACTTTATGAAGGCGTATCCACAATCATTGGTTGTTTCTTTAAATGCATTCTCGATTGTTTGCAAAGTTTCATAGCTTGTGGTTTCTAACAAGCAGGTAGACCTCGATTTAAAGTTGATCTTCCTTAATTTCATGATGAACCTATAACATATTTTTCAAAAGAACATTTCCATGCTCTATGTGAGGATAATAATGGTCCTTTTGACACCTTCGTTTACATGTCTGATAGATGAGAACCAATTCTTAGTGCTAGCTTTCCAACAAGCTACACAAAATGTTCAAGAAGTGGTTGTGTCTAGTAATACCCATAGATTCGATGCTTAATGGTTGGGGGGTTGGTGACTGTTCCACCAAGGGGGATTTCCCAAGCAAGAACATGTTCCCCATTCATCCACTTTTAAAAGGAGCAGATATAGGTAATTGCTCACACAAGTGTTCTCTGTGGAGGCGTCTAAGGTCTCCTTGCTCTTTTTTTTGCAACATATGACAAGTGTGCAACAGGTAAGTAGGATATGATGAAGTCAGGTTTGTTTGGTTCCTCTTTTTTGGTCTACATGCAAATGGATCTTCTACTCTATCTTGTTTATACCTGATGATACTTGAAGGGAAAGTCTCTAATGATAAGTGTAGGAATCAAGCCTTCAAATTTGGGGAACTAAGGCTTTGAAGTGGATTTTTCCATGACTTGGGAGTCCTTTAAAGGAGACATATCTGTCTAATGACCACTATCAAAGCTCGCGCCAACCACTATACGAACATCCTATGCAGCTCAAAAAAAAATCATACATACATGTCATTCTTGACTTTTGGATAAATGCTCACTGATTATTTCACTCATCTTTGTTGAGATTAAAGACTTGAGCACAAAGCTAAAAGAGGACACAATCGGTGGGCATGCGAAGTTGTTGATGGCTTACCTTTGAAATCATGGTAAAATCTAACCTATGTCTTGTAGGGATATTTTCCTCATGTTGGTTAATTCTATTGAAAATGCTCTCGCTATAGGAGATTTTGAAGCATAAGTTGATTATGACTTTTTTGGCTCACTCACACTCCTCAGTTGTAACTATTTTGGACTAGCAACAACCTACTTTGATGTGGATCGCACAGTATAGAAGGGGTGGACCTAGGGAGGAGTGTTCAATATTCCAAGAAGGACAGCATCATGTAAAAAGCTTCTCTAAGACACAGAACCCACAAGGAATATAGTTGGGGGTGAACACTATTCATGCTTATTTTGTTTCTAATTGTCCTAATGTGCTACCTACAACTTTTGCAAGAGTGTTAATCTGATTGTCTCCTTTGGACATGTTTCCTATGAGGACTTGAACATGCTCACTCTTCCTGTTGAGGCATCCATTATTATTCATATTATGCCTGATGAAAGATGATGATTAGTTGACATTTGATTCAGACATGATCTATTAGGAGAATGCCTCTACCAGACCAACTAACAAATGATTTGAAGACTGGAATCCATCTTTGTTTGGATTGTATCTTCTAATGCTCTTTACTTTTAGGAAACTCAGCTCTAAGTATTTATGTTTTATGAATGGTTGCAACTCCTTGCTATTCTGTTTTCATATGATAGATAGGATGGACTGAAGTGGTGCTTGGTTGCTTCTCATGATCATCATATTTGGTGATTCATCACCCTGGAAAGATCTTTTGAGGGATGTGGGGCCCTTCTTGGTTTTCCTCTTGAATTTTCTCATAATTGTGCTCACTCTCTCTCTTGTCCTTGTGTGCTATAGGCTTGTAGGAAGGATGATGGTGGCTCCTAGTCTTTGGGGTTTTCTGCTAATCTCTATGTAGAAATCTACTACTATTGAACATTGATAACTTGCTTGCTTTCTTCATATGTTATGTTGTGGTTGCATGTGTTCACTTGTGTTGATGCAAAAGAAGATGGTGGCATCATATGGTTGAAGTGTGTGACTGCTCTAGCTAGGGTTTGTGTCCACTTCCCTAACTTTCCTATAGAAATTCGATAGCCTATTGTAGAAGTAGAGGAAAGACCCACGCTTGTGCATGAACCCCATGATTGATAATTGAACTTACTATATTTTTTTGGAGGCACGTATTAGGAAATGTCCATAGCTATGCAAAATATATCCCATGATGATGGCAAGGTGCATAACAATAAGACTGCTTTCATTTTGTTATAGATCTCCATTTTCTGAGCCTATAACTCAAAGAAGATAGCATCATACTCATTTAGATGAGCAACAACACTATATGTTGTTGAGATATCAAGCTCAACATGCGATGATCCAAGATGACACGTGCCAGTTTTTCATTTCTCTGACATGTATAGTGGTCATGCCAGTATATGTCATGGATACTTCATTGAGCTTTATTAGATTTATCTACCGAGAGTGATGGCACATTTGTTCCTTGCGAGCTCACTCATTCGCGGACATTAGGTTTTTCCTTATGTACTAGTCTTTATATATTACACTTGTTGTATTCTTGTTTTAGGTCATTCTTGTACATTCCTTTTTATGTAATAGAAGAAGAAGATCATTCTTCCTTGCCTCAATATATGTGTGCTTCTCCTTGAGAGTGAGAGTGTGTGTGTGAGCTCTTTTCCTTATCTCCTTCCTCGTGACATGGTATCAGAGCCAGCGTGGCTGTAGAGAGATCGTGGAGAAGGCGACAGTGAAGAGTACGCAGCAAGGCATGGAGAAAAGGCGATTCACAAATGACCTCTATTTACTACAAAAATTGGCATGAAGGTAGAAGACCTCAAAATATTTTCGAGAGTTATCCCTTTAGGGTCACTTGTTTTTGTCAGATCAAAGGTTTAGAGCCACCTCAACCTCCGTTTTGAGCCCACAAAATAACCAGGTCAGTTTCAGAAACTGTAACTTGCATTGTGTTCAGCAACACTCATATATTCTAGATCCAGAATTTCAAGTGATTCCGTGTACTGTTGAGACACGAAAACTGTGTTTTTCTAAGATCGAACTGTCACATCATAGTGCGATAGTGTTCAAGCAGAAGTGTTGCTTATAGTGTTTTGTAGTGTTGTGAATTGCTGTAGAAATGGCAAACGCAGATGGAATGAGTCAGCATATGAGCGATAAGCTGGACAAGAACAACTTCCATGCTTGGAGATTCAGAATGGGCACATTGTATGAGACAAATACAAAGGCACGAAAATTGCAACTCAAGAACGAGCTACATACATTGGAGAAGAAGAGCATGTCGGTAAGTGAATACACACTGAAAATCAAAAGCATATGTGAGTCACTTACATCTATTGGTGTGAATGTAGATGATGATGATAAGGTGGAAGTGTGCCTTCGTGGTTTAGGAGTTGCATATAAGCAGTGCAGAACTTCTATACAAACTAGGGAAAATATTTTAAATTTTGCTAATTTGGTATCCATGCTGATCATTGAAGAAAAGAATCTTGGTGAGGATTCAAACTCCCAAGGAAAGCCCAGTTCTAAGCAGGTATTCTACTCTGGCAGAGGAAGAGGCAGATGTAGAGGTTTCAGAAGTGGAAGAGGAAATAGTAACCAAGACCAAGGTCAACAACAGAATCATGCAAGAGGAAGAGGATGATTTCGAGGCAGGGGAAGCCAAAGAGGTCATAGAAATTTCCAAAGAAATGATTCAGGTAATGATAGTGAAGGATGATGGAATTGTGGTAAACTTGGACACTTTGAACGTGATTGCAAGTTGAAGAATCAAAATAACAGAAGGCAGCAAAACAATTATGCATCCACAAGTACAGATGATTCTGAGAAGTTGTTCATGGTTCAACATCACATGATGAATACCATCTCTGCTGGTGTTTCAAAATCAAATGATAATGAGTGGTATGGTAATTCCGGTGCTTCAAATCACATGACCAATCATGCAGAATGGTTTAGTACTTTGTAGAAATTGCCAGTTCCTAGATATGTTGAAAGAGGTGATGGCACATCACATCCTATTGAGCATACAGGAAACATAGCACTATCAATGGAGGATGGAAAGGTAAAACATCTTGTTAATGTGTTGCATGTTCCAAATATAACAAAGAATTTGGTTTCTATTGGACAAATGGTTAACCATGCATTACAAGTCAGGTTCAATGCTGATGGATTATATGTAGAAGAGTACAAGCAAGATGGACGATTGGTTGCCAAAGGAAACAAAGTGGGTAGGATGTTCACGTTAAATGTGAAGATTCCTGAGATGAATGAAGCCATGTTTGCAAAAGGTGCAGGAGTTATTGCAGATATGGAGATGTGTCACAAACGGATTGGACATGCAAACTTGCAAAGGCTAAAATTGATGTAGTCAAAAGAGATTGTCCATGGACTACCAAATTTCAAAGTTGCAGAAATGCAAAAGGTATGTGCAACATGTCAATTTGGTAAACAGTCAAGAGCATCACTTCCACATGACAAGCATGTTAGTGAGAATGTACTAGAAATAGTACATACAGATGTTTGGGGTCCAACAAAGACCACATCTATGGGCGGTTGCAGGTTTTATGTTACTTTCATTGATGACCATACACATAAAGTATGGGTATATTTCATGAAAGAGAAGAGTGAGGTGTTCACTCACTTCCATATTTTTAAAGCTAAGGTGGAAAAGCAGACAGGGAAGTACATTTAGACATTAAGATCTGATGGAGGAGGTGAATACATGTCAAATAAGTTCAGTAGTTTTCTAGAAAATCATGGAATTCGGCGTCAGTTTTCATGCAGGTACACACCACAACGGAATGGTGTTACTGAACACAAAAATAGACATATTGTAGAAATAGCAAGAGTCTTGATGGCTGAGAAGAATATGCCTCATTGTTATTGGGCAGAAGCTTTGCATACTGTTGTATACATCATGAACAGAACTCCGACTGTTGTTGTACATCAAGTTACACATGAAGAGAAGTTTACAGGTAAAAAGCGAAACGTATCACATCTGAAAGTTTTTGGTTGTATTGCATATGTACATGTTCCAGATGAATTGAGGATGAAGCTTGATCCAAAAGCAGAAAAGTGTGTCTTCATTGGATACACCCTTGAGCAAAAGGGATATAAATGTTATAACCCACTCAGAAAAGAGTTAAAGGTGAGCAGAGATGTGGTATTTGATGAAATGTCAAGCTTCTATGCAGATGCCAAAGAAGGACTGAATCTTGAACCAAATGACAAAGAAAATGCTGAAAAGTCAGGTGCACAATCTCAAGTTTTGAGTGGACCGGATACATCACCAAGCAATAGTTCCAACTCAAATCCATGGAGTGGAAGATTGTGTGCAAATTTTAGTCCAGCCAATTCATCAAATACGTCCAAGAAAGGTAAAGAAATGCTCTCTACTGGTCATAAACATGTGTAGGTTTTGAAGACGTTGATGGAGATTCAAGCGGTTCAGAAAAGAGTCTTGATGAGGAACTTGGATTTCCCTCTGTGAAGACTCCAGGTGTAAGAAGGGCACATGCAGATGATACAAGGAGAAGTGACCCAGGACCAAGAAGATCTGGGAGGATGCGGAATTCAGTGCAACAATTGACGTATGATAGTTATATGGCTCGTCATTGTGCCTACATGACAAAGGTAATACAAGATGTTGAACCTTTTGGCTTTGAAGATGCAATTGGAATTGAAGATTGGGAAAAATCTATGGATGCGAAGATGGCTGCACTTTATGGAAATGATACATGGAAGCTGGTTCCATTGCCGCAAGGAAAGAAACCCATAGGCTACAAATGGGTTTACAAGGTAAAGCATAATGTTGATGGTAGCATAAGCAGGTATAAAGCACGATTAGTAGTTAAGGGATATCCACATACATATGGCATTGATTATGATGAAACATTCAGCCATGTATCTAAAATGTCTACTATCAGAACACTTGTTGCATTAGCTATAGCAAAAGGATGGACTTTACATCAAATGGATGTGAAGAATGCTTTCCTACATGGTGAGTTACAGGAAGAAGTATATATGGACCAGCCACAAGGATATGAAGATTCAAAGCATCCAAAATATGTTTGCAGGTTGCAAAAGGCTTTGTATGGTTTGAAGCAAGCCCCTTGTGCATGGCATGCAAGGATTGCTGATTACTTAACCAGCATTGGGTTTTCTATGTGTGATGCAGATCACTCACTATATGCAAGGAAGGTTGTTGATGGCATCACTATTGTGGCTATTTATGTTGATGACATGATTGTAGATGGTGATAATGAAGGAAGCATCAAAGAGGTAAAGCAACTTCTTATGCATGAATTCGACATGAAAGATCTTGGCGTGTTGCGTTATTTCTTGGGCATTGAGTTTATACATACAGAAATACGTATATGGATGTCACAAAGCCAATACGCCTTGAATATGCTGCAAAAGTATGATATGGCTGATTGTAAGCCAATTTCTATGCCATTAGATTAGAATTTGAAGTTGGATGCTACATCAGGTGAAGCATTGGAAAATGCTACTATGTACAGGAGAATTGTGGGAAGTCTCATACATCTCACAATTACAAGCCCTAATCTGAGCTATACTGTTGGACTTGAAAGTCAGTTTATGCAGGTTCCCAGGAAGCCACATTTGGATGCTCTGAGGTGCACTCTACATTATGTGAGTGCTACTTGGATTATGCATTGTTTTATGAGGTTGGTGTAGATTTGCAGGTTTATGGATACACGGATGCAGATTGGGCTGGTAGTACTCCAAATAGAAGATCTACTAGTGGCTTTCTATTCTCACTTGGAGATGCAGCTATTACATGGAGCAGCAAGAATCAACCCATTGTTGCTTTGTCGAGTAGAGAGGCTGAGTATAGAGGTGCTGCAGTGGCAGCATGTGAGGCATCATGGTTAGAATTGCTACTTGCAGATTTAGGTGTGGAAGTGGGAAAGCCTATCACTATTTTAGCAGCATACAGTTAGCACAGAATCTTGTTTTCCATGCTAGAACAAAGCATATCGAGGTACATTATCACTTCATTAGAGAGAAGGTATTAGCAGGTGATATTGATCTTGTTTATGTGAGAACAGATGAGCAGGTTGCTGATATTTTCACCAAAGCACTTGGAGCTGAGAAGTTGAAGAAGTTTCGGGAGATGCTTGGATTACAGGATATGATGTTGAGCTTGAGGGGGAGTGTTGAGATATCAAGCTCAACATGTGATGATCCAACTTGACACATACCAGGTTTTCATTTCTCTGACATGTATAGTGGTCATGTCGGTATATGTAAGGGATACTTCATTGAGCTTTTTTAGATTTATCTACCAAGTGTGATGGCACATTTGTTCCTTACCAGCTCAATCATTCGTGGACATTAGGTTTTTCCTTATGTACTGGACTTTATATATTGCACTAAGTCTTGTTGTATTCTTGTTTTAGTTCATTCTTGTACATTCCTTTTTATGTTATAGAAGAAGAAGAAGAAGATCATTCTTCCTTGCCTCAATCTATGTGTGTGCTTCTCCTTGAGAGTGAGAGTGTGTGTGTGAGCTCTCTTCTTTATCTCCTTCCTCGTGACATATGTGTCCTTTGTGCGAAGTTCATATAAATTTCTCATTAGATACACTTTATTTGATATTGTTTATTTTTCATATGTATTGCATTGTTGGTGTAAATTGCAAGCCTACACGTTTGGCTCAAAGGATGCATTAAAGTCTACACATACATGAAGAAGCATAGGAACATATGCTAGTGGTTAATTACCACTTTACCTCATTGTAAACGTCAAATTGACTTAGAATCTTTTGTAATCACCTACCAAAGTGAGTGGTGGAAAAAGTAGCTCATTTTATTGAAGGAATATCTCCAAGCATTTAGGAGCTTGATCATAGGGAGCCAAAATTTGAATTTTGAATTCAAATCTTTGTTCATTACATATAAAAAGTGAACATGAAAAGTCGCGGGTAGAGAGAGATCATTCCCGAGCCTCATTCTACTCATTTTGAGTGTGTGTGAGGACTATACTATAGCCTACACCTCTCTACACCAATGTTATTCATGCCAACGGGATTGTATACAAGTGTTCATTAATAGATACATTTACATCATTACTCAAAAGTCTGGCAACTTGTCAAGGGCATATCTTGGTCAATTCTTCACCAAATTCAGTGATTAAAAGCTTGTTGGATTTAACTCAAAGTCATCTACATGCTGTCAAAGTTTGAATTAATTCTATTCAGCCATTTCAGAGAAATCTGTGTCGAGGTGAACTCTGGTCATTTTCTGCTACATTCCTAAAAAGTCGGGGGTATAGCTAAACTTGCTAAATTGATTTCTCTTAGCATAGTTTATCTTTTTACATCATTCCACTTGCAAATGGTAGCTTACTAGGTTAATTAAATACCCCTAGAAGGAATTTTATCAATTTCTACTGTGCTGGTCACACTGAGTAAAACATTCAGCAGGTGTCAAGACATAAATAGAAGGTTTTCTTGAGTTTGTGAACTTCAAAGTTATCTGTTTTGGTTCAATCATTACACACATCACTTCCAAAGTACATAGGCCATTTTTTGGTGTTATTGGAAAGCTAATAAGGTCTACGTATCAACTCTGAAGCAAAAGAGGTTGGTCCAAAGCAGGTTTAGCAGTACCTACTCAGTCTCTTGGAGCATCCATCCATCTATCCCAACAGTGGTATCAGAGCAATAGAGGTAAAATGGGAGATGGTTTTCCTTCATTTATTGATAAATTGGACAGGAACAACTATCAAGCTCGGTCTCTAAGGATGAAGACATACTTACAAGGAAGGAGTCTCTATGGATACTGTTGGAAGTGATGGCTGGGTACAATCAGAAGATCAAGTTGGTGCTGCTAGACCTGCTCCACACCTGCCCTCTTTTCTCTTCAGATATGGTTAGGAGACTCCTTGAGCTTCCAAATGACACCAAGAAACTATATATGTGCTTTACAAAATGATTGAGTAATGACCAAATCAAAAACAGATGATTTTGAACCTTCACAACTCCAAAAACTTACTATTCCTGTAATGACACCTGCTCAGTCCTAAGCTCAGTGTGACCAGCACACTTGCAATTGGATTAATTCCTTCTGGGAGTATTAAATTAACTTAACAAGCTACCATTAGCAAGTTAAATCACTCCAATTAACAAACTATACACTGAGCATGATCTTTAGCAAAATCAGAGACACCCCCGACTTTTTAGGAACTACTCAGAAAAATATACCAGTGACTGCTTCGACTGTGATTTCTCCCAATTGGCTGAATAGAATGACTTGAAATTTTGTAGTGTTGTAGAATGCTTTGAGCTGGTTCCAATGAGCCTTGGATCATCAAATTTGGTTCAGTAGATCTTGAGATATGCCCTGTTGAAGTTGACAGACTTGAAGATGGTCACTCAGAGAAAACAGAGATAATGACAATGAGTATATGTATTGAATCTATCAAATGTACATTCCCATTGGCATGTAGAGTGATGCCCAATGGTACTCAGAGGTGTAGGCTCAATAATAGCTCTCACACACTCAATGTATTGCTTGGAATTGTCTCGGGAAGTGAGCAACTTCCCCGCGACTTTTTCATAGTCTTTTTATATGAGTTTGAAGAAGATTTGAATTTCAAATTCAAATGTAGGCTCCCTCAAATCTCTCATCTAATCCCATGGAGATATTCTCTCCATTCATACCTTTCAAATTCCACGACTTTTGAAGGTAGGTACAATTACAAGAAGTCACTTTGACTTTTACATGAAGTAAGAAGTAACTAAGCATAGGCATGTGTTCCTATGCTCTTCCTTGAAATAAAGTAATCCAAACTCTTGCAATAAACTTCAATGTTGATATCCAATGCTAAGTGATCTTTGTGCAATCTTCATGTTGAGTCTTCAAGGCACAAATAAAAAGCCAAGTGTTAAGGCTTGTTTTGCACCAACAGCTCCCCCTCAAGCCAAACACTTGCTTGAGTCTTCATCTTTAATCTTCAATGATATCCTGTAATCCAATCATGGATTTAAACCTGCATAGCTTGCTCCCATCCAAAGCTTTTGTAAGCAAATCTGCACATTGTATATTAGTAGACACATATGATAATTGGATTTCCTTGCTAAGTAATTTCTCCCTCACATAGTGGTAATGAACCTCTATGTGTTTTGTCCTAGCATGATACACAGGATTAGCTGCTAGGTGAAGTGAACTTGTGTTATCCCCAAATATGATTGGTGGCCTTGTGTATAGACCCAACTCTGAATATAATAGCTTCAACCATATTGCTTCTTGAGTGGCATTGGCTAGCCCTCTGTACTCTGCCTCAGTAGATGATAGGGCTACTGTGGGTTGTTTCTTGGATGACCAAGAAATTGGTTTATCACCTGCAAAGCATATGTAACCAGATGTACTCCTCCTGTCATCCTTGCAACCTGCCCAATCTGCATCTGAGTATACCTTGATGTCAATGTCTGATGAATATGGAAAGTACAAACCATGATTTTGTGTTCCCTTTAGGTACTTTACTATCTTCTTGGCTGCCTCCAAATGTGGTACTCTTGGCTTATGCATAAATTGGCTAAGTACACTAACACCATATGAGATATCAATCCTGGTTAAGGTAGCATAATTAAGACTACCTACCAAACTTTGGTAACCTGTGATATCCTTGAGTTCTTCTCCTTCATGTGCACTGAGTTTGTGATTGACCTCCATAGGAATGTTTGAGACTTTAGCTTCCTGCAAGTTAAATTTCTTGACCATGTCCTGAATGTACTTCTTCTGAGTAATGAATATACCTGAATTTGTGTAGACCAATTCAAGTCCTAGAAAGTACTTCAATAATCCAAGATCATTGATCTTGAATTCCTTCATCATTTGACCTTTGATGTGTCTTATCCCATTCACATCATTACCTGTAATAATGATGTCATCAACATAGACACACAAGTATATTACCTCTGAATTGTTCTTCTTTATAAACAATGAAGTGTCTGCTTTACTCATCACAAATCCTTGATCCAAGAGATAGGTTGTCAACCTGTAATTCCATGCTCTAGGTGCCTGCTTCAATCCATACAGAGCCTTCTTCAATTTACAAACATGATTTACCTTATTTGGATCCTCATAGCCAGGTGGTTGTGACATGTAGACCTCTTCAGATATCCATCCATTCAAGAATGCATTCTTTACATCCAATTGGTACATGTTCCAATTCTTGGATGCAGCTACACTCACCATAATTCTGATGGTTGGCATCTTTGCCACAGGAGAAAAAGTCTCCTCATAATCAATGCCTTGGGTTTGTGCAAAACCCTTGGCTACCAACCTAGCTTTATACCTGTTTATTGTACCATCTGAGTTCCTCTTGAGTTTGTAGATCCATCTGGATCCTATAACTTTCATGGAATCCTTCTTGAGTACCAGGTCCCAAGTATCACTCTCCTTGAGAGCCTCCATTTCTTCATCCATTGCTTCCTTCCATTCTGGTTTAGTAATTGCTTCTTCAAATGTACCTGGTTCTTCATTCAAGATATCCTTTGCAAGATATACAGAATGCTTGGTTACAAGTGAAGTATCATACCCATACCTAATTGGTTTCTTCTTTTCTCTTTGGGATCTCCTCATTGCTTGAGTTGAAGATTCTGCATTGTCTTCTAGTTGCTTCATCTTCATCTTCCCTTTGGATTTCCAAGCCTTGAACTCTTCAATATTGATGGTGTCTTCATCATCTGAGCTTGTGTCCTCCTTCTGAGTTGGTTCTTGTCTGATAAGTTTTGGAAAGTCTTCTTCCATATCATAGGGTAGGCTAACTTTCCTGCACTCATTTTCATACCATGAATCATTTTCATCAAATATGACATCTCTGCTTACCTTGAAGCCTTTGTTTGAGGGGTTATAAAACCTGTATCCTTTCTGATTCAAATCATAACCAATAAACATACACTTTTCAGCCTTAGGGTCTAGCTTCCCCCTTACCTGTGAGGGAATATGCACATATGCAACACACCCAAAGATCTTGCAATGATCCAGAGATGGTCTCTTACCATGCCAAGCCTCATAGGGTGTTATTCCATCAAGTGTCTTTGATGGCAACCTGTTGATTAAGTATGTGGCAGTAGATACACTCTCTGCCCAAAGATAATTTGGTAGTTTTTTTTCATTAAGCATAGACCTAGCTGTCTCCACAATGAGTCTATTCCTCCTTTCAGCTACCCCATTTTGTTCAGGTGAGTACCTTGTGGTAATCTCCCTCTTGATGCCTCTTTCCTGCAAGAAGTCTTCAAAGTCATTGGAGAAGTATTCTCCACCACCATCTGACCTTAGCCTCTTCAAATATCTACCTGTTTGATTCTCAACTAATGCAAGATACCTTTTGAAACAATTAAATACTTCATCTTTATGTTTCATGAAGTACAAGACAGTCCATCTGCTATAGTCATCTATAAAGGACACATAGTACCTTGATCCAGATATGGATGGCTCCTTGCTTGGTCCCCACACATCTGTATGCACCAATTCCAAGTAATCTTTATGCATAAATCCTTTCTTGGTGTATGGCAATCTGTGTGACTTACCAAACTGACAAGCCCCACACTTGTATATCATGTGTTGCTTGGATACATTAGGTATCCCAAGCACACATTGATCTCTGCTCATTTGTTTTATGGTCCTCTCTCCAATGTGACCCAATCTCTTGTGCCACATCTCCAATTCTGATAGGGTTTGGTCCTTGTAGTTGTATAATGCAATATTCTTAGTATCCTCAAGTTCAAAGGTAAATAGTCTACCTAATTTCTCTCCCTTGGCTATCCTTCTAAATCCATGTCTTGGATCCTCCACATATGCACCATGTTGGGTGAACCTGACCTGTAGACCTTTTTCAACAATCTGACCTACACTCATCAGATTCTTGGTGATTGTTGGAACATACAATACTCTGCTTAGTAAATTCTGATTACCATCACTTGTTTTGACATTACCTACTTTAACCACTGAATGTTTAGTGTCATCACCTGTCTGTACTTGGTGCTTGCCTTTGGGTTCTTCCAAGTCAGAGAGTAAGGCAACATTCCCAGCTACATGGTTAGAGCAACCTGAATCAATATAGAACAAATGATCATCATTGATACCTGATTTGGATGTCATGTTCATAATCAACAAGGAATCATCTTGATCCTCTGCATAATTGTTGTAATCCTTCCTGTTCCTGTATCCACCTTGATAATTGCCATTATGATTGTAGCTATTGTTGTAATTATTGTTGTAGCCATGGTATCCTTGAGATTGATTGAATCTGCCTCTGCCTTGAGAGTATCCTCCTCTTT
Source organism: Ceratopteris richardii (assembly GCA_020310875.1). Classification (NCBI taxonomy): domain Eukaryota; kingdom Viridiplantae; phylum Streptophyta; class Polypodiopsida; order Polypodiales; family Pteridaceae; genus Ceratopteris; species Ceratopteris richardii. The sequence continues at coordinate 23,724,274 of CM035412.1, forward strand.
GGTGACCTCTTCCTCTTTGGTTCTTGTAGTTTTTGTAGCATTCATCTGTAGTATGGTTAGACAAGCCACAGATATTGCATGGAGATTGATTATAGGGTCTCCCCCTACCTGACTTACCTCCTCTGCCCCTACCTCTAGATGATCTACCTCTCCCTGCATAGTTTGCTTGGGAGGTAGAGCCTTCTTCATCAACCTTCTTGCTTTTACCTTTATCTTTAGACTTCTTATCAGTATATAGGGCAGAGGGATTGTTACCTTTTGATTGCTCTCCATTCTTTGTGATCTTTGCTTCATGTGTAAAGAGTTGTCCAATCAGAGTTGTTAAATCAGGTGCTTGGATGTCCATGTACAAGTCCATTGCAGTGGTGAAGCTTTCCCACTTGTCATCTGCCTTTAGTCCATTGATCACTTGTCTGACTATTTGCTCTTCTTCAATTTCTTCTCCAACACTTGCAAGTTGATCTGCAATGTCTTTGACTTTGGTGACAAAATCTGAAACACATTGTTTTGATTGCTTCCTGAGAGTTGTAAACTCAATCCATAGCTGATTCTTTCTGGCCCTTGTGCTTGATGAGAAGTATGTTGACAAGGTCTCCCAAGTCTCTTGGGAAGTCTTACAGTTCCTAACATGAGGTAGAAGGAAATCAGAGATAGAGTTTAGAAGATATGACCTTGCCAAAGCATCTTTAGCACACCATTGGTTGAGTCTCTCATGTTCATCCTTTGTAGGTAGGCCTCTGGTTTTGAATGAGGGCAACTCCTCATCTCCTGATATGTATCCATACAAGCTTCTCCCTTGTAGATAAGTCTTCATTCTCAATGACCATGCCTGGTAGTTATTTCTATCCAATTTGTCAATGAAGGAAGGGAAACCATCACCCATAATTACCTTATTTGCTCTGATACCACTGTTGGAAGTGATGGCTGGGTACAATCAGAAGATCAAGTTGGTGCTGCTAGACCTGCTCCACACCTGCCCTCTTTTCTCTTCAGATATGGTTAGGAGACTCCTTGAGCTTCCAAATGACACCAAGAAACTATATATGTGCTTTACAAAATGATTGAGTAATGACCAAATCAAAAACAGATGATTTTGAACCTTCACAACTCCAAAAACTTACTATTCCTGTAATGACACCTGCTTAGTCCTAAGCTCAGTGTGACCAGCACACTTGCAATTGGATTAATTCCTTCTGGGAGTATTAAATTAACTTAACAAGCTACCATTAGCAAGTTAAATCACTCCAATTAACAAACTATACACTGAGCATGATCTTTAGCAAAATCAGAGACACCCCAAACTTTTTAGGAACTACTCAGAAAAATATACCAGTGACTACTTCGACTGTGATTTCTCCCAATTGGCTGAATAGAATGACTTGAAATTTTGTAGTGTTGTAGAATGCTTTGAGCTGGTTCCAATGAGCCTTGGATCATCAAATTTGGTTCAGTAGATCTTGAGATATGCCCTGTTGAAGTTGACAGACTTGAAGATGGTCACTCAGAGAAAACAGAGATAATGACAATGAGTATATGTATTGAATCTATCAAATGTACATTCCCATTGGCATGTAGAGTGATGCCCAATGGTACTCAGAGGTGTAGGCTCAATAGTAGCTCTCACACACTCAATGTATTGCTTGGAATTGTCTCGGGAAGTGAGCAACTTCCCCGCGACTTTTTCATAGTCTTTTTATATGAGTTTGAAGAAGATTTGAATTTCAAATTCAGATGTAGGCTCCCTCAAATCTCTCATCTAATCCCATGGAGATATTCTCTCCATTCATACCTTTCAAATTCCACGACTTTTGAAGGTAGGTACAATTACAAGAAGTCACTTTGACTTTTACATGAAGTAAGAAGTAACTAAGCATAGGCATGTGTTCCTATGCTCTTCCTTGAAATAAAGTAATCCAAACTCTTGCAATAAACTTCAATGTTGATATCCAATGCTAAGTGATCTTTGTGCAATCTTCATGTTGAGTCTTCAAGGCACAAATAAAAAGCCAAGTGTTAAGGCTTGTTTTGCACCAACAGATACATCTTAGGAGATGAGGAATTGCCCTCATTCAAAGCAAGAGGATTGTCAACCAAGGAAGAACAAGAAAAACTCAACACATGGTGTGCTAAGGATGCATTGAAAAGGTCTTATTTACTCAACTCTATCTCTGACTTTCTTTTGCCACATATCAGAAATTGTAAGACATCCCAAGAAACTTGGGAAACCTTGTCATCATACTTTTCCTCCAATACAAGGGCTAGGGAAAATCAGTTGTGGATTGAATTCACAACACTAAGGAAGCAATCTAAGCAAGTTGTTTCAGAATTTGTGACCAAGATCAAAGATGTTGCAGATCAGTTAGCAAGCATAGGAGAAGAGATTGAAGAAGAACAAATTGTAAGGCAAGTGATCAATGGAATCAAGGCTGATGACAAATGGGAAAGCTTCAACACTGCAATGGATCTCTACATGGACATGCACACTCCAGATCTTACAACTCTCATGGGACAACTATTTACACATGAAGCAAAGCTCACCAAAAATGGAGATACATCCAAAGGTAATAACTCTTCTACCCTATACACTGATAAGAAGTCTAAGGATAAAGGCAAGAGCAAAAAAATGGAAGATAAAGGATCTACCCCCCAAGCCAACTCTGCAGGGAGAGGTAGATCTTCAAGAGGAAGGGGCAGAGGAGGTAAGCAAGGTAGGGGGAGACTCTACAACTCATCACCATGCAACATTTGTGGTTTATCAAATCATACTACAGATGAGTGTTTCAGGAGTTACAAAATCAGAGAGGAAGAAGCTACCAAAGAGGTGGATACTCACAGTCAAGAGGAAGATTCAACCATCACCAAGGCCACAACAACAATTATAATGGCAACTACCAAGGAGGATTCAAAACCAAAAAGGACTACAACAACTACACAGAGGAGCAGGATGACTCTCTTCTGATCATGAACATGACTTCAAAGTCAGGTACAAATGATGACCACCTATTCTACATTGACTCAGGGTGCTCAAATCATGTGGCTGGCAATGTGGCACTACTCTCTGATCTTGAGGAACCCAAAGGTAAACATCAAGTCCAAACAGGTGATGATATAAAGCATTCAGTAGTTAAAGTTGGAAATGTTAAGACTTGTGATGGTAATCCGAATTTGTTGAGCAGGGTACTCTATGTACCAACCATTACCAAAAATTTGATGAGTCAGATTGTGGAGAAATGTTTGCAGGTCAGATTCAATCAATATGGAGCATTTGTGGAAGACCCAAGACATGGGTTCAAGAGGATTGCTAAAGGAGAAAAATCAGGTAGACTTTTCACTTTTGAGTTGGAAGATAAAAAGAATATTGCACTATACAGTTATAAAGATCAAACACTTTCAGAGCTTGAGATTTGGCACAAAAGGTTAGGGCACATAGGAGAAAGAGCCTTGAAACAAATGTGCAGGGACCAATGTGTGCTTGGGATACCTAATGTATCCAAGCAACATATGATTTACAAGTGTGGTGCTTGTCAATTTGGTAAGTCTCACAGGTTATCATTCTCCAAGAAAGTATATATGTATGAAGACTACCTAGAGCTTGTACACACAGATATATGGGGACCTAGCAAAGACCCCTCAGTCTCAGGATCAAGGTACTATGTGTCTTTCATTGATGATTATAGCAAATGGACTGTATTATACTTCATGAAGCACAAGGATGAGGTATTTAATTGTTTTAAGAAATATCTTGCATTAGTGGAAAACCAGACAGGAAGGAATTTGAAGAGGCTAAGGTCAGATGGAGGAGGTGAGTACTTCTCCAATGAGTTTGAAGACTTCTTGGAGGACAGAGGCATCAAAAGAGAGATAACCACAAGGTATTCTCCTGAACAGAATGGGGTAGCTGAGAGAAGAAAGAGGTTAATTGTTGAGACAGCTAGATCTATGCTTAATGAGACGAAGTTACCTAACTATCTATGGTCAGAGAGTGTTTCTACTGCCACTTACCTCATAAACAGGTTACCATCTAAGTCACTTGATGGTATGACACCCTATGAAGCATGGCATGGTAAGAGACCATCATTAGATCACGGCAAAATATTTGGATGTGTAGCATATGTGCACATTCCTTCTCAGATAAGAGGTAAGCTAGACCCAAAGGTTGAAAAATGTATTTTTATTGGGTATGATTTAAATAAAAAAGGTTACAGGTTTTATAATCCTACCAATAAGGGATTTATGGTAAGCAGAGATGTGATCTTTGATGAAAATGATTCTTGTAATGAGAATGAATGCAGGAAGGTTAAACTACCCTATGACTTGGAAGAGGAATTTCCAAAACTTGCAAAGGAGGAACCCACTCATAATGAAGACTCAAGTTCAGATGATGAAGACACTATCAACCTTGAAGAATTCAAGGCATGGAATTCCAAGGGCAAAATGAAGATGAAGAAGCTTGAAGACATACCTGAATCTTCAACTCAATCAATCAGAATATCTCAAAGAGAAAGCAAAAAACCTATCAAATATGGGTATGATACATCTCTTGTTACTAAACATTCATTTTATCTTGCCAAAGATTTGTCAAATGAAGAACCAGGTTCATATGAAGAAGCAATATCCAAATCAGAATGGAAAGAAGCTATGGATGAGGAGATTGAAGCACTCAAGGAGAGTGACACATGGGAGTTAGTACCCAAGAAGGATTCTATGAAGTTAATTGGATCCAAATGGATCTATAAGTTGAAAAGAAATTCTGATGGAACAATTAATAGGTACAAAGACATATTGGTAGCCAAGGGTTTTGCACAAACCCAAGGCATTGACTATGAAAAGACATTTTCTCCTGTGGCCAAGATGCCAACAATCAGAGTGTTGGTAAGTGTGGATGCATCAAAAAATTGGAATATGTACCAATTGGATGTCAAGAATGCTTTCTTGAATGGATGGATTTCAGAAGAAGTTTATATGTCACAACCTCCTGGCTATGAGGACCCTAAGAAGGTAACTTATGTTTGCATATTAAAAAAGGCTTTATATGGATTGAAGCAGGCACCTAGGGTATGGAATTACAGGTTAACTACATACCTCCAAGACCAAGGTTTTGTCATGAGCAAGGCTAACACTTCTCTGTTCATTAAGAGAAGTAATTCAGAGGTAATATATCTCTGTGTTTATGTTGATGATATCATCATTACAGGTAATGATGTCAATGGAATCAAGTATATCAAAAGCCATATGATGAAGGAGTTCAAGATCAATGATCTTGGTTTCTTGAAGCATTTTCTAGGGCTTGAATTAGTTTACACTAATTCAGGGATATACATTACTCAGAAAAAGTATGTTCGGGATATGTTGAAGAAGTTTCACTTGCAGGATGCTAAAGTAGCAAGCACTCCAATGGAGGTAAACTTAAAGCTAAGTGCCCATGAAGGTGATGAAGTCAAAGACATTACAGGTTATCAAAGTATGGTGGGTAGCTTGAACTATGCTACTCTTACAAGAATTGATATTGCATATGGAGTAAGTGTGCTAAGTCAATTTATGCACAAGCCAAGGATACCTCACTTAGAGGTTGCCAAAAGAATCTTGAAGTATCTCAAGGGTACATAGAACCATGGTTTGTATTTCCCTTACACTTCAGATATTGATATCAAAATTTATTCAGATGCAGATTGGGCAGGATGCAAGGATGATAGGAGGAGCACTTCTGGATATATTTCCTTTGCAGGTGACAAACCAATTTCATGGTCTTCAAAGAAGCAACCTACTGTTGCTTTGTCTTCCACAGAGGCAGAGTATAGAGGACTGGCTATTGCCACACAAGAAGCAATTTGGATTAAGCTTTTGTATACAGAATTGGGTTTGTTACTAGGTCACCAATTATCTTTGGAGATAATACAAGTTCTCTTCACCTTGCAGCTAATCCTATCTATCATGCTAGGACCAAACACATAGAGGTCCATTATCATTATGTGAGAGAGAAGTTGATAAGAAAGAACATTCAACTTATCTATGTATCAACCAACATGCAATGTGCAGATTTGTTGACTAAAGCTTTGGATGGAAAAAAACTTTGCAGGTTCAATTCCATGATTGGATTGTAGGATATACTTGAAGATTGAAGATGAAGACTTAAGCCAAAATGTTTGGCTTGAGGGGGAGCTGTTGGTGTAAATTGCAAGCCTACACATTTGGCTCAAAGGATGCATTAAAGTCTACACATACATGAAGAAGCATAGGAACATATGCTAGTGGTTAATTACCACTTTACCTCATTGTAAAAGTCAAATTGACTTAGAATCTTTAGTAGTCACCTACCAAAGTGAGTCGTGGAAAAAGTAGTTCATTTGATTGAAGGAATATCTCCAAGCATATAGGAGCGTGATCATAGGGAGCCAAAATTTGAATTTGAATTCAAATCTTTGTTCATTACATATAAAAAGTGAACATGAAAAGTCGTGGGTAGAGAGAGATCATTCCCGAGCCTCATTCTACTGATTTTGAGTGTATGTGAGGACTATACTATAGCCTACACCTCTCTACACCATTAGGCAATGTTATTCATGCCAATGGGATTGTATACAAGTGTTCACTAATAGATACATTTACATCATTCATCTCTGAGTTCTCTGTTAGTCTACTCAAAAGTCTGTCAACTTGTCAAGGGCATATCTCGGTCAATTATTCACCAACTTCAATGATTAAAAGCTTATTGGATTCAGCTTAAAGTCATCTACATGCTATAAAAGTTTGAAGTAATTCTATTCAGCCATTTCAAAGAAATCTGCGTCGAGGTGAACTGTGGTCATTTTCTGCTACAGTCCTAAAAAGTCGAGGGTATAGCTAAACTTGCTAAATTGATTTCTCTTAGCATAGTTTATCTTTTTACATCATTCCACTTGCAAATGGTAGCTTACTAAGGTAATTAAATACCCCTAGAAGGAATTTTATCGATTTCTACTGTGCTGGTCACACTGAGTAAAACATTCAGCAGGTGTCAAGACATAAATAGAAGGTTTTCTTGAGTTTGTGAACTTCAAAGTTATCTGTTTTGGTTCAATCATTACACACATCACTTCCAAAGTATGTTGGATGTGATGGCTGGGTACAATCAGAAGATCAAGGTGGTGCTGCTAGACCTGCTTCACACCTGCCCTTTCTTTTCTTCAGATATGGTTAGGAGACTCCTTGAGCTTCCAAATGACACCAAGAGACTATATATGTGTTGTACAAAGTGATTGAGTAATGACCAAATCAAAACAGGTAAGTTTGAATCTTCACAAGTCCAAAAACTTGCTATTCCTGTAATGACACTTGCTCAGTCTTAAGCTCAGTGTGTCCAGCACACTTGCAATTGGTCTAATTCCTTCTGGGAGTATTAAATTAACTTAACAAGCTACCATTAGCAAGTTAAATCACTCCAAATGACAAACTATACACTGAGCATGATGTTTAGCAAAATCAGAGACACCCCCGACTTTTCAGGAAACACACAGAAATATACCAGTGATCACTTCGACAGCGATTTCTCCCAATTGGCTGAATAGATTGACTTGAAACTTTGTAAGGTTGTAGAATGCTTTGAGCTGGTTCCAATGAGCCCTTGATCATTACATTTGGTTCAGTAGATCTTGAGATATGTCCTGTTGAAGTTGACAGACTTGGAGGTAGTCACTCAGAGAAAACACAGAGATAATGACTATGAATATATGTATTGAATCTATCAAATGTACATTCCCATTGGCAAGAGATGTAATGCACAATGGTACTCTGAGGTGTAGGCTAGGTGATAGCTCTCACACACTCACAAATTAGATTGGATTAGCCTCGGGAAGAGTGTAACTAAACCCGCGACTTTTACATTGACTTTTATAGGAGTTTTGAATGAATTTGAATTTCAAAATTCAAATGTAGGCTCCCTCAAATCTCTCAACTAATCATATGGAGATATTCTCTCCATTCATCCCTTTCAAATTCCACGACTTTTGAAGGTGGGTGAGATTACAAGAAGTGAGTTAAGTCATATTGACTTTTACATTGGATAAAAGATAATAAAACATAGGCATGTGTTCCTATGGTCTTCATTCAAGTGAGTTACTCCAAGAACTTTGGTAACATCTTCAAGATAGGTATCCAATGCTCTTCAAGGTACAAGACAAAGCCAAGTGTTAAGGCTTGTTTGCACCAACAGCTCCCCCTCAAGCCAAACACTTGCTTGAGTCTTCATCTTTAGTCTTCAATGATATCCTGTAATCCAATCATGGATTTAAACCTGCATAGCTTGCTCCCATCCAAAGCTTTTGTAAGCAAATCTGCACATTGAATATTAGTGGACACATATGATAATTGGATTTCCTTGCTAAGTAGTTTCTCCCTCACATAGTGGTAATGAACCTCTATGTGTTTTGTCCTAGCATGATACACAGGATTAGCAGCTAAATGAAGTGAACTTGTATTATCACCAAATATGATAGGTGGCCTTGTATATAGGCCCAATTCTGAATAGAGTAACTTCAACCATATTGATTCTTGAGTGGCATTGGCTAGCCCTCTGTACTCTGCCTCAGTAGATGATAGAGCCACTGTGGGTTGTTTCTTGGATGACCAAGAAATAGGTTTATCACCTGCAAAGCATATGTAACCAGATGTACTCCTCCTGTCATCCTTACAACCTGCCCAATCTGCATCTGAGTATACCTTGATATCAATATCTGATGAATATGGATAATACAAACCATGATTTTGTGTTCCCTTTAGGTACTTTATTATCTTCTTGGCTGCCTCCAAATGTGGTACTCTTGGCTTATGCATAAATTGACTAAGTACACTAACACCATATGAGATATCAATTCTAGTTAAGGTAGCATAATTGAGACTACCTACCAAACTTTGGTAACCTGTAATATCCTTGAGTTCTTCTCCTTCATGTGCACTGAGTTTGTGGTTGACCTCCATAGGAATGTTTGAGACTTTAGCTTCCTGCAAGTTAAACTTCTTGACCATGTCCTGAATGTACTTCTTCTGAGTAATGTATATACCTGAATTTGTGTAGACCAATTCAAGCCCTAGGAAGTACTTCAATAATCCAAGATCATTGATCTTGAATTCCTTCATCATTTGACCTTTGATGTGTCTGATTCCTTGAACATCATTTCCTGTAATAATGATGTCATCAACATAGACACACAAGTATATTACCTCTGAATTGTTCTTCTTTATAAACAATGAAGTATCTGCTTTACTCATCACAAATCCTTGATCCAAGAGATAGGTTGTCAACCTATAGTTCCATGCTCTAGGTGCCTGCTTCAATCCATACAGAGCTTTCTTCAATTTGCAAACATGATTTACCTTATTGGGATCCTCATAGCCAGGTGGTTGTGACATGTAGACCTCTTCAGATATCCATCCATTCAAGAATGCATTCTTCACATCCAATTGGTACATGTTCCAATTCTTGGATGCAGCTACACTCACCATAATTCTAATAGTTGGCATCTTTGCCACAGGAGAAAATGTCTCCTCATAATCAATGCCTTGGGTTTGTGCAAAACCCTTGGCCACCAACCTAGCTTTGTACCTGCTTATTGAACCATCTGAGTTCCTTTTGAGTTTGTAGATCCATCTGGATCCTATGACCTTCATGGAGTCCTTCTTGGGTACCAAGTCCCAAGTATCACTCTCCTTGAGAGCCTCCATTTCTTCATCCATGGCTTCCTTCCATTCTGGTTTAGTAATGGCTTCCTCAAATGTACCTGGTTCTTCACTTAAGATGTCCTTTGCAAGATATACAGAGTGCTTGGTTACAAGTGAAGTATCATATCCATACCTAATAGGTTTCTTTTTTTCCCTTGAAGATCTCCTCATAGCTTGAGTTGAGGATTCTGGATTGTCTTCAAGTTGCTTCATCTTCATCTTCCCTTTTGATTTCCAAGCTTTGAATTCTTCAATGTTGATGGTGTCTTCATCATCTGAACTTGTATCCTCATTCTGAGTTGGTTCTTGCCTGACAAGCTTTGGAAAGTCTTCTTCCATATCATAAGGTAGGCTCACTTTCCTGCACTCATTATCATACCATGAATCATTTTCATCAAAGATGACATCTCTACTTACCTTGAAGCCTTTGTTTGAGGGGTTATAGAACCTGTATCCTTTCTGATTTAAATCATAACCAATAAAGATACACTTTTCAGCCTTAGGGTCTAGCTTTCCCCTTACCTGTGAGGGAATATGCACATATGCAACACACCCAAAGATCTTGCAATGATCCAGAGAAGGTCTCTTACCATGCCAAGCCTCATAGGGTGTCATTCCATCAAGTGTCTTTGATGGCAACCTGTTGATTAAGTATGTGGCAGTAGATACACTCTCTGCCCAAAGATAATTTGGTAGTTTCTTTTCATTAAGCATAGACCTAGCTGTCTCCACAATGAGTCTATTTCTTCTTTCAGCTACCCCATTTTGTTCTGGAGAGTACCTTGTGGTAATCTCCCTCTTGATGCCTCTTTCCTGCAAGAACTCTTCAAAATCATTGGAGAAGTATTCTCCACCACCATCAGACCTTAATCTCTTCAATTGTCTACCTGTTTGATTCTCTACTAATGCAAGATACCTTTTGAAGCAATTAAATACTTCATCTTTATGTTTCATGAAGTACAAGATAGTCCATCTGCTATAATCATCTATAAAAGATACATAATACCTTGACCCAGATATGGATGGCTCCTTGCTTGGTCCCCACACATCTGTATGCACCAATTCCAAGTAATCTTCATGCATAAATCCTTTCTTGGTATATGGCAACCTGTGTGACTTACCAAATTGACAAGCCCCACACTTGTATATCATGTGTTGCTTGGATACATTAGGTATCCCAAGCACACATTGATCTCTGCTCATCTGCTTTATGGTTCTCTCTCCAATGTGACCCAATCTCTTGTGCCACATCTCCAATTCTGATAGGGTTTGGTCCCTATAATTGTACAAGACAATATTTTTAGTATCCTCAAGTTCAAAGGTAAATAGTCTACCTCTCTTCTCTCCCTTGGCTATCCTTCTGAATCCATGTCTTGGATCCTCCACAAATGCACCATGTTGAGTGAACCTGACCTGTAGACCTTTTTCAACAATCTGACCTACACTCATCAGATTCTTGGTGATTGTTGGAACATACAATACTCTGCTTAGCAAATTCTGATTACCATCACTTGTTTTGACATTACCTACTTTAACCACTGAGTGTTTAGTGTCATCACCTGTCTGCACTTGGTGCTTGCCTTTAGGTTCTTCCAAATCAGAGAGTAAGGCAACATTCCCAGCTACATGATTAGAGCAACCTGAGTCAATATAGAACAAATGATCATCATTGATACCTGATTTAGATGTCATGTTCATAATCAACAAGGAATCATCTTGATCCTCTGCATAATTGTTGTAATCCTTTCTGTTCCTGTATCCTCCTTGATAATTTCCATTGTGATTGTAGTTATTCTTGTAGTTGTTGTTGTAATTATTGTTGTAGCCATGGTAGCCTTGAGATTGATTGAACCTGCCTCTGCCTTGGGAGTATCCTCCTCTTTGGTGACCTCTTCCTCTTTGGTTCTTGTAGTTCTTGTAGCATTCATCTGTAGTATGGTTAGACAAGCCACAAATATTGCATGGAGATTGATTATAGGGTCTCCCCCTACCTGACTTACCTCCTCTGCCCCTACCTCTAGATGATCTACCTCTCCCTGCATAGTTTGCTTGGGAGGTGGATCCTTCATCATCAACCTTCTTGCTTTTACCCTTATCTTTAGACTTCTTATCTGTATATAGGGCAGAGGGATTGTTACCTTTTGATTGCTCTCCATTCTTTGTGATCTTGGCTTCATGTGTAAAGAGTTGTCCAATCAGAGTTGTTAGATCAGGAGCTTGAATGTCCATGTACAAGTCCATTGCAGTGGTAAAGCTCTCCCACTTGTCATCTGCTTTGAGTCCATTGATCACTTGTCTAACAATTTGTTCATCTTCAATCTCTTCTCCAACACTTGCAAGTTGATCTGCTATATCCTTGACTTTGGTGACAAAATCTGAAACACATTGTTTTGATTGCTTCCTAAGAGTTGTAAACTCAATCCATAGCTGATTCTTTCTGGCCCTTGTGCTTGATGAGAAGTATGTTGCCAAGGTCTCCCAAGTCTCTTGGGAAGTCTTACAGTTCCTAACATGAGGTAGAAGGAAATCAGAGATAGAGTTTAGAAGATATGACCTGGCTAAAGCATCTTTAGCACACCATTGATTAAGTCTCTCATGCTCATCCTTTGTAGGTAGGCCTCTGGTTTTGAATGAGGGCAACTCCTCATCTCCTGATATGTATCCATACAAGCTTCTCCCTTGTAGATAAGTCTTCATTCTTAATGACCATGCCTGGTAGTTATTCCTATCCAATTTGTCAATAAAGGAAGGGAAACCATCACCCATGATTACCTTGTTTGCTCTGATACCACTGTTGGATGTGATGGCTGGGTACAATCAGAAGATCAAGGTGGTGCTGCTAGACCTGCTTCACACCTGCCCTTTCTTTTCTTCAGATATGGTTAGGAGACTCCTTGAGCTTCCAAATGACACCAAGAGACTATATATGTGTTGTACAAAGTGATTGAGTAATGACCAAATCAAAACAGGTAAGTTTGAATCTTCACAAGTCCAAAAACTTGCTATTCCTGTAATGACACTTGCTCAGTCTTAAGCTCAGTGTGTCCAGCACACTTGCAATTGGTCTAATTCCTTCTGGGAGTATTAAATTAACTTAACAAGCTACCATTAGCAAGTTAAATCACTCCAAATGACAAACTATACACTGAGCATGATGTTTAGCAAAATCAGAGACACCCCCGACTTTTCAGGAAACACACAGAAATATACCAGTGATCACTTCGACAGCGATTTCTCCCAATTGGCTGAATAGATTGACTTGAAACTTTGTAAGGTTGTAGAATGCTTTGAGCTGGTTCCAATGAGCCCTTGATCATTACATTTGGTTCAGTAGATCTTGAGATATGTCCTGTTGAAGTTGACAGACTTGGAGGTAGTCACTCAGAGAAAACACAGAGATAATGACTATGAATATATGTATTGAATCTATCAAATGTACATTCCCATTGGCAAGAGATGTAATGCACAATGGTACTCTGAGGTGTAGGCTAGGTGATAGCTCTCACACACTCACAAATTAGATTGGATTAGCCTCGGGAAGAGTGTAACTAAACCCGCGACTTTTACATTGACTTTTATAGGAGTTTTGAATGAATTTGAATTTCAAAATTCAAATGTAGGCTCCCTCAAATCTCTCAACTAATCATATGGAGATATTCTCTCCATTCATCCCTTTCAAATTCCACGACTTTTGAAGGTGGGTGAGATTACAAGAAGTGAGTTAAGTCATATTGACTTTTACATTGGATAAAAGATAATAAAACATAGGCATGTGTTCCTATGGTCTTCATTCAAGTGAGTTACTCCAAGAACTTTGGTAACATCTTCAAGATAGGTATCCAATGCTCTTCAAGGTACAAGACAAAGCCAAGTGTTAAGGCTTGTTTGCACCAACAAAGTACATAGGCCATTTTTTGGTGTTATTGGAAAGCTAAGAAGGTCTACTTATCAACTCTGAAGCAAAAGAGGGCTGGTACAAAGCAGGTTTAGCAGTACCTACTCAGTCTCTTGGAGCATCCATCCATCTATCCCAACATGCATAAGTTCTTACAAAGCTCCTCTGCACTTTCACAATCCAATACTATAAAGTAAACATTATCTTCCACGTGCAATCGAATGTTTGACCTAGCCATTTCATCCAACTCATCCCAATCATCTTCATCCATGTCACCAAGCTTCTTTGAGATTCCATTTGCTAGCTTCCATTGCATCCTCTGAATGAGCACATCTTTAATCTGATTCTTCCATAGGGCAAAGTTTGAGCCATCAAATTTTCGAATCTGCAAATAATCCCATTGGCTACAAGTGGGTATACAAAGTCAAATGGAATGTAGATGGATTACTTGCTAGGTACAAAGCCCGATTAATGGAAAAGGGATATGCACAAAGCTATGGATTGGATTTTGAGGAGACATTTGCACCGGTGGTCAAGGTGACAAACATAAGGTCTATTTTTGCATTAGGAATTTCAAAAGGATGGAAGTTTTATCAACTTGACATAAAAAATACCTTCCTAAATGGTGAGTTAGAAGAAGATGTTTACATGGAGATGCCTCAAGGATATGAAGAGGCAGATAATACAAAGTATGTTTGCATGTGTTGCAGAGGAATAAGAGGACTGAAGAGAGGGAAGCAAAAGATAGAAATAAAGAAAAGCAAGCCCTAAAATTTTCAATAAAATGGCCCATTGTCTTTTCTTGAAATCCCTTATAAAATCTCAAAAAGCTTTGTAGTTGCTATAGAGGAATCCTCTGGATGTCTATCTCCATTATCATTCTATTGACTTCTCTATTATCATGGCATCAGAGGTCTTATGCACTCTAGTGGATGAGGATCTAGTGCCAGTGTTTCAAGGAGGAGCTATAACTTGCAAGGAGAAGACCATTATTGGGAATATTTCTCAATTTCTATTCTCCATTAATTCCTACATTTCATCATCCATAGAATCCCTCCACTCCTTATGCAAAATCATCTCCTCATATGTAGTAAGCTCTGTTGGAGATTCACTCACTAATTAGACATAAAGACATGAAGACATATGAAGGATAAAAAAAGATGAAGAGAAGCAGAAACAAAGTACTCAGAAAAACCAAAACCTTAGTGAAGGGACAAATTCACACCGGTAACATAGTGCATAGAAACTTCCAGAATTACGAGTTTTGAATCTCGGATCAAAGATGTATATAAGAGAGAGAGAATAGAGATAATATAGAGAGCGCATAGAGACGAAGAAGAGAGTTCCGTAAGAGTGAATAGAAATATAGAAGACGCAAATGTGTGTATGTAGAGATGAATTGTAGAACCTGAAATGTCAGGTATTCATCTGTAAGAGAGATGGTAAGGAAGAACTACTCAGCATCCATGGCTATGAGCGAAGTAAGGACAAGCCATTTTGTACACATCTTCTCTAAAATAGAAAAAACATGTTTGTGTGGAAAGATTTGAGTGTACTCTTCTTGTGTGAAGAAATCTAAGTGATTTCATGTTACTGTGAAAGTTAGTTAATAGTTATAGTTTTGTCAGTGCACATTTTACGGTACTTCTATAAGTTAGATCTCACAGTATAGTGTAAAGTTTTTCATGAGTGATAGCTTATTTTGAAGCTACTAACCTCAACTACAAATTGATCAAAAGAGTTTTGTGAAATGAGACATGTACACACAGTACTGTGTGTGATAGTAAAGACATCCAAAACTGATGAAGTTTTTCTCAAACTTCAGATAGAGTTCATTCACTGAAGGAAGCTAAGGTATTACTTCCTTACTTCATTTACAACCATTTGAAGTAACTACAAACAGAATTGCAGTTGATTCCGATAACATTTCGGTACAATTACGGTGAGATTACGATAACACTCCAGTAACAGTCCGGTGAAGTTCTAGTGATTTTTCGGTGAGCTAAGAACATAGCTTTGGCACATTTAAGTGACGAGAAGAAGATTTAATAGTAAGCAAATAAAGAATTGAAAAGACTAAAGTAGATCAGATCAGAATTGAAGCCTCAAGAAAAGGCAAAGTTTTTCTGTAAAGTGAATTTTTCAGATTTCACTAAACACAGTTATAAAGTTTTGAGTTTCAGAAGTTTGCTAAGCTACTGATGATTATAGAGGTGTTCTAATATCACTCTAGCTTAGTTCTTGTGGCATGGTGAATTATGCAGCTTAATTACAAGCTCTTGCTGCGTCAAAAAGTGGTATCAAAGGAGAAAGGTTATGAAGAGCAGAAAGGTCCTCAAGAGTAAACGGAAGCACAAATACAAGAGAATTTGAAGAATTCTTTGTTGGAAAGATGAAAGCTGAGGTGATCAACAGTAAACGGAGTCAGAGAAGCATTCTGAAGTCATTCTCAAGGGTAAAGGTTTATGAAAGGTGAAAACTTTAAAAGTTTTACTCACAGATAGCAACAGAAACAAGAAGACCATGGCATATCACATTTCTATTGACAAATTGGACAGAGATAATTATCTTGCATGGGTAATGCGGATGGAAGCCTTACTTATGAGTAAGGACTTAATGATATATGTGATAGGAGAAGAAAAGAAGCCTACTTTTGGAGATGATAGTCAACCGAAAAAAGAAGAGTTAGAAGCTTTGAAGTTGTGGCAGAAGAAAGATGCAACGGCAAGAGCTTATATCTACAATACCATTACAGATCATCTACTACCACATATTAGAGGTTTGGAAAAAGTGGAAGATATATGGAGTGCTTTGGAAGATGACTTCCAAAATACTACTAAAGCTAGGAAGGCTAGCTTATGGTCGGAGTTTACAACGTTCAAGAAAAAGCAAAGTCAAAGCATTAGTGATTACGTCACTAAAATGAAGGACTTGGCAAACAGTCTTGGATCTATTGACGAAGATATTGAAGACCACAGGTTAATAGCACAAGTGCTTGCCGGACTGAGAGGAGATGAAAGGTGGAAACCTTTCATACTCTCAACTGAACTTTCATTAAATCATTTTGTACCAGATTTAAATCAGTTGCTTGGATTAATGCTAACATTTGAGCAAGATTTGAAGACAGATGGAGATAAAGGACATAGTTCTGCTATGTACGCAAAGAGTAAGAAGAAAGGTGATAAAGGAAAATAAAAAGATGAAGAAGAGATGACTACACAAGCAAATTATGCAAGAGGAAGAGGTAATGACAGAAGTAAAAGCAGAGGTAATACAAAAGAAGAGGTAATCAGAATAACAACAAGAATTCTTGTTGGATCTATGGATTAAGCAATCATTTGGCTCATGATTGCTGGCATAATTCTCAAGGATCAAGTCAGAATCAGAATATCAATAGCAGAGGCAGAAGTGGAAGATATCAAAGAGGTAGACAAAGCCAAAGAGGTGGATATGGTAGAGGTGGAGCAAGAAGTTGGGGACAGAATCAGTCTCACAACAATACCTACTACAACTATGCAAATGATACACAGAACGAAAGTCATACAACATTGATGATGAATTCGATAAGTGTGTCAGAAAATGAAGACCTCAAGGTATTCTATATTGACTCTGGTTGTTCAAATCATTTGTCAGGAAATATAAAATAGTTATCAGAACTGGAAGGATGTATTTTGAATCATACAGTACAAACAGGTGATAACACAAAACATAATGTACGGTCAATTGGAAAAGTAAAGTGTAAGAATGGAGCTGACCTGCTAACAAATGTTTTGTATGTTCCAACAATCCCAAAGAATTTGATCAGCGTGGGACAGATAGTAGAAAAAGGTTTTCAAGTCAAGTTTACAAATGAAGGAGTATTTGTTGAAGATCCAGAAAATGGATACAATCAAATTGTCTATGGTAAAAAGGAAGGTAGACTTTTTACTCTTAAAGTACAAGGGAATGTTGGTCAAGCTTTAATCACACATGGTGATGAAGTATTTACAGAATTAGACCTCTGGCATAAGAGGTTAGGACATTTTAATGAAAAAGGAATCAAAACGATGGTGGAGAAACAATCTATAAAAGGATTACCGAATATGAAGAATCAACATATGATTCACAAATGTGAAGCCTGTCAGATGGGAAAAGCACACAGGTTACCATTTCAGAAAAATGGTTACAAACATGATGGTTTGCTAGAACTCATACATACAGATGTATGGGGACCGACAAAAGAAGGATCTATGAGTGGCTCAAGGTATTACGTTCTTTTTATTGATGATGCAACAAGATGGATAACTCTTTATGTTTTGAAAGAGAAGTCAGAAGTGTTTGGGGCTTTCAAGCATTTTCATGCATATGTTGAAAGACTTACAGGACAAAAACTCAAAAGACTTAGGTTTGATGGAGGAGGAGAATATTTTTCTCAAGAATTCAATGATTATCTGTGGAATGCAAGTATCAAAAGAGAAATAACTTGCAGGTATACACCGCAACAGAATGGAGTAGCAGAAAGGAGAAACCGAACTCTGGTTAAGTTTGCCAGAGCATTGTTAAAGAAGAAGAATTGTCCAAACTATCTTTGGGCTGAGGCTGTAAATACAGCCACATATCTTGTAAACAGATTACCATGTACAACTTTAAATGGAATGACCTCTTATGAAGCTTGGTGGGGTAAGAAACCAACACTTGATCATTGCAAAGTGTTTGGATCAGTCGCTTATGCTTATGTACCATCACAACTTAGACATAAACTTGAACCAAAAGCTGAAAAATACGTGTTCATCGGATTTGATGAAAAGTCGATGGGTTACGGGTTATGGATTCCTTTAACCAAACAGTTTATTGTTTCCAGAGATGTGACATTTGATGAAGGAAAGAGCTGGTATGCAGATAACGAGCATAATGATGAAACAATTGAAGAAGAGATAAGAAGAAATGAAAAAGGTAAATCACATATGCAGGTGAATGGAGATGAAGATCATATGCAGGCAAGAACTTCCATATTTGGTTCAGTAATGAGAAATGAAGATGCACCGAGATTTGATGAAGTAGTGTATTCAAATACACATGAAGAATATGAACCAAGAAGGTCAAACAGATTAAGGAAACAACCACAAGGTATTCCTATGATACTTCTTATTTGACTCAAAAAAATTATGCTTACTTAGTAAAGGAAGATGAAGAACCTCATAATTATAGTGAAGCAAAAGGTAAGAAACAGTGGGAAGAAGCAATGAAGGAGGATTTCAATGCACTTGAGGAGAACAAGACTTGGGATCTTGTTCCAAAACCAAATCATAAGAAAGTGATTGGAAATAAATGGGTTTACAAAGTAAAGATGGAAGAATAGCCAGATACAAACCTAGACTAGTAGTAAAAGGCTATGCTCAGACGCATGGCATAGATTATGATGAGACATTCAGTCCAGTGGCAAAGATGTCAACCATAAGGACATTGATTGCTATAGAAGCATCAAAAGGATGGAAAGCAAATCAGCTGGATATAAAGAATGCATTTCTAAATGGATATATATCAGATGAAGTCTACATGGAACAACCTAAAGGGTTTTTAAGTTCCAGTTACCCAAATCATGTTTGCAAATTAAGAATAGCACTCTATGGATTGAAGCAAGCTCCAAGAGCTTGGAATTACAGACTTGTGAAGTATCTCAATGATCTTGGATACCAAAGTTCAAAGGCAGATGCAAGTCTAATCATTAAGAGAACAGATGAAGGTATGATCTACATTTGTATTTATGTAGATGACATTATAATCACAGGTACCTCAGATGCAGGAATCAAGGAGGTAAAGAGATTGCTTGAAAACGAATTCAAGATCAGTGATCTAGGAAAGTTATCATACTTTCTTGGAATGGAAGTCACATATACAGATCATGGTGTATATGTTTCGCAAGAAAGGTTTCCTAAACTTACTAAAGAAGTTTAACATGGAGGATTGCAGAGAAGCTTCAACACCGCTTGAAGTAAATCATAAACTCAGCAAATATGATGGTGCAGAGTTTAAAGACATGAGGAAGTATCAATCTTTAGTGGGAAGTTTGATTTATGCTACGCTAACAAGACCAGATCTTAGTTATGCAGTAGAAGTTCTCTCACAGTTTATGCATTGTCCGAAGGATCAACATTGGGTTGCAGGACAAAGAGTTCTTAGATATATCAAAAGAACTATAAAGGAAGGATTATATTATCCTTTTACATCAGATATAAAGCTGAGAGCGTACAGTGACTCAAACTGGGTAGGAAGTCAAGATGACAGAAGGTCAACACATGGGTATATGATATACCTAGGAGATAAGCTTGTCAGTTGCTCTTCAAAGAAGCAGCATACAGTGGCTTTATCATCAACTGAAGCCAAATATAAAGGACTTGTGGAAGCTGCTAAAGAACTGATATGGATGCAGACCTTGTTCAAAAGCTTGGGTATTGATCAAGGTACACCTATCATAGTTCGTTGTATCTTGCAACAAATCTAGTATTTCATGCAAGAACAAAGCACATAGAGATTCAATATCATTTCCTAAGGGAAAAGGTAATGGAGAAGGAGATTGAAATAGTATTCACTCCTACAAAAGATCAGATTGTAGATATTTTGACAAAGAGCTTGGATGAAATATCAGAGGATGTTAATTAGTGATTGAGGGGGATTTCTTGGAGATTCACTCACTAATTAGACATAAAGACATGAAGAAATATGAAGGATAAAGAAAGATGAAGAGAAGCAGAAACAAAGTACCAAGAAAAACCAAAACCTTAGTGAAGGGACAAATTCACGCCTGTAACATAGTGCATAGAAACTTCCAGAATTACGAGTTTTGAATCTCAGATCAAAGATGTATATAAGAGAGAGAGAATAGAGATAATATAGAGAGCGCATAGAGACAAAGAAGAGAGTTCCATAAGAGTGAATAGAAATATAGAAGACGCAAATATGCGTATGTAGAGATGAATTGTAGAACCTGAAATGTCTGGTATTCATCTGTAAGAGAGATGGTAAGGAAGAACTACTCAGCATAGGAGAGTTTTCCATGGCTATGAGCGAAGTAAGACCAAGCCATTTTGTACACATCTTCTCTAATAGAAAACACATGTTTGTGTGGAAAGATTTGAGCGCATTCTTCTTGTGTGAAGAAATCTAAGTGATTTCATGTTACTGTGAAAGTTAGTTAACAGTTATAGTTTTGTCAGTGCACATTTTATGGTAATTCTATAAGTTAGATCTCACAGTATAGTGTAAAGTTTTTCATGAGTGATAGATTATTTTGAAGCTACTAACCTCAACTACAAACTGATGAAAAGATTTTTGTGAAACGGGACATGTACACACAGTACTGTATGTGATAGTAAAGACATCCAAAACTGATGAAGTT
The DNA here is from genome assembly GCA_020310875.1 of Ceratopteris richardii. NCBI lineage: Eukaryota > Viridiplantae > Streptophyta > Polypodiopsida > Polypodiales > Pteridaceae > Ceratopteris > Ceratopteris richardii. The sequence continues at coordinate 23,745,237 of CM035412.1, forward strand.
TTTCTCAAACTTCAGATAGAGTTCATTCACTGAAGGAAGCTCAGGTATTACTTCCTTACTTCATTTACAACCATTTGAAGTAACTACAAATAGAATTGCAGTTGATTCGGGTAACATTCTGATACAATTACGGTGAGATTATGGTAACACTCTAGTAACAGTTCGACGAAGTTCCGGTGATATTTCGGTGAGTTCAAAACACAGTTTTGGCACATTTAAGTGACGAGAAGAAGATCTAATAGTAAGCAAATAAAGAATTGAAAAGATTGAAGTAAATGAGATCAGAATTGAAGCCTGAAGAAAAAGCAAAGTTTTTCTGTAAAGTGAATTTTTCAGATTTCACTAAACACAGTTATAAAGTTTTCAGTTTCAGAACTTTGCTAAGCTACTGATGATTATAGAGATGTTCTAATATCACTCTAGCTTAGTTCTTGTGGCGTGGCAACTTCCGCAGCTTAATTACAAGCTCTTGCTGCGTCAACAAGCTCTTGCTGCGTCAACAAGCTCTTCACATTTAGCCACTTGAGACAAATATGCAAAATGCTTAGCAATGTATCATATGTAAGCCTTAATATGGGATATCTTATTCTATTTGAAGTCCTTCTTAGTGTTGAAATAGTGCTTTTTATCGTTTCTTTACTTCTTTAGATTCCTAGAGTTTGAATCTCTTCTCCTACTTCTTTCTCTTCATCTTATGTAAGCATGGTTGCCCACATATCTTTGTCTTCAAGCAACTTTCCTTTGCATTTCTCTTTTGTTGTACTTTCTTGAGAGATTGGAGAAAAACTTCTAAGCCTTCTAGACCATGGGCTTGTGTGACTTTATGTTTTATGACCTAATGTTTTAGGTTGGCATATCTTCATACTCTCTTGTTCTATCCTTTGTTCTTGTACCTTGTCTGCTTCCCTTAAGTCTTTAGCCTATAAATCACAAATCTTCACATACCAAGGTGTGAGAGCATCAAAGAGAACATTTCTACTAACTTGTGGATCCTTTGTGGAGGGGTTATAACACATGTATCCTCTTTGTTTATCTACATGTCCACGAAATATACATTTTTCAGCTCTAGGGTCCATTTTTGTCATCTTACCTCTTGTGTTATGTGCACATAAGAAGTGCACCAAAGATCCTCAAGTACTTGAAATTTTGTTTCCTTCCATACCAAGATTAATCAGGAGTAATCTCATGTACTCCCCCTATTGGTGTCCTTTATAATGTATATAGTAGTGGAAACAAAATCCCCCCAATAGCATAGAGGTATGTTCATCTCATCCAACATTGCTCTTGCTATCTCTGCAATATGCTTCACTAGAAATAAAAATAACTACGTATCTATAGATTCTCCATCTAAAATTCATTCTACCCATCGATTTTTAGATCTCCCATGTCTTTGATAGAAGAGTGCCACTTCTATCTAGACAACCAAGGTGAGAAGTGAATCTCTCTCTCTCTCTCTCTCTCTCTCTCTCTCTCTCTCTCTCTCTCTCTCTCTCTCTCTCTCTCTCTCTCTCTCTCTCTCTCTCATCTCATCTAAGGAAAAAAGCTCTAGTAGTGGAATCTATTCCACTTTCCCTTTTCCTTTGAAAGATATTCTTTTGAATCCATTTGCTCTACTCATCCAACAATGAGAATATATATACATAAGTTCTCGATGTTTTTCCTTCCAAAGTAGTGGAGAATGAAACTCCCATGTGAAGGAAAACTACATTGAAAAGTAGAGTGCATGAACCCCTTCTAAAAGAGACTAAAATATGTTTTCTAAACACCTCCTCTCACTAGTGGAAAACATACTCTATTCTTATCCTATGAAGAAATCATGTTTTCCTTTCCTTTTTCTCTTTCAAAGAACAGGAGCGTAAATGAGAACTCTAAGCTAAAGTGATATCTCTCCTTGATCTCCAAGCTAATTCCTAAAGTGAGATCTCTCCTCGATCTCCAAGTTAATTCCCACTTTCTCCTTTCCTTAAAAGAGAGATTTATGAATTTATTTGCTCCTCTCTTCCATAAAGTAATACATAATCCCTCATTACATACATTCCTATGAAGGTGGAGAACCAATCACCCATATAAAATGAAGGTTTATGAAGTGAAGAGTGGAGAAAATAAATTCCTTATTAGGCTCAAATCCCTCTGTTAAAATGATCAGCAATGATGTGACATGATATCATAATACAAAGATGTGTATCCACACTAAAGAACTATCTCTACCAACCATCCTCTATGCATGGATCTGTACGATCCATCTATACTAATTGAACTATCCTTCCTGATCTCTATAAGTGAGTATGTGATATCAATGGTGATAAAATCACCTGTCACATTTTCTATTAGAAGAATAAATCTTCCCTAACCTATGAAGGATAACTCCTAATGCTAAGGAGATGCCTACTAAGAGCTCTCCTCTCGTCTAGTGAGACATGCCACCATGAGTCCTTTTCTCCCTAGCCATAGAAGAAGAGTGTTCAATTGGAAGCCATTTCCATCGTCCCGTGCCAATGGAACCTTGTTTTAATTCATGGTGTCATACCTACACTAAACAAAATGTATATTCCATATATATATAATGGAATATGTAGGTGAAATCTAATGAATTCCATGTCATCAACTCATGTAGGTAGACTCTAAGGAATCCCATGTCCTCAAAATAGTATAGTTTGGTTGTAGTCAACATGCAAGTGTGGATATCCCTTTTTATTCCAAAATAACTTGTTCCTAGGTACCAAGACCAGGTCTAAGTACCTCTCTCTAGATCGCAACATACATATATGTATTGGGTACCCCAAATCTTCCTCATTGAGGGATCTATGTTCTAAATCATAAAGCTAGTGCCATGACTATGGCCTTCCTAGCCATCACTCGAATCACTTTAGCACCCATCCATGTTCTCTCATGAAACCCATCTGTTGGTAGTGGCAGTAGCCAGAGGCATAGAAGACGCGGAAGCATGTAAAGACGGAGCAGGGAGCCTGTCGAATCTTTTTTTCAAAGAATTATGTTTTAAAATACTTTTCAAAAAATTCCAACAGGGATTTTTATCACTATTGTAACATATGTAATATAGAAAAACCCTTTTCTTAATTTCTTGCTCCATTTTGTGCAAGCCGAGGACTCGAGCTTGAGGAGCTTAGGTAGAATGAGCGTATCAATTTTGGTTATTTTTAGACACCGTTTACCCTCTCAAATAGCGCATAGGACCTATTTTTTAACTATGTCGGTCACTAGATGTGAAACCGGTCAAAACTAGTCTAGAATCTATAAAAAGAGCTAGAGAGCTCATTTTTTAGGTTAGCTTGTGTGAGTAGAGAAGAGCTTAGAGCTATTTTGAGCTTGTAAGAGTGTTCTTGAGTAATAGAGTTGATTTCTCACCTTCCATTGTGTCTTGCTTGTCTCTTCGTAGTGTGTGTGTTTGTGTGTGTGCATCTCTATGCTTCTCACCTTCACTCTCACTTCATCTCACATTCACGATCTTCATATCACTCCTATCTCTTCCGCGGATTGACATTAAGGAGGTGGAGCTTCTTAACGTGGTTCTCACCATTGTGCTATAGCAACACCAAATTTTGCGCCGTTGCCGGGGATCGAGTCTAGGACAAATGTGTGATGGTAAGAGTATAGCAAGAAGTGGCGTTGGAAGGTAAAAATTTCAGTTTTTGTTGTTGTTTTTAGTTAGTTTTTAGTGTTTTTCACCTCCCCCACACTCCATCTTCATCACCGCATCTTCATCTCCAACTCCAAAAAAATCAGAAAATTCACCATATCCACCCATTCTCCTCATTTCCCCTCATTTGTGCATGTGCAAGAGAGAGAGAGAGCTTTTGTGCTTGTGTGTACTTGTGTGTTTTGAGTTTTCTTGCAGGTACAGAGCTCCAGTGCATCAGGAAGGCTGCAAAAAGGTAAGAAAATCACTTTCTGTCAGAAATTGCCGATTGTGTCAGACCATCGTGATGGTCTGCCAAGTTCGGAATTTGAGGTAAGCGAGTTCATGGGCGTGTAGGCGACCCTTGCGCCTCTAGGAATCCACAAACGCATTTCAAAAATTCACACTTTGGTGGACCATCGCGATTGGCTCACGCCATTGCGATTGTGTCACACCATCGCGATTGGCTCACGCCATCGCGACGGCTCGGCCGGACCATCGCGACGATCTCACGCCATCGCGACGGTTCACTTGAACCATCGCGACGGTCCTTGACCATCGCGACGATCCCGTCAACCCCACACCATCGCGATTGGCCTATGCCATCGCCTCGATAGTTCCATGTGGCAAGCTAGACCATCGCGATTGCTCACTAGCCATGCCATCGTGACGCGACCCTTACACCATCGCGACAGCTCAAAATTTGGACCATCGCGATTGGCTCACGCCATCGCATTGGTGACCATCGCGACGGTTCACTTCGGACCATCACGACGGTTCACGTTGACCGTTGACTGACGCCATCGCGATTGTTCACTCAATCGGACCATCGCGACGCCTCACCCCGACCATCGCGATTGCTCACATTTAGACCATCGCGACCGTGCACTTCAGACCATCGCAACGGTTCACGCACATGCCATCGCGACGGTTCGCCTAGACCATCGCGACGGTCCCAGACCATCACGATCATCTCAGACCATCGCGATTGCTCACTCAAACGCAAATTTTAGGGTTTGATTTTTTGACCAATTTTGGGGCTATTTTTTGAAAATTTTTGGATCATTGCACTCATAGGAGAACCCTTAGCTCATATATAAAGAAAAACCTGTGTGTGAGTTTTCACCCCCCAGGGCCTGAACGGTCATATCTTTTTCATCCGAAGTTCGTTTTTTGAGCTTAATAGCTCGTTAGAAAGCTCTTTACGAGTACTACGTGACCTCAACTATTTTTTTCAAAAAGAATACATTGATGTTTTGAGAGGATATTTTTGAGGTTGACATAGTTGGGAATAGGAAAGAAAGGGGGCTTTGGAAGAGAAGTTGTCAAAGGTTAAGGGACTTTAAAAGTGTATAAAATCAAGTGCTTGATCATCCATTTGTGATATTGGTCTAATATTGGATTTTTCCAGGTCTAGCAAAGGCAATCAAAGGCATTCAAGGCAAGGCAGTGAAGGGCATAAAGCTTGGGAAGCACGGCTTCTTGGGCATCAAAGCAACCAGAAAAGCTGACTCGAGGTTGGAAGATTACTCAACCCCCTCAGTCAATTTTTAGCTTAGGATACACGTTAGCATTGTGGATTCAAGACGATAGGAATGCGCCAAGTTCAAGAATAAGAAATTTATCAAGTCCAAGACTAAAATTAAAGGTGTGTGATACGAAAACTCAAGGGAAATAACATAAGTCTGACGGAACGAGAACTCAAAAGTACCACGGAAAGTCGAATTCCTGACGCATACATTAAAACAAGAATCTAAAGAAATTTAAAAAGAATCAAGAAAGTAATAACAAAGAATCATTGACGAGCTGAGCGTGTACTGAGTGTGCAATGAAGAAAATTTAATGAACCTTAGATCGGGCAAACACATAGGTAAGTCAGACCGACGAAGCCTTAGATCATCAGAGGCAAGTGTAGGAACTACTGCACGATCGTGGGCTCAACAATTGAACACTAATTACCCCTACGAGATCTCAGATACGAGTGAATCAGAAATGGCATTTAGCATTGAAAGCCCAGAAGTAGGGTCGAATGTAGCTTACTTCGAAAAGCCTGAAGGACCCCATAGGACTCAATTGGAGTTTCTCCGAACCAACCGATTAGGTGCCCGCATCTATGAGGATGGTTTGCGAAGACAAGTGGTGCAAATGCACAACCCCGATCAACCCATTGGATTGGAACATCCAGTGGTGAAATTCGAGAGAGACGCGTACATAGACAAGGAAGGAACGATGTACATCTTAAGTATGCAGCCAAACAATATGAATGAGTTTGGAATGATTCAGTTAGAGACGGAAGCGAGATCTCAAGGAAAGGAACCATTAGAAGAACCTAGGACACGTAGAGGGAAATTTGTACTGACACGAGTACTAGTTCCAGATTGGACCCCTCAAGATAACAGAAGCATAGAGCTGTTTGTAAACAAAGAAACTGATGAAGCTTTTTGGAGATACAGAACGGAACAACCTAGTGAGGTAGGCTCCATCATAATCTATGAGTTCAAAGACCCTGATACACCTGGAAAGGTGGTATATCTAGACGAAACTTCAGAAAGAATATTTGTGGTACCAGACCACGCAAGAAATACTTACACATGGAGAGGTGAGCTAGTATTCCCTCCATCACGATCAAACGTAAATGCGATCCAACAAGGGACTGGAACATCCTCAACCCATGGCATGCAAAGGGAGAAAAATAAAGAGAGACCCGAAGTAAGCTTCACTCATCCCATAGGAAGAGATAGAACCACCATAAACACGGATAGAGCGGATAGACAAAGAGATCATGGAATACCAGGTGGTAGAGATGATTTTCCTCTACCAAGACCACGAGAACACGCAAGAATACCAAGACCCACTCAGTTAGTAAAATCCATGAAAAATTACTTTGATAGGACAGGAGATCCCTACGACCATGTCGCAGAATTCAAGCAAGTACTAAGAGCAGAACAAGTCGAAGACATGTTCACCCAATATAATGCATTTGGACTAACGTTAAAGAATACCGCTTTAACTTGGTTTCAACCATTGCAGCAAAGGCAATTTAGAGACATCCATCACTTTTTAGAGTCATTCATCACTGAATTCTCTAAAAGTGGGATCAGACATGACACGTCTTCGTTGATTCATAGCTTTAAACAGACCCCTCAGGAAACAGTTAGACTCGCTGGACATAGGTTCAGACAATATGTTGAAAGATGTCCAATGCAAGAGCTACCCTCACAAGCCAAGCAAGTGTCATTGTTTCTAGATGGCTTGTTGAGATCTAAACTACGCTCCTACGTGTACTTAAAAGAACCCAGAACGCTAGAGCAGTGTGTAAGAATTTGTATAGACATTGAGGACAACTTAGGAGACGAGTTAGAACTCTCAAAATTCTACAAGGACTCGGACTGTTCTTCTCTAGCATCCACAAAATTGTCTAACTCGATAGAGGACCTAGCAAAAAAAGTGGCCCAGAAACTAGGAGTTTCTAGTAAACAGATGCCCAAGTTAACAACTAACGTACGTTGTTACACTTGTGGTGGAAATCATTTGGCAAATGTGTGTCCCAATGCGACACAACCGCAAGCCAACCCTAGTGGCCAGTACGTACAATTGCGAGAAGATACAGGAATCATACGGCTCAGGACTGCCCATACAACAAACAGGCAGTGAGACAGAACTACCCGCAAGCATACCCGCAGCCAGGTAGGTATCAAGGCCAATACAATGCTCAGCCTTACTACTATAGGCCTCCTCAGAACTACCCTTATCAGGCGCAACAGAGACCTCAACCTGTCTTAGCTCAGCAGCCACCCCCACCAGCGAATGTCATCTCAGTGAAATACGCTGCTGCAGAAGAAAACCTAAGTAGGGCTTTAGTGCCTTCTTCACCTTTGATCACAAAGAGTGACCCGAACTCAAACAGTTTTGACTCAACTCATATAGATAGTCCACTCGCTTATTACACGGAGTCACCAGAACATGTGGAGACATATCATTATGATAGTCCACTAGTGGAACCTAGTTGGGAGCCAGACTATGCTAATGTGATGTACACAAACCCAAATCCATGGCCCCAAGTGAGACAACAAAGACCACAGGGCCCTAGAGGACCATGTTTTAGGTGCCAAGGAGATCATTTCATAAAGGATTGTCCACATCCCCCGATAGCAGGGCAATCACAGTACTATAACATCCAAGGCTTTTGTGCCGATTGTGGCAAAGAGCACATAATCAAAGATTGTCCTAAGAACCCAGTTAATGCTTCAAATGTGACACCGATCAACGTGATAGGTATTGTACACAATGCAGATTGATCCAACCCTACATACGTGCCTATCCAAGCTATAACCAGAGCCCAGGCGCTCTTACAAAACCAACAGCTTAATCAAGAGAAAATAGCCGGAACTAGTGAAGTTGCAGAATCTAGCAGTAAAAAAACAAAATCTTGGAAAGATTCCAGAGAGAGGATCAAGAGAAAATGGAGTAAAAGGATAATTGAGTTGGAAGGAAGTTTAAAGGACTCTAGAGCCAAAATCCTAGAACTGACTTCACAGGAATTGAATCAAGAGAATCTAGCTCAAAAATCAGGATCAATTTTAGCGGAACCCATACCTGAAAACCTAGACATGATGTTTCGTGCATATCAAGCTAGGATAAAAGAAGGACCTCAGTTAGCTGAAATGAGTAAGAACTACCCACAAGCTGATTTAGAAACTGAGAGAACTAAACTTTGCATGAAGATGGTAGAATTAGCACAAGCTTTGTTCGAAGCCTCTAGATATCTTAATTGGAATAACATGGCAAAACCTGAGCTACATTTTCAAGGTCTAATGGAGAGGCTAGAATACTTGATAGACAGCAAAGAGAAAAAGAGTGAGCATAGGAACCCTATTGTCCTAGAGACACAGGAAAGGAATGCACCATCCCTGTCTCAAGTACCCAATACAGAAAGTCAAGACAACCTGTCTTCCATACATAGGTACTCACATGAATTTTTGAGAGAAATCCAAGAAGAGAAATGGAGAAAAGAACAAGGAACCCATCCTCCTATTCATGAAATAGACGACTTGCAGGAACAATTTCCCCAAGATATCCCCTCTATTTACGATGATGTAGAGGAAGAACAACTAAGTGAACATACAGGTTTTGAATCTAATTCTTTGCATGAATTACCTCAGTTCATAGGACCTTGGGAAGCAAAGTCTATAAGTATGAGAGCACCCACAATAATAGTGAGGAATGAAGAATCAGTGATCCCTAGAAACACGGAAGTAATCAAGAATACCAAAGTACAGTGTAATCTCACTCTGGAGGAATTGTTAAAGGTAAAACTAGAATTGTGGAAACATGTAGCAAATCAATTCCATGAGCTTGCTACAACTTCGTCTCAGATAGGATCACATAAGAAGGTACCAGAGATACCCGTAGAAAAGATCAGAGATGTAAGTGAAGGCGAGGAAGGTAACACTTATCTTCCAATAACCCATCAGTGCTACACCACGAAAGCCATCTTAGATTCAGGAGCCGGGGTAGCCATCACTACCACCGCTTTATGGAAACGTTGGGGTAAGCCAGCACTCAAACCCACCAGGATGAAGCTACAAATGGCTGACAGACACATAGAAAAACCATTAGGCTTACTAGAAAGCATATCTCTCACCACTTATGGTGTGGAGTTTGAGCATACCTTTGCCATTTGTGATTTTAGTAAAAATCATGCTTATGAGATGATATTGGGATGACCATTCATGCGTCAGTTGCAAATTGTACAAGATTGGGGAACTAATTCTTTGTACTTCAACATTTAGGAGTGACTACTAAAGTCAATCTTAAAGACTATTCACATCGAGATGTACCCCCAATACAATGGAATACCATCCATAAGACACAGGTAGAAACAGAATCGGTACACTCATTAGAGTCAGATCCCTCATGGTTGCACGAGGACACTCACTTATGGATGTGTAAAGTTGCAAAACAAGAGGAAGAACGGTTAGAAGCAAGGACTTTAGGTGCAGAGCAACATCCAAGAACCCTTCAAGACCCAGCTTATGCACCTGTAGTATTTCCAGACGAAGAGTTTGAACCCTATGGTTGGGAAGAAATCCTAGCAACCATGGATGTAGCCATCAATGAAGAACAATTGACATCCCACTGTGACGAGGATGGCTATGACATTTCAGTTCTCACGATAGAGCCAATCATGTGTGATTCAGTTTTAGAAGAGTGTGAACCGAACACTGATGCATTCGAGGACGCGAGTGATTTTGATTTAGAGTCAATTATTATGGACCCACCCTTTGCATCAGAAGAAGAATATTTCTACGAAGTAGAGACTAATCCTCAGACACACGAAGAAATCATGAATGAGGTGAGGATAGCTACACAAGTGACTAGCAAGAGTGAAGGCAAGAAAAGAAAGAAGAAAAAAACCATGCCAGAAGAAGAAGAATCTTTGTTTGAGGTTCCCGAGAACTTCAAGAAATATGAAATAGAAGATAGAAGAATAATGGTACGAATGCCAAACAGAAAAGATGACATTGGAGAAGTATATGATAATCGAGAGAAAACCAAAAAAATCATAGTTGCCATAGAAGGAGAAGAAGAGAAATGTACATACATAGGGCATGATTTGACGAAGGAAGAAGAAGAAGAATTAGTTGCCCTATTGCGCGAATATAGAGATGTGTTCGCTTGGAGTTACAAAGATTTGAAAGGAGTAGATCCAGACATATGTGCTCATAGAATCCCTATGACTCCAGATGCAAAACCGACAAAACAGAAACCATACACGTACAATGATAACTATGCTGCGAAGATTAAAGAGGAAATAGATCATTTGATAGAAGTAGGATTCATTTACGAAATTGAGCATACCGAATGGGTATCCCCCATTGTGGTTGTGCCCAAGAAGAATGGAAAATTGCGTGTGTGTATTAACCTTAAAAAAGTTAATGCCGCCACAATTAGAGATAGTTATCCTCTTCCTATCACAGAACACTTATTGGAAAGAGTTGCGGGCAAGGAAGTTTACAGCTTTCTTGATGGTTTCTCAGGCTATAATCAAGTAGCCATTGCTCCAGAAGACCAACACAAGACGGCTTTTGCCACTGAATGGGGCATATTTGCATTTCGTGTGATGCCTTTTGGCTTAACAAATGCACCCGCTACTTTCCAGCGACTTATGTGTCATGTTTTTAAGGAATTCTTACGCAAGAATTTGGAAGTTTATGTCGATGACTTATGTGCACATTCAAATATAAGACAGACGCATATCCCAGAGTTAAGACAAATATTTGACAAATGTCGCCCCGGATTGGAGTAACCCATTCCATGTGCATGTGGATGCATCCAACTACGCCATAGGATGTGTGTTAGCACAACCCACGAGTGAAGGTAACATAGATCTCCCCATAGCTTACGCGAGCAGACAATTGAACGCAGCAGAAAGAAATTACACCACGACGGAACGAGAAGGATTAGGGATTATCTACGCGGTAAAGAAATTCAGGCATTACTTGTTGGCCAACAAATTCAAGTTCTTTACAGATCATCAAGCTCTATTGTACTTAGTCAACAAGCCATGTAACACAGGACGATTAATACGTTGGTTTCTATTACTGATGGAGTATGATTTTGAAGTCGTAGTTAGAAAAGGAAAGACACATCTCAGAGCTGACCACCTTTCAAGATTAACCTCAGGAGAAGCTCCTCGAGGAATAGTGGACGAATTACCCGATGCATATTTGTTTAACCTTGAGATAGCACCAGAATGGGCCAAGCCTATAGTCCCTATTCTCACGTATGGACCCAACAATCCTAGGATAAGGATCAAGGAAGGAGAGATTACCAAGTCTCAGAGATACCAAATCATAGCAGGAAGCATATATAAACAGGATAATCAAAAGATTCTTGCTTGTCGTGTAGATGAATCAGAACATGCAAATTGGTTGCAATTAGCACACATAGGTGCATTAAAGCAACATCATTCGAAACATCGTACATTGCACACTCTGCATAGACTAGGAGTATATTGGCCTACAATGGAAGCAGATGTCTATAAGTTGTGTAAAGAATGCCATGTCTGTTGTGAAAGACCACCAGTAGAGCATGCTACATTATATCACGTGTCTCTCACACCAGAGTGGAGTGAACTTTTAGTGACGTACTTGAGGATGAACACATTCCCTCAAGGAATGACTTTAGCGCGACAACGCAGTCTAGAGCAGGAAGCTCAAGACTATTCACTTATTGGCGATAATCTATACAAACGAGGTCGAGACCAATACCTAAGGCAGTGTGTTCATGAAAGTGCACACCAAGGTGTTGCAGGAGGTCATTTTGGACCCGATAGGATAATCAAAGCCATCCTCTTTGCAGGTTTATGGTGGCCCACTCTTCACATGGATGCACATACCTATGTCAAGAGATGTGATGTGTGCCAAAGAACTCAATTTCCTACTCGCAGAGATGAAATGCCATTGAAACCCATGATGGGAGGACGTGCATTTTCTAAGTGGGGCATAGACTTTGTAGCACCCATTAACCCCCCTGCAAAAGGAACACATGCTGAATACATTATTGTTGCAACGGATTATCTCACCAAATGGGTAGAAGCAAAAGCCACAAAAAAGAATGATGCACACACGACTGCAAAATTCTTATTTGAAAATGTCTTTACAAGATATGGATTGCCTATAGAGTTAGTGAGCGATCGAGGAACTCACTTTCTAAACCAAGTCATTGAATATTTGTTACAGGATTTTATGGTGATTCACAAGAAGTCCGCACCATATCATCCTTAGGCCAATGGTCAGGCTGAAAGCACTAACAAGATCCTTTGTAACGTACTGACAAAACTCGTGAACAACAAACGTTCAGATTGGGACAAACAGTTACACCACGCTATTTGGGCATATCGAGTGGCCTATAAGACCGTACTCAATGCAACTCCCTTTCAGATGGTTTTTGGTCAGAATGCTGTTGTTGCTCTAGCACAATGGTGAGAACCACGTTAAGAAGCTTCACCTCCTTAATGTCAATCCGAGGGAGAGGTAGGAGTGATATGAAGATCGTGAACGTGAGATGATGTGAGAGTGAAGGTGAGAAGCACAAAGATGCACACACACATACACACACACAATGAAGAGACAAGCAAGACACAATGGAAGGTGGGAAATTAGCTCTATTACTCAAGAATACTCTTACAAGCTCAAGAATAACTCTAATCTCAAACAAGCTACAATGAACCAACCTCAAAATGAGCTCTCTAGCTCTTTTTATAGTTTCTAGACTAGTTTTGACCGGTTTCACATCTAATGACCGGCCTAGTTAAAAAATAGGTCCTAGAGGCTATTTGGGAGGGTAAACGATGTCTAAAAATAACGAAATTTGGTACGAGTATTCTACCTAAGCTCCTCAAGCTCGAGGACTCCTCGGCTTGCACAAAATGGAGCTATGGGTTACAAAAATGGGGTTTTGTCTATATTACATATGTTACAAGAGTGATGAAAATCACTGTTGGATGTTTGAAGAAGTAATAAAAATATAATTGTTTTGAAAAAAATGATCCGACTGGCTCCCTGCTTTGTCTTCACATGCTTCCATGGCGTCTGTGCCTCTGACTGCTTCCAACACCCCCCTCCCTCTCGCTTCTGTCGTCCCTGACAGAACCTTGTTGTGAGGTCTGCCGGATGTAATTCTGTAGGAGGTCTTGAGCGAGGGTGTGCTCTGATACACGAATTCCTCGGGCTAGATCAGCCTCGAGTTTCTCCCAGTCGATAGGTTGCGGCTCGTCTGGTGGTGGGAGCTGATAGTGTGTGGAGTACACCATTCGTTCACAGGCGAATAATTGCAATAAATGTGTCGGCCTGCTTATGAATACTTCTGAATGGTACTCCCAAAAACCGGTGGTGAACATTTCTTCGAATGTTTGCTTGTAACAGGCCGGTAGATATTTGATCCTGCAGTGCCAGGCGTAACACACCCGTAGCGATGGCGTTGTGCTCATATCATAGACTAAATCCAAATTGCCATGCTCAAAGCCCGGGGTGTTGACATGGGGAGCCTTGATGCGCCGGAAGACTTTAAAGACCATCTGCATCATGTCAAAGATTTTGACAGTCATTTGCGCGGCTATATCATCCATAGGTTTTAATCGAGGGAGCCAGTGGCGGATCGTCGCCATCATATAGCCAACTGTGGGTAACGCGACTGGTGGCTTGAAATAGGGGTAGTTCAGCCAGTCTGGGCACTGCTTATTGTTCTGTAGCTTTATAGCGAAGGCAGTCCAAGAGCGGCGTCGTGGTACTGGTCCCCAGCACGGATTAAATTTTAAGTGAAGAGGCGCTTTTACCCACGTGCTCATCATCTCTGGATAATTTTGCAGTAAATCTTTGCGCCAGTCTGGTTGGAGGATTTCACCTCTCTGCGCCCTTGGTGGCAAGTCCGCTGGCTCAAATTGAGTTGCATGCGTCGGTTTCATGCCGGTTTCTTTCTCTATGGTTAATTGATATTCTGCCATTAACATAAAGTATGGTTTATACTGAAGCTCATGCCCGGATATGTATCTTCGCGGGGCCATGTGAGCAAAGAATGGTGATTGTAAAATTTTTTCTTCAATTATGGCCATGGCATGTAGCTGTGCCTCTACTCTGGCCGAGTGTGTTGTTCCGAGTTCTTCTACTGTCTTCATCCACGCGGGGGTAGGTAATTCGTAGGTCATCTGGCCTTCGGCCGTGACACGTCCGCCTGGGATGGGTATTGGTTCATAAGCCTCTTCGAAGGTCTCCTCCACCGGGATAGTGACAGTCTCTTCCTCAGCTGGTAGCTCAGGTGGGGAGTCTGGCCTTGGTGGTGCTTCATAGATGGCAATCCTAGATTCAAGGTTCGTTACCTGGGCCCGGAGTGCGTTGAGTTCCTCTAAAACTTCAGGGGCAGGGTCCACAGGTGCTGGTACTTCCGCTGCTACTGGTACCTGTTGTGTTGCGGGTTCTTTGAGTTGTAGCAGTTTGTGATCTTCCTTTAATTTTTGATACTCTTCATTCATCCGATCATAGTCCTCGAGCAATCTGACATGGTCGTCTAGCAACATCCGCATCGACTCAGATGGGATGGCCTTGAATCTGCTCGGACTTAGTGGCTTGTCTGGATGATCTAAAGCCGCCTCCAAGTTCTCTCTGTTCTGCTCTTGGAGTCGCTGGTTCTCCTCTTTAGCTGCGGCTAAATGTCTTCTTAATAAGCCCATATTTCTAGTAAGCGTTGCATTGCGGACAGTCTGGGCTCTAAGTAGGTTATCTAAATCTGCGGTGGCCTCTTTGCTTTTTTCCTCACTTTCTATTTCTAACTTGTGATAAGCCTCGCGTAACTCTTGGTACCGGCTGTTCAGTGAGGCGTTCTCAATTGACAACAAATTAAGCTGCGTTTGTAAGTCGTTCGTCGTTTTCTGCAGCTGTTGATAATTGGTGCCGAGTGATGCAAACTCATCTCGGACTTGCGTCATACATGCGAACATGTGTTGAAATGCTGTGTCTACGGTGGGCGATAGCAGTAGTGAAGTGCTAAATGAGGATGCAGTGATGGTAGATGCAGTGGGAATGGGAATCGGGGTTGGGACTGTGGATGCAGTGGTGATTGTGGAAAATTGTGAAGTGCCTAAATATGAGGGTGTTGTGAGTGTAGTGGGTGGTGGTGAGGTGGGTGGTGATATGTCCATGCCATTGGACGTGTTTAATGTTGTGACTGTGAAAAGTGGTGTGATTGGGGGTGGTTGCGTAGGTGTGAATACGGGATTTACAAACGTAGAGTAGTTTACAGGGGGGATGGTGGGAATAGTTTGGTGAAACGGGGAAATAGGGGTTATGGCAGGTTGGGGAGGTGAGACGGGTGAGAAGGTTAGCGGGGTTAGGAAGGGAAATGGGGTTCTTAGAGGTGGGGGAAACGCCGGGAAGGGTGAAGGGGCGAAGGGGTTAATATAGGGATGCAGAGGGCTGGGTGTGGGCCTGGTGGTATGAATGGGTAAGGAAGAGGTTGGGGCTATATTGCTTTGTACAGGTGTGGATGTGGGGAAAGCAGGTGGGTATCTGGGTGATACAGGATGGGTTGGTGACAGATGAGGTGAAAGAGGAGTCGAAGGGGTGGAGGTTATTTCGAGGATTGTAGTGGTATGTACAATGGTGGTACGGGGGGGCGAATCTACAAGAATGGTTTCTGCGGTGACTGAACGTTCGGGGGCGAGGCGTGCCTCCCTGGCTTGTGCTGAAGATTGGGCTCCTGTTGGTACACGAATATACTCCCCGGGTTTTGAGAGTAGTCGCACTCGGCGGGGATCAAATTGAGGTAATTGCTTTCTTTGTAAAAATCTGAGTGCTTCATGGGAGCCTACTGATTGGACCAACTCTCGGAACCCTCTAATATAGGCGTCTTCGAATCCTCCTGAGATGAGTTCCTGTTCGATTAATGCCTGGCTCTCCTCTTCAGTTAACTTCTTGCGTGCCCAGACTTTCTCCATGGTACGATATAATTTCTTGATGGCCAATGTGTACGCTGCGGCTTCGAAAGTTTCATCTTCATATGTGCTGGTGTCGCCGTGTGTGTCAGTCTGTTGGCCTTGGCCCTCTGTCTGTTCCTCTTGTGAGCCCTGGCTGGCCTCATCGTCGCCTTGATCGTCGTCTGTTTCAGTTCTTTCTTCTTCAGAGCCCGACACGGCTTGTCCCTGTGGCAAGTCTCGCGGCGTAGTGGGGTAGCTGGGACGTTCGTATTCCTGGGAGAACAGTGGTGCTTCTGAATACTGAAACTCGTTTGAGAATGCATCAGGCATCTCAAAATCAAATGTCGTGTTTATGGGGTCGGTCTCCATATGTGGTATCGGGAAAGAAAACGCTTCCGCACCAATGGTGGTGGGAGCTTCTGCGGTTGTGGTTGGGGGTTCTGTGGTGGTAGCTGCCTGAGGTGCAGCGGTACTCGTGGTGGCCTCCGTAATTACAGGTCTGGACAACCGTATGCAAATAGGTTGTATAGTGGGCTCAGCTTCTGTCTGTGGTCGCTCGGGAGAGGGTTGAGGTGACGGCGACTCTGGCACTTGGAGGCAAGGGATGGTGCCTCGCATGCGCTTACCAGCCCGTGTCCTACTGGGCTTCCTAGCTTTCTTCGCTGTGCTCTTGAATGCCTTCAATTCCTCTCCTGTTAATGCACGCTCGATGGGCAAGTCATAAGCCAAACACATATACACAATTCTTGTGAGGGCACAACATCCGTTAAGCACTTTTTTACGCTCCCATCTGTGCTGTGCCAGGTACATCTGATCTATGATCCAGCTTGCTAGATCAACTGTTTGAGGTCCCGTACATGCCAAATATAATCCGAACCATATTCTTTTGTGTGGCATGGTAAACCTGTCCTGAGCTGGAAATGCAAAATGTTGCATGCATATTCTTAGTGGTTTGGACAACTCAGGTGTGATGGCCGAAATTTCTTCCCACTTCGTGACATCCCCACGTTTCATTAGTTCTGGAATCAATCTCTCTCTGTCTGTGGGAGTGTGGGTTCCATGAATCTTGATGGCTGCTCTGACTAGGTCCTTAGAGAGATAAAATCTCTTGTAAGGTGGATCATCCACTAGGGTAGGCAAGATGAAGGTTCCTGGGATGTCCTTATTCTCTGATGCTAGTAAGGTAGTGATCAAGTAATAGCACCTATAAAAATCTGGTTTGGGTAGAGGATCACTGAAATATTCTGTGAAACCGGCTCTGGCCCAAACATGAGTTAAATCTTGGGTGTTTTGTAGGGCTTCGAATTCTCTGGAGAAAAACTGGTACTTTCCCCACGTACGGTCATCAAAAGTCAGAGAGGATTCAAAGATAAAGTCTGCGTCCGCGAGGGGTCCTGCCAGGCCCTGAAACCAATGAGAATTCCTGTGTATCTTTTCGGTGTAGCCCATAGGGGGGTTATCGATAGGCATGGGCCCTGGAAATCCCTGAAATTCCGGCGGTGGAGCGGTAGGGTGGGACTCTGCTCGTAGCACGTTGAGTGGTACTGCTGCTACACTGGGGCCTACTCCTGATGTTCCTTCGTCAGTTTGCATGGTGGCTGGTGCGCTAGTGAGAAAGATCTGCTACAAAAGATTAACACATTAGCATGGAAATTAATCATGATCCCATTAAAGTGAGACCGCAATCCCTTTCCATAACTGATGCGTAACCCGTGTAGCCAAGTGCTGTGACGTGATGGATGCAATGTTTCTTGCAGCACTAGTGCAGGTCTCTAGACACCTATATGTTTCAGATCATGCATACACTTCTTGATGAGATTACGAGTGATGTGTGATGATGGTGGGTGAATTTATACAAGGTTTAAAGGTTAGTGATTTAGTACAAGGTTGTATGTTAGTTGGGGGGGTAGTTTGATCAGACATGGGGTTAGGGGAAGACGGTTGGACACGTTTCGGTATCCATTTCCTAAGGATCTTGGAGTGGGTGGTGGGTTTCTGCTGAGGGGTAAGAGGTGGTATCGGGTGTGGTGGTGTCGAGGGATGAAAAGGTTTGTAAGGATTATATATTACATGGCATATGGTTTGAGCTATGATACATGGTTTGGGTACCCAAATCTGCGTGGGCGTGGGTCTATGGGTAAGGTACTTCTTGGCGATCCACATTTGTCGGATGCTCGGACCTGTAGAAGGAGGTCGAGGGGATGGTGGATATCGATTTTGTTTCTGTTCTGCCTTTTGCTTGTTGATCTCTGCTTGGTTGGAGTTCTTTGGTGCTTTTTGTCCTTTTGGCACCCACATTTGTCTGGTGCCGCTGCCTTTGGGAGGCCTAAACTGCTTTCCATGTTGTTTCCTCTGATACTGTCGTCGGTCTGGGTTCCTTTGTCGCGGTTGACTCTGTTGTTGTTGAGGTTGAGAGGTCGGATGGACACTCTGCTTTGGAAAAGAAGGGAGTTCCAACACTTGCGTGACCTGCCCATGAGGAAGTGATGTCTTTTGTAACTTTAATCTAGGCCAGTCCGCAACAAGCTTGGAAGGATGAGCACCGTAGGGTGTTGTGCTCATTTGGCCGTTGATGCAACCCACCTGACCTCTGATTGTGCCCTTCTGCCCTTGTTGTTGGGTAACTGTCTCTTCTAGTTTGCAGGAAGTCCCAGGGAAGATCTCCTGTCGTCCTTCTGACTGACAACTGTCTATAGCCAAGCCCGAGTGGGTTGGTGCAGACGTAACGTTACTGGTCTGATTAAAGATCTTCCGGTCTTCCGTCGCATGCGTTTCGTAGGGTCTAGGGTCACAACCGTCAAGCGGAGTGCGGTTAGGGAAGTCAAGCGGTATCACTCGCTTCTGCTCTAAGGTTCCAATCTGTAAGGAGCCTTGTCTAAGATTTAGGTCCACTGAGTGATCGTATAGCCAGTCTTGGCCAAGGATTAGGGGTTCTATCAGGTCGTCATCATGGCACACTAGTAATTTCGCTGTCATCGTCAAATCCTTAATGAGGATAGGAAGGTCCACCTCACCCATGCAAGGGGTTTCCATGCCTCCTAGGCCTATGAGGTATGCCTCAATTGGCCGCATTTCTATTCCTGAATCTTTATAGTGGGACCATCTAATCGCACTAGTCGCAGCACCCGAGTCAATTAAAGCCCTGAGTTCTTGGCTATGGTTACCGTGCTCTAGCCTGACTGTAAGGAATGGTCTTCTGTCCACTATGCTAGGATGAGTGGTTGACTTTACTTGACACATGGCCATGGGGTATCTGGGTGATGTCTCCAGATGGTTATAATGTTCTCTCCCTAGTCCTTGTCTTCTTAGCTTCATGCGCTTAATGCGTTCTATGGCTTCTGCCTGAGCTTCTGCTCGTATTCTATTTTCTTCCTCCTTACGCTGCTTTGCCAACGTGAGTCGTCTAAGCATATCCTCGGTAAGAGGCTCTTGATATAACCTGACTCTACAGCCACTAATGTAATTAGGCATTATATCTCCTTCTAAGGTGGCTAACTGTACTGCTCCACTAGTCGAGAGTCTGTTAATGATCATAGGTCCATAACCTCGCTTTTCTAACTTCCGTGCGTGCTGTTTCAGCGTATACACTAGAACTAAATCTCCTTCTTTTAGGCCTTTATCTTTCACATGCGCATCAAAATATGCTTTCTGTCGCTTCTTCGCTGCGTATATTCCTGCTGCTGCTTTCAGCCTGGTTTCTCCTAATCGTTCCAAGTCCATTATTCTCGCTGATAACTCATGGCCGGTCCACTCATGTTCTTGTGCAACCTTAAGGGTCGGTATCAAGAAGTCCAAGGGAAGCACTGCATTCTGACCAAAAACCATCTGAAAGGGAGTTGCATTGAGTACGGTCTTGTAGGCCACTCGATATGCCCAAACAGCGTGGTGTAACTGTTTGTCCCAATCTGAACGTTTATTGTTCACAAGTTTCGTCAGTACGGTACATAGTATCTTGTTAGTGCTTTCAGCCTGACCATTGGCCTGAGGATGATATGGTGCCGATTTCTTGTGAATCACCATAAAATCCTGTAACAAATATTCAATGACTTGGTTTAGAAAGTGAGTGCCTCGATCGCTCACTAACTCTATAGGCAGTCCATATCTTGTAAAGACATTTTCAAATAAGAATTTTGCCGTCGTGTGTGCATCATTCTTTTTTGTAGCCTTTGCCTCTACCCATTTCGTCAGATAATCTGTGGCAACAATAATGTATTCCGCATGTGTACCTTTTGCAGGGGGGTTAATGGGTCCTACAAAGTCTATACCCCACTTTGAAAATGCACGTCCGCCCATCATGGGTTTCAATGGCATTTCATCTCTGCGGGTAGGAAACTGAGTTCGTTGGCACACATCACATCTCTTTACATAGGTATGTGCATCCATGTGAAGAGTGGGCCACCATAATCCTGCAAAGAGGATGGCTTTGATTATCCTATCTGGTCCAAAATGACCTCCTGCAACACCTTGGTGTGCAGTCTCTAGTATTCTCAGATAATCGCTCTCATGAACACATTGTCTTAGATATCCATCTCGTCCTCGTTTGTATAGATTATCGCCAATAAGTGAATAGTCGTGAGCTTCCTGCTCTAGACTACGTTGTCGAGCTAAGGTCATTCCTTGAGGGAATGTGTTCGTCCTCAAGTAGGTCACTAATGGTTCACTCCAGTCTGGTGTGAGAGACACATGATATAATGTCGCATGCTCTACGGGTGGTCTTTCACAACAAACATGGCATTCCTTACACAACTTGTAGACATCTGCTTCCATCGTAGGCCAATATACTCCTAATCTATGCAGAGTCTGTAATGTTCGATGTCTTGAATGATGTTGCTTTAGTGCACCTATGTGTGCTACTTGCAACCAATTCGCATGTTCTGAGTCATCTATACAACAAGCAAGAATCTTTTGATTATCCTGTTTATATATGCTTCCTGCTATTACTTGGTACCTCTGGGATTTGGTAATCTCTCCTTCCTTGATCTTTATCCTAGGATTCTTGGGTCCGTATGTGAGAATAGGGACTAAAGGCTTAGCCCATTCTGGAGCTATCTCAAGGTTAAACAAGTATGCATCTGGTAGATCATCCGCTACTCCTTGAGGGGCTTCTCCCGAGGTTAATCTTGAGAGGTGGTCAGCTCTAAGATGCGTCTTTCCTTTCCTAACTACCACTTCAAAATCATACTCCATGAGTAATAGAAACCAACGTATCAATCGTCCTGTGTTACATGGTTTGTTAACTAAATATAATAGGGCTTGATGATCTGTAAAGAACTTGAATTTGTTGGCCAACAAGTAGTGCCTAAACTTCTTAACAGCGTAGAGCATCCCTAATCCTTCTCTTTCCGTCGTGGTGTAATTTCTCTCTGCTGCGTTCAGTTGTCTGCTAGCGTAAGCTATGGGGAGATCTATGTTACCTTCATTCGTGGGTTGTGCTAACACACATCCTATGGCGTAATTGGATGCATCCACATGTACATGGAATGGCTTACTCCAATCTGGGGTAGTCAATATGGGTGCTGAGCACAAACGTCGTTTAAGTTCATTGAATGAATTTTCGCATTCATCTGTCCACTCAAAATTGGTCAAAAGAGAGTACAAGGGTTTGGCTATGATTGCATACATGTGTATGAATCTCCTATAATAACCGCAATGGCCCATAAATGCCTGTACCTCTTTCACATTAGTTGGTCTGGGTAATTCTGCAATTACCTTCACCTTTTCCTCATCCGTGGAGATTCCATTTTTCGACACAATGTGTCCTAGAATTTTGCCTTGCCTGACCATGAAAACGCATTTTTCTGGGTTCAAACAAACCTGATATTCTCGACATTTGTCAAATATTTGTCTTAACTCTGGAATATGTGTCTGTCTTACATTTGAATGCGCACATAGGTCATCGACATAAACTTCCAAGCTCTTACGTAAGAATTCCTTAAAAACATGACACATGAGTCGCTGGAAAGTAGCGGGTGCATTTGTCAAGCCAAATGGCATTACACGAAATGCAAATATGCCCCATTCTGTGGCAAAAGCCGTCTTGTGTTGGTCTTCTGGAGCAATGGCTACTTGGTTATAGCCTGAGAATCCATCAAGAAAGCTGTAAACTTCCTTGCCCGCAACTCTTTCCAATAGGTGTTCCGTGATAGGAAGAGGATAACTATCTCTAATCGTGGCGGCATTAACTTTTTTAAGGTTAATACACACACGCAATTTTCCATTCTTCTTGGGCACAACCACAATGGGGGATACCCATTCGGTATGCTCAATTTCGTAGATAAATCCTGCTTCTATCAACCGATCTATCTCCTCTTTAATCTTCGCAGCGTAGTTATCATTGTACGTGTAAGGTTTCTGTTTTGTCGGTTTCGCATCTGGAGTCATAGGGATTCTATGAGAACATATGTCTGGGTCTACTCCCTTTAAATCTTTGTAACTCCAAGCAAAAACATCTCTATATTCGCGCAATAGGGCAACTAACTCTTCTTCTTCTTCAGTCGTCAAATCATGCCCTATGTATGTACATTTTTCTTCTTCTCCTTCTATGGCAACTATTATTTTTTTGGTTTTCTCTCGGTTATCATATACTTGTCCATCCTTCTCTTTTCTATTGGGCATTCGTACCATGATTCTTCTATCTTCGATTTCGTATTTCTTGAAATTCTCGGGTACTTCAAACAAAGATTCTTCTTTTTCTGACATGGTTTCTTTCTTCTTTCTCTTCTTGCCTTCACTCTTAGTAGTTACTTCTGTGGCTAACCTTACCTCGTTCGTGATGTCCTCGTGTCTCTGAGTGTGAGTCTCTACTTCGTAGAAATATTCTTCCTCTGATGCAAAGGGTGGGTCCATGATAATTGATTCTAAATCAAAATCGCTTGCATCCTCAAATGCATCAGTGTTTGGTTCGCACTCTTCTAAAATTGCATCGCACATGATTGGCTCTATCGTAAAGACTGAAATGTCATAGCCATCCTCGTCACAGTGGGGTGTCCATTGTTCTTCATTGATGGCTACATCCATGGTTGCTAGTATTTCCGCCCAACCATGGGGTTCAAACTCTTCGTCTGGGAATACTACAGGTGCGTAGGCTGGATCTTGAAGGGTTCGTGAATGTTGTTCCGCACCTAAGGTCCTTGCTTCTAATCGTTCTTCCTCTTGTTTGGCTACTTTACACATCCATAAATGGGTATCCTCATGCAACCAAGAAGGATCTGATTCTAATGAGTGCACGGATCCCATCTCTACTGGTGTCTTATGGATGGTATTCCATTGTATTGGGGGTACATCTCGATGTGAATAGTCTTTAAGATTGACTTTGGTAGTCACTCCTAAATGTTGCAAGTACAAAGAATTAGTTCCCCAATCTTGTACGATTTGCAACTGACGCATGAATGGTCGTCCCAATATCATCTCATACGCATGATTTTTCGCAAAGTCGCAAATGGCGAAAGTATGCTCAAATTCTACACCACAAGTGGTGAGAGATATGCCCTCTAGTAAGCCTAACGGTTTTTCTATGTGTCCATCAGCCATTTGTAGCTTCATCCTAGTGGGTCTGAGTGCTGGCTTACCCCAACGTTTCCACAAAGCGGTGGTAGCGATGGCTACCCCGGCTCCTGAATCTAAGATGGCTTTCGTGGTGTAGCCCTGATGGGTTATTGGAAGATATGTGTTACCTTCCTCTCCTTCGCTTACATCTCCAATCTTTTCCACGGGTATCTCTGGTACCTTCTTATGTGATCCTATCTGAGAGGGTGTGGTAGCTAGCTCAGGGAATTGATTTGCTACGTGCTTCCACAATTCTGGTTTTACCTTTAATAGTTCCTCCAGAGTGAGATTACATTGTACTTTGGTATTCTTGATCACTTCCGTATTTCTAGGGATCACTGATTCTTCATTCCTCACTATTATCGTGGGTGCTCTCATACTAATAGACTTAGCTTCCCAAGGCCCTGTGAACTGAGGTAATTCTTGTAGAGAATTAGACTCGAATCCTGTGGGTTCACTCAGTTGTTCCTCCTCTACATCACCATAAATAGAGGGGATGTCTTGGGGAAATTGTTCCTGCAAATCGTCTATTTCTTGAATAGGAGGATGAGTTCCTTGTTCTTTTCTCCATTTCTCTTCTTGGATTTCTCTCAAAAATTCATGTGAGTACTTATGTATGGAAGATAGGTTATCTTGACTCTCCGTATTGGGCACTTGAGACAGGGACGGTGGATTCCTTTCCTGTGTCTCTGGGACAATAGGGTTCCTAGACTGATCCTTTTTCTCTTTGCTTTCAATCAAGTGTTCTAGCCTCTCCATTAGTCCTTGAAAGTGTAGTTCTGGTTTTGCCATGTTGTTCCAATTAAGATATCTAGAGGCTTCAAACAAAGCTTGTGCTAACTCTACCATCTTCATGCAAAGTTTAGTTCTCTCAATCTCTAGGTCAGCTCGAGGGTAGTTTTTACTCATTTCCGTGGCTTGAGGTCCCTCTTTTATTCTAGCCTGATATGCACGAAACATCATGTCTAGATCTTCCGGTATGGGTTCCGCTAAGACAGATCCTGAATTCTGAGCTGGGATTTCTTGGTTTGATTCTTGTGAAGCCAATTCTTGTATTTTGGCTCTAGATTCTCTTAGACTTCCTTCCAACTCACTTATCTTTTTACTCCATTTTCTCTTCATCCTTTCTCTGGAATCTTTCCAAGATTTCGTCTTTTTGCTACTCGATTCCGCAACTTCACTAGTTTCGACTATTTTTTCATGATTAAGCTGTTGGTTTTGTAAGAGCGCCTGGGCTCTGGTTATAGCTTGGATAGGCACGTATGTAGGGTTGGATGCATCTGCATTGTTTACAATACCTATCACGTTGATCGATGTCACATTTGATGTGTTAACTGGGTTCTTAGGACAATCTTTGATCATGTGTTCTTTGCCACAATCGGCGCAAAAGCCTTGGATGCTATAGTACTGCGATTGCCTTACTATTGGGGGATGTGGACAATCCTTGATGAAGTGATCTCCTTGGCACCTAAAGCATGGTCCTCTAGGGCCCTGTGGTCTCTGTTGTCTCAATTGGGGCCGTGGGTTTGGGTTTGCGTACATCACATTAGTATAATCCGGCTCCCAAATAGGTTCCATTGGTGGACTATCATAATGATATGTCTCAACATGCTCTGGTGACTCCGTGTAATAGGCGGGTGGACTAGTCACATGAGTAGAGTCAAAACTGTTTGAGTTTGGGTCACTTTCAGTGATCAGGGGTGAAGAAGGCACTAAGGCCCTACTTAGGTTCTCTTCTGCAGCCGCATATTTGACTGAGATGACATTCGCTGGTGGGGGTGGCTGCTGAGCTAAGACAGGTTGAGGTCTTTGTTGAGCCTGGTATGGGTAGTTCTGAGGAGGCCTATAGTAATATGGCTGAGCATTGTATTGGCCTTGATACCTACCTGGCTGCTGGTATGCTTGCGGGTAGTTCTGTCTCACAGTTTGTTTGTTGTATGGGCAGTCCTGAGCTGTATGATTCGTGTATCTTCTCTCAATTGTGCAATATTGGCCACTAGGGTTGGCGTGAGGTTGAGGTGCATTGGGGCACATGTTTGCCAAATGATTTCCACCACAAGTGTAACAACGTACATTTGTAGGTAGCTTGGGCACCTGTTTACTAGAAACTCCTAGTTTTTGGGCCACTTTTTCTGCTAGGTCCTCTATCGAATTAGACAATTTTGTGGATGCTAGAGAAGAACAATCTGAGTCCTTATAGACTTTTGAGAGTTCTAATTCATCTCCTAGGTTATCCTCAATGTCTATACATGTTCTTACGCACTCCTCTAGCGTTCTGGGTTCTTTTAGGTACACATAAGAGCGTAGTTTAGCGCTCAACAAGCCATCTAGGAACAGTGATACTTGTTTGGCCTGTGAGGGTAGTTCTTGCATTGGACATCGTTCAACATATTGTCTGAATCTACGTCCAGCCAGTCGTACTGTTTCCTGAGGGGTCTGTTTAAAACTATGAATCAGCGAAGACGTGTCATGTCTAACCCCACTTTTAGAGAATTCAGTAATGAATGACTCTAAAAAGTGATGGATGTCTCTAAATTGCCTTTGTTGCAGTGGTTGGAACCAAGTTAAAGCGGTATTCTTTAACGTTAGTCCAAATGCATTGTACTGCGTGAACATATCTTCAACTTGTTCTGCTCTTAATACTTGCTTGAATTCTGCAACATGGTCATAGGGATCTCCTGTCCCATCAAAGTAATTCTTCATTGATTTTACTAACTGCGTGGGTCTCAATACTCTTGCGTGTTCACGTGGTCTAGGTAGAGGAAATTCATCTCTACCACCTGGTATTCCATGTTCTCTTTGTCTATCCGTCCTATTAGTGTTCGTGGTTGTCCTATCTCTCCCTATGGGGTGAGTGAAGCTTACCTCCGGTCTCTCGTGATTTCCTTCTCTTTGACTTCCATGGGCTGAGGATGTTCCTGCCCCTTGTTGACTTGTATTCATGTTTGTTCTAAGTGGAGGGAATATCAATTCACCTCTCCAAGTGTAGGTGTTTTTAGCGCGTTCGGGCACCACAAAGACTCTTTCTGAAGTCTCATCCAGGTATACCACCTTTCCAGGCGTATCTGGGTCCTTGAATTCATAGATTGTAATGATGCCTACCTCACTGGGGTTTTCCTTTCTGTACCTCCAAAAGGCTTCGTCTGTCTCTTTATTTATGAACAACTCTGTGCTCCTGTTATCTTGAGGGATCCACTCTGGGATGAGTACTCTTGTTAATACGGATTTCCCTCTCGGTGTTCTAGGTTCTTCTAACGGTTCTTTTCCTGGAAACTTCGTTTCAGTCTCTAATTGAATTGTGCCAAACTCATTAGTATCGTTTGGCTGCGTACTCAAGATATACATGGTTCCTTCTTTGTCTATGTACGCGTCTCTCTCAAACTTCACCACTGGTCTTTCCAATCCAATGGGTTGATCAGGGTTGTGCAGTTGCACCACTTGCCTCTGCAAACCATCCTCATAGATGCGAGCACCTAGTCGGTTGGTTCGGAGAAACTCTAACTGCGTTCTATAGGGTCCTTCAGGTTTTTCTAAGTGTGCTACATTAGACCCTCCTGCTGGTCTGTCAGTGCTAAATGCCATTTCTGATTCACTTGATTCTGAGCTCAACTCGTAGGGATAACTACTGTTCAATTGCTGAGCCCAAGACCGTGCGGTGGTTCTTACACTAGCCTCTGATGATCTAAGGCTTCTTCTGTCCGACTTACCTATATGTTTGCCCGATCTAAGGTTCATTAATTTCCTTCCTTGCTCACTCAATTACACACTTAGATCGTCAATGGTTCTTTGTGATTAATTCTTGGTTCCTTTTAATTTTTTTTTGGATTCTTGTCTCAATTTATGCGTCAGGAATTCGACTTTCGTGATGATTTTAAGTTTTCGTTCCGTCAGACTTAGGTTCTTTTCTTTAAGTTTTCGCGTCACACACACCTTTACTTTAAGTCTTAGACTTGATAGAATTAGGTATCTTGAACTTGAGGCGTTCCTATCGTCGTTAATCCACAACTACCGTTTATCCTAAGCTAAAAATTGACTGAGGGGGTTGAGTAATCTTCCAACCTCGAGTCGGCTTTTCTGGTTGCTCTGATGCCCTGTTGCCCAAGAAGCCGTGCTTCCCAAGCTTTGCTGTCCTCACTGCCTTGCTTGCTTGCCTTGGATTGCCCTTGCTAGACCTGGAAAATTCCAATGTTAGACCAATTCACAAGATGATTAAACACTTGAGTATATACACCTTTTAAGCTCAAATTTTCAATGTGTGCCCCCTGACTTCCTAGTCCCTATCTAGGTGAACCTCAAATTAGCCTATCCAGAAATAGATGTATTCTTTATGAAAAAAACAGTTGAGGTCACGTAGTACTCGTCACGAGCTTTCTAACGAGCTATTAAGCTCAAAAAACGGACTTCGGATGAAAAAGTTATGAGCGTTCAGGCCCTGGGGGGTAAAAATTGACAATCCAATTTTCCCTCAAATATGAGCTAAGGGGTCTCCTATGAGTATAATGGTCCAAAAATTTTCCAAAAATACCCCCAAATTTGGTCAAAAATTGAAGTCCAAAATTTGCGATGGGGGTGGGCAATCGCGATGGTCTGGGACCGTCGCGATGGTCCGAAAAAACGAACAATCGCGATGGCGCGAAAAAGTGGACAATCGCGATGGCCCGAAAAAGCGAACCGTCGCGATGGCTCGAAGTGAACAATCGCGATGGCGTGAGGTCGAACCGTCGCGATGGCGTGATCGGGCGGACAATCGCGATGGCGCGGTCAACGGTCAACGGTGGACAATCGCGATGGTCCGAAGTGAACCGTCGCGATGGTCCGCGATGCGATGGCTTGAGCCAATCGCGATGGTCCGATTTTGGGCTGTCGCGATGGTCCGAAAAAAACGAACCGTCGCGATGGTTCAACGTGACACGTGGCACTATCGTGGCGATGGCATAGGCCAAACGCGATGGTACGGGCTCAAACGAACCGTCGCGATGGTCCAAGTGGACCGTCGCGATGGCTCAAGTGAACCGTCGCGATGGTCCGAAAAAACGAACCGTCGCGATGGTCCGGCCGAGCCGTCGCGATGGCGTGAGCCTATCGCGATGGTGCGACACAATCGCGATGGTCCGAGCCAATCGCGATGGTCCACCAAATGACGAATTTTTGGGATGCGAGTATGGATTCCTAGTGGCGCAGGTGTGCTCTTCACGCTGGTGTGGTCGCCTTCTCCAAATTCCGAACTTGGCGGACCATCGCGATGGTCCAACACAGTCGGAAATTTCTGACAGAAACTGAAATTTTTACCTTTTGGAAGCTTTCCTGATGCTCTGAAGCTCTGTACCTGCAAGAAAACTCAAGAAAACACAAGTGCATACAAGCGCAAAAACTCTCTCTCGCTCTCTCGCACGCACCAATGAGGGAAAATGAGGTGAATGGGTGGATATGGTGAATTTTCTGATTTTTTTGGAAATGGAGATGATGATGCGATGATGAAGATGGAGTGTGGGGGAGGTGAAAAACACTAAAAGCTAAGTAAAAACAACAACAAAAACTGAAATTTTTACCTTCCAACGCCTCTTCTTGCTATACTCTTACCATCACACATTCGTCCTAGACTCGATCCCCGGCAACGGCGCCAAATTTGGTGTTGCTCTAGCACAATGGTGAGAACCACGTTAAGAAGCTTCACCTCCTTAATGTCAATCCGAGGGAGAGGTAGGAGTGATATGAAGATCGTGAACGTGAGATGATGTGAGAGTGAAGGTGAGAAGCACAAAGATGCACACACACATACACACACACAATGAAGAGACAAGCAAGACACAATGGAAGGTGGGAAATTAGCTCTATTACTCAAGAATACTCTTACAAGCTCAAGAATAACTCTAATCTCAAACAAGCTACAATGAACCAACCTCAAAATGAGCTCTCTAGCTCTTTTTATAGTTTCTAGACTAGTTTTGACCGGTTTCACATCTAATGACCGGCCTAGTTAAAAAATAGGTCCTAGAGGCTATTTGGGAGGGTAAACGATGTCTAAAAATAACGAAATTTGGTACGAGTATTCTACCTAAGCTCCTCAAGCTCGAGGACTCCTCGGCTTGCACAAAATGGAGCTATGGGTTACAAAAATGGGGTTTTGTCTATATTACATATGTTACAAGAGTGATGAAAATCACTGTTGGATGTTTGAAGAAGTAATAAAAATATAATTGTTTTGAAAAAAATGATCCGACTGGCTCCCTGCTTTGTCTTCACATGCTTCCATGGCGTCTGTGCCTCTGACTGCTTCCAACAGCTGTGCTTCCTTTAGACTTCTTGATACTGACCCTTAAGGTTGCACAAGAACATCAGTGGACCGACCATGAATTATCAGTGAGAATAATGGACTTGGAACGATTAGGAGAAACCAGGCTGAAAGCAGGAGCAGGAATATACGCGGCAAAGAAGCAACAGGAAGCATATTTTGATGCACATGTGAAAGATAAAGGCTTGAAAGAAGGAGATTTAGTTCTAGTATATACGCTGAAACAGCACGCACAGAAGTTAGAAAAGCGAGGTTATGGACCTATGATCATTAACAGACTCTCGACAAGTGGAGCAGTACAGTTAGCCACTTTAGAAGGAGATATACTGCCTAATTACATTAGTGGCTGTAGAGTCAGGCTATACCAAGAACCTCTTACTAAGGATATGCTTAGACGACTCACATTGGCAAAGAAGCATAAGGAGGAAGAAAATAGAATACGCGCAGAAGCTCAGGCAGAAGCCATAGAACCCATTAAGCGCATGAAGCTAAGAAGACAAGGACTAGGGAGAGAACATTATAATCATCTGGAAACATCACCCAGATATCCCATGGCCATGTCTCAAGTAAAGTCAACCACTCATCCTAGCATAGTGGACAGGAGACCATTCATTACAGTCAGGCTATAGCACGGCAACCCTTGCCAAGAGCTCAGGGCTTTAATTGATTCAGGTGCTGCAACTAGTGCAATTAGATGGTCCCACTATAAGGATTCAAGAATAGAAATGTGGCCAATTGAGGCATACCTCATAGGGCTAGGAGGCATGGAAACCCCTTGCATGGGTGAGGTGGATCTTGCTATCCTCATAAACGAAGTGACCTTGATAGTGAAACTACTAGTGTGCCATGATGACGACCTGATAGAACCCCTAATCCTTGGCCAAGATTGGCTATATGATCACTCAGTGGACCTAAATCTTAGACAAGGCTCCTTGCAGATTGGAACCTTAGATCAGAAGCGAGTGATACCGCTTGACTTCCCTAATGGCATTCCGACTGAGGTTTGTAGCCATAGACCCTATGAAATGCATGCGATGGAAGACCGGAAGATCTTTGGTCAGATCAGTCACGTTACGTCTACACCAACCCACGCGGGCTTGGCGATGGACAATGGTCAATCGGAAGGATGTCAGGAGATTTTCCCTTGGGCTTCCTGCAAATTAGAAGGGGCAATTACCCAACCGCTTGGTCAAATGGACACAATCAGCGGTCAGGTGGACTTCATCAGCGTCCACATGGGCAAAACACCCTGCGGTGCCCATCTTTCCACACTTACTGCGGACTCGCCTAGATTAAAAGTACAAAATGGAGCACTTCCTAATGGGCAGGTTTCGAAAGTGTTGGACCTCCCTTCTTTTCCAAAGCAGAGTGTCCATCCGACCTCTCAACCTCAACCACAAAAGAGTCAACCACGACGAAGGAACCCAGATCGACAACAACATCAGACGACACAAGGAAGAAAGCTGCGGTCTCAGTATCATACAGCAAGAGGCACAAGACAAATATGGGTGCCAAAAGAACAGAAAGCACCGACTGATTTCAACAACGCAGACATTGATAAGAAGAAGTCAAGGCAGAAGCAGAATCAGTATCCAACATCCCCTCGACCTTCTTCTACAAGTTCGACCATTCGACAAATTTGGATCGCCAAGAAGTACCTTATGAACCAACCCACAACCACGCAGATTTGGGTACCCAAACCATGTATTATAGCTCAACCCTCAAGCCATGTAAAATACACCCTTCGAAAATCTTCCGATATCATCTTTTGTCCCTCCGCAGAGACCTATCACCCGATCACAAACTCTTAGGAAGTGGATACCGAAATGTATCCAGAAGTCTTCTCCTAACCCCTTGTCTAACATAACTACCACCCCGACTAATCTACAACCTTGTAATAACTCATTCATGACTGAACCCTATATAAATCCACACACTATAACCCAACATCACATGTAATAACATCTCATCAAGAACTGCATGCAATATCTGAAAACATATAGGTGTCTAGAGACCTGCATTAGTTCTCCAAGAAAATTGCATCAATCACATCACAACACTTGGCTACACGGGTTACACATCAGCTATGGAAAGGGATTGCGGTCTCACCTTAATGGGATCATAATTAATTTCCATACTAATGTGCTAATCTTTTGTAGCAGATCTTTTCCATTAGCATGACAATCATCATGCAAACCAAAGAAGGACCATCAGAAGTAGGCTCCAGCGCACCTGTAGCACCTATCGGTAGTTTACTTGCAGAGTCCCATCCGACGGCTCCACCGCCAGAATTTTAAGGTTTCCCAGGACCCATGCCAATCGACGACCCTCCTCGAGGCTATACTGAGAAGATTCATTGCAATTCTCATTGGTTTCAAGGGCTGGCAGGACCATTGGTGGATGCTGAGTTTATATTTGAGGCTAATTTGACCTTTGATGACCGTACATGGGGAAAATATCAGTTCTTCTCAAGAGAGTTCGAAGGACTACAGAACACACAAGATTTAACACATGTTTGGGCAAGAGCCGGCTTCACAGAGTATTTCAGTGACCCTTTGCCTAAACCTGACTTCTACAGATGCTATTATTTAATCACCACTTTGATAGCTTCAGAGAACAAGGACCTACCCGGAACTTTTATTTTGCCATCTTTAGTGAACGATCCACCATATAAAAGACTTTATCTTTCTAAAGATTTGATTCGAGCTGCCATCAAGATTCATGGAACCCACATGCCCACAGGGCGAGAAAGGTTAGTTCCTGACCCTATGAAACGTGGGGACGTCACTAAGTGGGAGGAGATTGCAGCGATCACACCTGAGCTTTCAAAACCACTACGGATATGTATGCAGCATTTTGCTTTCCCCGCTCAGGACAGATTCACAATGTCTCACAAACGAATATGGTTCGGTTTGTATTTATCATGTATGGGACCCCAGACAGTTGATCTAGCTAGCTGGATCATTGATCAGATGTATTTAGCACAACACAGATGGGAAAGAAAGAAGGTCATCAATGGATGTTGCGCCCTCACGCGCAGTGTATATATGTGTTTGGCCTACGATTTACCTATCGAGCGAGCAATGACAAGCGAAGAGCTGAAGGCATTCAAAGGAACAACAAAGAAAGCTAGGAAGCCTAGCAAAGGAAGGGCACGAAAGGAACTATCCCCTGCCTTCAGGTGCCAGAATCACCCTCACCACAACCATCTCCAGAGCAGTCTCTGACAGAAGCCACTCCCACAGTACAACCTATTCGTATACGGTTATCAAGACCAGTTGTAACAAAGGGCACTACCAGCACAGTTGCTCCTCAAGCAGCCACAGTTCCAGGACCTACCAGCACTACAGCAGAAGTTCCCACCACTATTGGTGCGGAAGCTTTCTCTTTCCCGATACCCCATTTAGAAACAGAACAAGCAGGCACCACATTTGATTTTGAGATGTAGGACGTATTTTCAAGTGAATTTCAGTTTTCAGAAGGCCAGATCTTCTCTCAGGAATATGAAAGGCCCAGCTACCCTACCACACCGCGAGATCAACCACAAGGACAAGTAGTGTCTAGTTCCGAAGAGGAAAGAACAGAGACAGATGAAGATGAAGGCGATGACGAAGCTAGCCAGGGCACTCATGAATCCCAAGAACATGTGCAAACAGACGAACAAGGACAACAAACTGACACCCAAGGTGACACCAGCACACACGAAGAAGAAACCTTCGAAGCAGCAGCTTATACACTGGCCATTAAAAAGTTATACCGTACTATGGAAAAGGTTTGGGCGCGCAAGAAGTTGATTGACGAAGAGAGCCAAACACTTATAGAACAGGAGCTTGTCTCGGGCGGGTTCGAAGAAGTATACATCCGAGGTTTCAGAGAGCTTGTCAAATCAGTTGGACCCACTGAAGCCTTAAGGTATTTGCAGAGAAAACCGCTACCGCAGTATGATCCTCGCAGAATCAGTCTACTAACCAAACCTAGTGAATATATTCGGGTACCCACCGACGGTCAGTCTTCAGAACAGGCCAGGGAAGCACGTCTTGTCCCTGAAAGCTCATTGGCAGAAGACACCATTATCGTCGACTCCCCACTCCATACTACCGCTGTACATACCACCACAGTCGTCGAAGTACCGACCACCCCAACCGCTCCCCCATCACCTCCCATCCATCCAGTCTCCCCCATACATCCCCCTTCTCCCAGAACAACATCTTCCTTCTCTGGTGGAGTAGCAAAAGTCGTCCTTACGCCCATTCATCCCACAATTCCCGCACCCACTCAACCTAGTCTACCCCCTAACACATCCACCTTTCTATCCAACCCATTTCTCCATCCATCTTTTCCATCCTTCTCCACACCTCCAAGAACCCTTTTCCCATTCCTACCTCCATTAACCTACTCCCCAGTCTCACCTCCCTGACCCACCGTAACCCCTCTTTCTCCTTTCCACCAAGCTGTCCAAGACAACCCCTCTGTAAATTACTCCTCCACCTTTATAAATCCTGTATTTACACCCACGCACTTACCCATAATCACACCACTATTCACAGTCATCACACTCGACACCACATCCAGCGATATGGATATATCACCCCCCACTGCACCTCCACTCACTTCAATTGTGGCACCACAATATTTAAGCACACCACAATTTTCCACAATCACCACAGCATCCACTTTCCCACCCCCATTCCCTGTTCCCTTTGCATCTACACCCACTGCATCTTCACTTAGCACACCATTAATATTATCACCCACCATAGACACAGCATTTCGACAGATGTTCACGTGTATGACGCAAGTAAGAGATGAGTTCACATCTCTTGGAAATAATTATCAGCAGCTGCAGAGGGCAACCAACGATTTGCAGTTGCAGCTTAACTCATTGTCTATTGAGAATGCCTCACTGAACACCCGATATCAAGAACTACGCGAGGCTTATCACAAGCTAGAACTAGAAAGTGAAGAGAAAGACAAAGAGGCCACTGTTGATCTTGACAATTTGTTAAGGGCCCAGATAGTTCGCAATGCGATGCTTACACGGAACATGGGCTTACTAAGAAGACATCTAGCAACAGCAAAGGAAGAGAACCAGCGGCTACAAGAGCAGAACAGAGAAAATTTAGAAGCTGCTCTCGATCACCCAGACCAACCATTAAGTCCTAGCCGATTCAAAGCAGCGCCCTCCGAATCAATGAAAATGTTGCTCGATGATCACATCAGATTGCTCAATGAATACGATCGAATGAACGAAGAATATCAGAAGCTAAAGGAAGATCATAAACTACTCCAGCTCAGAGCACCTGCAACACAAGGACTACCAGCAACACAAGGATTACCAGCTCCTGCGGACCCTTCTCCTGACATCCTAGAGGAACTCAACGCATTACGGGCCCAGGTATCAACTCTTGAATCAAGGATAGCTATATATGAAGCACCACCAAGGTCGGATTCCCCACCAGAGCTCCCAGCCGATGAAGAAAATGTAACCATTCCGGTGGAGGAACCCTTTGAAGAAGCCTACGAACAACAACCCATCCCAGGCGGACGAGTCACGGTTGAAGGCCAGATGACTTATGAGCTTCCAACCCCCGCATGGATGAAGACAGTTGAAGAGCTTGGAACCACCCACTCAGCACGAGTAGAGGTGCAGCTGCACGCAATGGCAATGATGGAGGAAAGAATTTTACAGTCGCCCTACTTCGCTCACTTGGCCCCTCGCAGATACATATCAGGGCATGAGCTACAGTACAAACCGTATTTTATGTTAATGGCCGAGTATCAGTTGGCCATAGAGAAAGAAACAGGCAAGAAACCATCTCACACTACTCAGTTTGAGCCTGATGATTTGCCACTGGATGCGCAGCAAGGCGAGATTTATCAACCAGAGTGGCATAAAGATCTTTTACAAGAATATCCTGAGATGATGAGTACTTGGGTAAAGGCACCACTACATTTCAAATACAACCCCTGTTGGGGACCAGTGCCACGTCGCCGCTCCTGGACAGCATTTGCTATTAAAGTACAGAACAACAAGCAGTGCCAGGATTGGTTAAATTACCCATATTTCAAGCCACCCATAGAACTACCGACAGTGGGATACATGATGGCCACGATTTGTCACTGGCTCCCTCGCTTGAAACACATGGACAATATAGCAGCGCACATGACTATCAAGATATTTGACATGATGCAAATGGTTTTTAAAGTCTTCAGACGTGTCAAGGCACCTCATGTAAACACCCCGGGCTTCGAGCATGGCAATCTAGATCTTGCATACGATATGAGTACAACGCCATCGCTACGGGTGTGTTATGCCTGGCATTGCAGAATTAAATATTTACCGGCGTGCTATAAGCAGACTTTCGAAGAGATGTTCACAACCGGTTTCTGGGAATACCATTCAGAAGTGTTCATCAGCAGGCCCACACATTTGCTTCAATTATTCGCCTGTGAACAGATGGTTTATTCCACACATTATCGACTCCCACCACCTGATGAACCGCAACCAATTGATTGGGAGAAACTCAAGGCAGATTTGGCCCGAGGCATTCGAATATCATAACACACCCTCGCTCAGGAACTACTACAGAACTACATCCGACAGACCGCACAACAAGGTTTTGTCGAGGACAACAAAAGCGAGAGGGAGGGGGGTGTTGGGAGTGGCAGTAGACAGAGGCATAGAAGACACGGAAGCATGTAAAGACGGAGCAGGGAGCATGTCGAATCTTTTTTTCAAAGAATTATGTTTTAAAATACTTTTCAAAAACTTCCAACAGTGATTTTTATCACTATTGTAACATATGTAATATAGAAAAACGCTTTTCTTAATTTCTTGCTCCATTTTGTGCAAGCCGAGGAGTCCTCGAGCTTGAGGAGCTTACGTAGAATGAGCGTATCAATTTTGGTTATTTTTAGACACTGTTTACCCTCTCAAATAGCGCATAGGACCTATTTTTTAACTATGCCGGTCACTAGATGTGAAACCAATCAAAACTAGTCTAGAATCTATAAAAAGAGCTAGAGAGCTCATTTTTTAGGTTAGCTTGTGTGAGTAGAGAAGAGCTTAGAGCTATTTTGAGCTTGTAAGAGTGTTCTTGAGTAATAGAGTTGATTTCTCACCTTCCATTGTGTCTTGCTTGTCTCTTCGTAGTGTGTGTATGTGTGTGTGCATCTCTATGCTTCTCACCTTCACTCTCACTTCATCTCACATTCACGATCTTCATATCACTCCTATCTCTCCCGCGGATTGACATTAAGGAGGTGGAGCTTCTTAACGTGGTTCTCACCATTGTGCTAGAGCAACACCATCCCTATGATCCCATCTAGTTGATTTCCTTAGTAGTTTAGAAAAAATGCTTCACTACATACTCAATTGATGTGCATCTCTGAAACTAGTCACTCTTTGGGTATACCTCCTAATACCCCATAGTCTCCTAATGATACGGTGAGACTCTTTTGAAGGTAATTAATCCTTCAATACATTGGAGATTATCATAAATGTATCTCCCTTGCCTCTACGCAACTTCCTATAAGCCATAGGGTTGTTTGTGCATATTCCTAATGGTGAAGGTATATCTCCTTCCCCTTAGCAATCACATGGTCTAAATCGATAAGGATTATGTATAGGGATTGAGTTACTACTGAAGTTGCCTTATCTATGATACTTTGATGGTGCTAAGTCCATCAAGTACATGCTTATAAGCATGCTTAAATCTTAGTAATTATTGCAGAGAAGGCATGTTACTATGCCATAAAACTTTTACCTAAAGGTAAGTGCATATATAACACCATGAGGTGGGAAAAATTTTGATATCATTTCCCCCAGAAAATAGAGTTCCCAAAAAAAGTAACCATAGAATCAAGCATAAGGCCTTGCGGGCCAATGGCACACGTGCCATTCACTATAGCATAGGGCTTTGCAAGCCCATGGCATACAAGTGATATACTCATACATGAACTTCATAACATGCAAAAACATAGAATGCTAGCAACAACCTCTTTGTTGCATAACCTTGTACTTCTTGCAATCATCTTTCATGCAAATCATCAAAAAGGTATATTCCTACAAATTGGTCCATCCTCTGATCTTAAAAAAATGAGAAACTAAGATTTATGCATTCCAATCATGTATCCATGCGTATATATACAAAACATGTGTTAAATGTAAAATAGTAACGCTGTGTTACTGACTAGCCGAAATCGTTACCGAACAAATATTAAACGTAAAACAGTGATTCACCGTAAACTGTGTTAAACTTTCAGTATCATTACCGAAAGGCGTTACCAGACCAACGTGGGTTCTTGGGAGTGGTAGGGGTCTGTTAGACAGAGGCCCTGTACTCTTTTCCCAATTCTTGGTCACAACATCAAAAACACGAATGCGCGTCTTAGCTCAGTTACTGGCAGTAACTAGACAATATTTGATTTCTATACTCCTGCGTACCGAACTTCTCCAGACAAACCTGCTATTGGAACAGAGCAGTAGTCCATTCTACAGATTCATTAGTATGTAATAGATCAACCAGAGTGAATACGATAGCAGACAGATTCACTCGTCACAACACTTTCCAGTGGTCTAAACTAAAAGTTTACGTTTACCGGAAGCAATAATTCGTCCTCGTCACTGAATGAAATAAGTTCAGTAAAAACAGACAGAACATACTCAACAGTGCATCAAGTTGTTAAATCAACTCACACAGTAATATAACTACTCATCCTGACTCAGGGTACTTTAACAACTGAAGAACACACGACAATATGATACGATAACGATACTCAAACACACAATCCGTCATTCAACTACCCGTTACGGTGAACTTCAGTATCAACAGACGATGCAGAACTCAATACTAACAATACTCAGAACTTCACAACAGTGTAAACAATACTCTGACAAATAATTAGGCAAACAATCTGGCAATTCCAGAAAAGATGTCTCTCTGACCATTCTCCTTACATTGCTTTATATAGAATTTACAAGATACGCGTACCAACTTTTCGCGCGTATTTCGAAAACTCTGTTACATCCGGCAATCATTACATTTGTCCCACTCCGGCGGCCGACTAACACTGGCACGCACGGTGGACTCGAACCCGCAAGTTATTTTGCTTACAAAACTATTGTTCATCGATGATTCCTTCTAGATACATATTTCTGGCTAATCTAAATGTTCGGGCTATCTTTTTCTTAAGAGTTTCTAATAGTTGCTTAAGGGTGTCTGGCTCTAATATTTGTGCATCTACTCTAACAGAACTAAGTGCGATGGCTTCAGTAAGCAAAATTTCGGCCTGTGTTTGCAAAAAGGCCTCCTATAAGTAGAAGTCGTTGGATAGTGCCGCATCTCTGGCTGTCTTCATTTCACTTACTTGCTTCTGCATTTCACTAATTCGGTCTTTCTGGTTGCGTACCTGATTATCTAGTGTTTCGAACTGTTGATTCTGGAACTGTATGGTTTTGTGATATGCATCTTGTTCTCTACGGGCATTCGCTAAATCCTTCTGATATTTGGTTTCCCTGAGTAGTTGATGTTTGAGTATATTGTTGACCTCATCAAGTGATTCTTTCGTTCTCTGTAATTGATCTTCTACCAGTTTAGCTTCTTTCTAGTGCTCTTGGTACTTCTGTATGGCTTCCTGCAACAAGAGTCTGGTTTCTTCTAGTAGGTTTCCTAGCGCGATTCTTCTGTCTTCTGTATCTTTGATTGTTTGATTTAACTTTATTATCTCCACGTCGGCAGCTATCA
Source organism: Ceratopteris richardii (assembly GCA_020310875.1). Classification (NCBI taxonomy): domain Eukaryota; kingdom Viridiplantae; phylum Streptophyta; class Polypodiopsida; order Polypodiales; family Pteridaceae; genus Ceratopteris; species Ceratopteris richardii. The sequence continues at coordinate 23,784,929 of CM035412.1, forward strand.
GCAATTCTTCTTTTGCAGCCAGTGCCTTATCTCGCTGGCTTAAGCTTTCTTCCTATGCTTGGAGTGTAGCCTGTAGTTGCTTGATCTGCTCATGGAGTGCATGGTTTTCTGCTCTTGCTGCTTGTAACTCTTCCTGGAGGGGGGTGATATCTGCCTCCATCAATTCCAATTTTCGTTGGAATTCATCTCGTGCATTGTCTGTGGCTTGCTTCAGGTGCTGCGGCAGTTGTTGGGATAGATTAATCAAGAGGCGACCCATAGATTCTAATTTCGAAACAACTGGAATGGGGTGGGGTGGCAGAGGAGGGTGAGGTTGCAAAGAGTTTGCGGTGAGGAGTTGCTGGGAATTTGGTGGGGAGTAATTGAGGGAGGATGACGAGGTTTCAGCGGTTTCGGTGGGGTGGCTGGGCTGGATGGGACTGCGGGGTGGTTCCGGTGGGGGAATGGGGTTAACTGGTGGTGGTTTGGGAAGGGCAGAGTCAGTGGTTACCTTGTTTGTTTGTTCAGTTTCTGCATTGTTAGCCTCTGTGGATTCCACTGCCTTAAGTAGCTTGTCTAGTGCTTCCCTAGCGGATTCTTGCTCGTCTACCTGTTGCTCTCATTCTTTTTCGATCGAAATTATTTCTGTCTCTGCTTGATCTTGTTGTTCTTTCTGTTCAGCCGACGATTCATTCTGCATTGAGGTGGCTGTATCATGGAATGTCTCTTCTTCTTGTTTCTCGTCTTCTTTATCGTCATCTTTAATGTTTCCGGCTGAGCCCTGTGCTTCACTTTCGGAGGAGCTAATTCTGATGCGTTTCCGGCAGAACAATTGGTTGAGCTCTTCTTCCTCATCCTCTAGCAGTTGTACTGACTCTTCATGCCTCAGGACAGGTCCTCGTGGTGGTGGTTGAGCGGCGAGTATGGTTGGAAAGAGAAAGGAAAGGATGTGGGGAAGTCTGGATCGAGGGGTGGTTCCTTTGTTGGCTTGCTTCACTATGGCTACACACTCCTTATGGATACGGTGAAAGAAAAAGGATGCGAAGTTGACGGTTCTTGTGCAGCAAGGTCGATGGCGGAATAGAACGGGCGGGATATACCGTAGGTGCGTTTCTAGAGGTTTAAGATGGCGACTAAGAACTGGAGTGCAGTTCTTTCGGGTTCAGGGAGGCAGCGGATGGCGTATTTGTTCGATGAATAGCGAGGAAAAAGTTCTACCATTCTGGCTACTAGGATGCTTGGGCCATTCTCGCGGCCTTGTGGAGTAAGGCGGAAGGCTTCAGCAAAGGCTTGGAAGGTTATTACGGTTCTAGATGGTAGGGAGAGGAAGATCCATTGTCGTTCAGCGATGGGGGATTGGGCGATGGCAGGTATGATTTGTGCGAAGAAGGGATGGGCTTCCACTGAGTGCCATGGCAGCTCAGCGAAGTTGGCCAACCCTCGGGTGCGCAGGTATTCTCCTACTCTGTAGGGATACCATCACGGAAGGCTAGAGACATTACGGTGGGGGGGTAGGAAGTGATGGTTATCATTGTGCGGTGCTGGAATGATACTGCTTTCAATTTGGCGTGCATGCTCTAGTGATTAATAAGGAGGGCGGCTTATGACAAAAACGCGGCTATTAACAAAGAAAAGAAAGAACTGAAGGAAAAGTAAAGAAAAAACTCGGGCCAACGTCGAATGATTTAATGCGGGCTAGTAGCGTGTTGATACGGCCGCAGCTTCGAGCCGTTGATTGCTTTTGGAAGTGGGTTTTCGGTCAACGTAGTCAACCGAAAAGTTGCTGGACCGATTTGCTCTGAGATCTTGTAAGGGCCGAACCACCATAATTTGCATTTGCCTGCGGATCTATTTGACTTTACATTATAGAAAAGTACAAGCTGACCCACCGAAAACACTGGAATCTTCAGGTTTCGATTGTGTGTCCTTGCGTCTTAGTTGGACTTCGTGCATGGTTAAAAAACTGAGCCATCGGTGCTCGTCTAACTCTCTAAGTGTGTCTAACCTAAATGACAGTGAGTCTTCCGATAGAAGTTTCTGAGCGATTGCTACGCGTAAACTTGGTATGACTATCTCCATTGGTGCTATTGCTTCTAAGCCATAAGCTAGTTTGAAAGGTGTCGATCCTATTGTTACCTTGTATGTAGTCCGGTATGCCCATAATTTTGCAGGTAGCAGTTGATCCCATCTTTCTGGTGCTTCCATGATCAATTTTCGAAGTATATTCAGCAGAGATTTATTTGTACTTTCGGCCAAACCATTAGCACGAGGATAATAAGGAGAACTAAATTTATGTGTGACCTGGAACGTATGTGTAAGTGCCTTCATTAAACTGTTTATAAAATGAGTGCCTTGATCTGAGACAATTTCTAGTGGTAAGCCAAAACGTGGAAAGACATCGGTTAGTAGACACTTTGCTACCGTAACGGCTGTAGCAGACCGTTTTGCATAGTCTGTACAGGTCAATATGTAACGGTTGTTACTGAAGACTGCTGGAGGTGTAATCGGACCGATAAAATCTAGAACCCACTTTTGGAAAGGTTCCAATGGTAAGATGGGTTGCAGAGGAAAGAGATGTCATTGTAGAGGCTGGCCAGATCTTTGGCAAGTATCACATTATTTGAAAAACTTTAATATATCTCTATACATCGTTGGCCACCAGAGACCACTCTGCATAATTTTCTGGTGAGTTAAATCTGCTGCAAAATGACCACCGGAAGGAATCGAGTGAGCCAAAGTGATAACTGAGTTAACTTCATGCGGTGGAATACATCGAAGTAGGATTCCGGTGTGATCTACATAATATAATTCTCCAGCAATTAACCGAAATCGGCGGCTAAAGACTGCAATTTTTCTGCGTACTTCTCTAGAAGTCTGAGATGGAAGGCAACCATCAGTGAGAAAGGTCAAGATCTGATCATAATATGAAAATCGGATAGGTGGGTCTATAGAATCTTCATTAATTGGTTCTTACACATAAATCGCGGGTGTCGTGTCATCTATGCCCACCGGAGCTTCACCGGGATCTAAGCGGGATAAGAAATATGCTAAGGCATGTGAGCTGCCTGGTCGGTGAATGACTTCGTAGTCAAATTCCTGCAAGAGTAAGACCCATCGCGCTAATCGACCACCTAGATGCTGTTGCCGAACTAGATAGACAAGTGCAGCATGATCTACATGAAATGTGAATTTACGGCCTAGCAAATAATGTCTGAATTTCTTGACCAAATATACTAGCCCTTCTGTTACAGAGTAATTCTTCTCAGCAGGGGCTAATCTTCGACTTGCATAATACACTGGTCTAAACCATTTATCAATTTGTTGCATCAACACACTTCCTATTGCTATATCTGAAGCATCAACAAATACATGAAATGGGTGATCCCAGTGCGGCGGTTGTAAGATAGGAACTTGTGTTAATAAATGTTTTAAACGATCAAATGCTATCTGGCATTCCTGGGTCCATTCAAATTGTCAAGGTGTCTTGGAGATTAACTTGTTTAGTGGTATAGCCAGATGAGCAAGCCACCGTAAGTGTCGTCCATGCCACCGTACTTGGCCCATAAAACGCATGACTTCTTTTGGTGTAGTGGGCACCGGAGCTTCTAGTACTGCCGAAATTTTATCTGGATCTACTTGGATACCTTGTGCAGATACAATGTGGCCAAGTAACTTGCCACATGAAACCGCAAACACAGATTTGTTTGGGTTCAAGCACAGTCTATACTCTCTGCATTTCTGAAAGCAGCAACGTAAATGGAACAGGTGTGCTATCATCTTACCGAAAATTGAAAAATCGTCGAGATATACTTGCATAAATGAAGTGAGATAAGGAGAAAATATCTCCTGCATACATCTTTGAAATGTGCTTGGTGCGTTTCTTAATCCAAACCACATTACCGTACAAGCAAAGACACCCCAGTTGGTAATAAATGCAGTTTTTGGTATATCTTCTTCGGCCATTCTAACTTGGTTGTAGCCACTGTATCCATCTAGGAATGAATACATCTCGTGTCCTGCTACTCTATCAAGCATGGTATCCAAAAAGGGGATTGGAAAAGGATCCGGTACGGTTGCTGCATTTAATTTACGATAATCTACACAGATTCTCAATTGCTTTTTTTTCTTTGGCACAATCACAATCGGAGAGATCCATTCAGCATGCTCTACTGGCACGATGAATCTGACTTTTAATAACCTATCAAGTTCTGCCTTTACCTGAGATGCATAATGGGTATTCATCCGGTAGCTGGTTTGCTTTATCGGTCTTGCTTCTGGCTTCAGCATGACTCTGTGCTGGTAGATGTGGGGGTCCAATCCTTTCATGTCTTTGTAGTCCCATGCAAAGACATCGGTGAATTCTCGGAGTAGCTGGATTAAACCTGCTTGAAATGTTTCCGGTAAGTTTTGCTTTATCTTCACAGGACACGGATGATCTTCATCTTCTAAATTGTAAGTGATCAGCTGATCTTCGGGGACAAAGAACTGTTGATGTTTCTCTGTGTTGTCTGTTGGTTTAAGAAGTTGCTGCAGTTCATCGTCATGTGTCGCAACAGTGTCTTTCTTCTTAGCTTCTTCTCTGATGGGTATTACTGTACAGATTGAAGCATTCCAATTATCTACAACGGACTGTAGATCAATAGTCCCTAAGGAAATTAAATCAGCGTTACTCTTCAAAAACTCTTCTTCTTCATCATCTGACAATCCATCTAGCATATGGACTGGTTCAGCAAAATACGGTCTAGCATGTAGCTCGCAGGGTTGTATAGCATCTAATTTTACCACATATCTACGATTGGCATCTTTAAACGTAAGCTCTTGTGCAGACCAGTCCTGTATTACCTTCGCATGCTTCAGCCAAGGTCGGCCGAAAAGAAGGTTGTAATCCAAAGTGGATTCCGGCAGATCTAGTATAACAAAGGTCATTTTAAAGGTCGTATCTTGTAAAGTGATGGGTACATTCCGCACAAGTCCTACGGGATGGACTCTTGATTGATCTGCCATTCTGACAAAAAATTGAACTGGTTCGATTTCGGTCCATCCTAACCTTTTGCATAATGCCGCAGTCGCAATGTTACCACCAGAGCCTCCATCAATTAATACCTGCGTAATCTTATGATTCTTATACCATACTGTAATCAAGGGAACTGAATGATCAACCGTAGAATCAGGTTCCGGTTGAACTGCTGCTGTCGCTAGAATACAAGAAGGCACCGGACTGAACTGTTGTTGGAACTGTTGTCGAATTCCAGGTACTAATGCCAGTAGTTGGCCTAGAGGCAGAGTGATAGATGCCTTAGATAGGATTTCCCAAGCGTGTTGAGATTGATTGACAGGCTCTACTGATGTTGAAGTTGATGCCTCTGCTGATGCAGACGTGTCTACGGTTGGTAATGTATCTGCTGCTGATGATGTTCCTGCTGCTAACTCCCTTTGTTGTGTTCCTTCCTTTGTTAACGATGGCTGGGTTACCGGAATAGGCTCTGGGAATACTGGTGGTTCTGCTGTGGTCCATTGACTAGCCTTGTTGTACATTCTGTGTTGTTCACGTATCCCTGGTTCAAATATTTCTGCTGCCGGTTGCAGTTGTTTACCGGAACGGGTCTGGACTGCAACAGCCTGTGTCTCTATCGGTGTGATTTTTACCATGCTGGCCATTGGATTTTGACATTCCTTCTTCCTTTGATCATACTCAGCTGCATCCTTGCAAAATCTCCTACTATATCCAAATTCCCCACAAAAATGATAGCATGGTGGTGGTAAATTGCGATTTTCTGGTGGTTGTCCGTTCTGCCAGCGGTTTGCATTATAGTTGTTATTCCTCTGTCCTCGATAATTTCGATATCCTAGTTGCTGGTTGTTTCTCATTTGTGGAGGCACATAGTGGTTGGCTGGCTGCCCTTGTTCCTGGATAATTGCATTGACAGTCGCTGTTCCATGTACTCTAGCGTTGTATGTGCAGTTTTATGTGGTGTGTCCGGCAGTGTTGCAGATAGCGCAGAATGTCTGATTAAGTGCACAATTTGCACTAGTATGTCCTAAATTTTTGCATGTGATGTAGTATACTTGTCTGGTCATATCTTCGGAAACATTTTTGTTTGTTTTTAACCACTCCAGATCTTCTATAAATCCGCCGACTTTGTTTTCCAGTTGCAGAGTCATTGCAATGACTGCATCGAGGGTCATGGCTCCGACACATCTTATGATCATGATCTGCTTAAGTTGTGGAGTCAAGCCATTGATGAACCACTGAGTGATAACGTCATCTGGTAAGTTAGCATGGGCCGGTGGTAGTTGCCTTAAGTGTGTTCTGAAGAGAGTAGCATACTCCTGTACGGTTTGATTTGCCTTCTGCCTGTTGTTCTGCAGATAGTCAAAAATTTTGGCTAGATTCTTTTTTAGCCTGAATCACTGCAGAAAAGCATCTCGTACTGCTTCATAGGTGCCGAAGTGATTAATATCATATTCTATAAGCCATCTGGCTGCTTCATTGACAAGTGTAGATTGGAAGACAATGGCTTTGTAGGCATGATCCGGTGGATGGTTGAGAACTGCATAGCTTATCTCGAAAGTGCGTACGTGAGCATCCGGATCATCTCCTGGGAATCCACCAAACTTCGTGTACGTCACTCCTGTTGGAGTCGGCCTGGGTGGACATAAATGTTGTTGTTCGTTCATCGTGACTGTATTATACCTTTCTTCTGTATCTCGGGGCTGAATATCTGAACTACCGGAATCTGTATCGTCGGATCGCATACTTTCCGGTGCGATGATCTTGCTTAATATGCTTCGAATCTCTATTTCGAACAGCTTTCCTTCCTTCTTGATGTCCAGTGTATGGGAACTCGCTTCCAAGCGCGGTGGTTGGGCTGAAGATTCAGCAGAAAATGCCAAACTGTCACCGAAAAACTGTGATTCTCTTACCGAAATATCACCGGAAGGCACCGAAATTATGCCCGAATATGGTGTTTTTTTGCCTTCGCCGATTTCTTTGACTAGATCGTTTCTAATCATAGATGAATCTGAATCTTTTTCCAAGATTGTTAAACTAGTTTCTAACTGCGTATTGGTAGGTTCTGGACTTACTATATCTTCGACAGACTGTGCCGAAATAGTACCGGAATGTACCAGAGGCGTAACGTTCTACCGGAATATGACCGGAATCAGTTCTAACGTTCTTAACTTTCTTGACAACTGGGCCAGACCTAGTTGTACTTTTACCTTCCAGAGTTGTCTTTAGTACATTAAGTACTCCAGACTGATGGTTCTTGGGATACGTTTCACCGGATCGAGTAACCGGCATGTATCATTTTTTGTACTAATCGCATAGTATTACTAACGGAACAGTTTGCAACAATTTGGTTCTATTGCTACTTCCAATCGAACGATAATCTCGATGTGTGATTCTAACAAACGACTGCCAATCTTGATGCCACCTTCCCACAGTCGGCGCCAAATGTTAAATGTAAAATAGTAACGCTGTGTTACTGACTAGCCAAAATCGTTACCGAACAAATATTAAACGTAAAACAGTGATTCACCGTAAACTGTGTTAAACTTTCAGTATCATTACCGAAAGGCGTTACCAGACCAACGTGGGTTCTTGGGAGTGGTAGGGGTCTGTTAGACAGAGGCCCTGTACTCTTTTCCCAATTCTTGGTCACAACATCAAAAACACAAATGCGCGTCTTAGCTCAGTTACTGGCAGTAACTAGACAATATTTGATTTCTATACTCCTGCGTACCGAACTTCTCCAGACAAACCTGTTATTGGAACAGAGCAGTAGTCCATTCTACAGATTCATTAGTATGTAATAGATCAACCAGAGTGAATACGATAGCAGACAGATTCACTCGTCACAACACTTTCCAGTGGTCTCAACTAAAAGTTTACGTTTACCGGAAGCAATAATTCGTCCTCGTCATCGAATGAAATAAGTTCAGTAAAAACAGACAGAACATACTCAACAGTGCATCAAGTTGTTAAATCAACTCACGCAATAATATAACTACTCAGCCTGACTCAGGGTACTTTAACAACTGAAGAACACACGACAATATGATACAATAACAATACTCAGACACACAATCCATCATTCAACTACCCGTTACGGTGAACTTCAGTATCAACAGACGATGCAGAACTCAATACTAACAATACTCAGAACTTCACAACAGTGTAAACAATACTCTGACAAATAATTAGGCGAACAATCTGGCAATTCCAGAAAAGACGTCTCTCTGACCATTCTCCTTACATTGCTTTATATAGAATTTACAAGATACGCGTACCAACTTTTCGCGTGTATTTCGAAAACTCTGTTACATCCGGCAGTCGTTACATTTGTCCCACTCCGGCGGCCGACTAACACATGCCAAAACATAAACCATAATGCTTAAGAATACGTCCCTAAATGGTTTGATGTAGGAAGTTCATGCATTCAATCCTTTTCAACAAGCTTCAAGACCTCTACACTTTCCTTGTCAGGTCCTAAAACAAACTTTTAAGTGTCAGATGACATCAGATCACTTCCTAAAACATCAAGCATGATCAAATGATTAACAAAAACAATATAAATATGTCAAAAATGCATATGTAATCCATATCTAAACTTGGAAAAACTTCTTTAGGACTTGAAAATAATCATAAAATGAGGTATATATAATGTGCAAGTGCCTCAAAGTGAAATTACTTTAATCGCCTTCCTGGTTTGTAAGATATGGTTCCCTGAAGGTAATTGTCAAAAACTATTTAGACTTCCTGCGCAAAGTTGGAAAAATATAAAATTTTCAAAATAAGCCATAGCACATCCAATTCAGAATTTCCTAGACCAAGATATAGCCTCTATGAGCATGACATGCCAAACTAGTGGACTAGTGGAGGGGCTGGAAAAAAGTATGAAGATGTGATTTTTGAAGTCCCCAAAGGCATTCTTCCATCGAACAAATCATATATTTCTCTCCATAATCTCATAGAGAAATATATGAAAATGCTTTGTCATATTGTCACTTTTCCAAATCCTCCCTTCTTCCATGCTAATTTGCTCCCCAAAAGAGGCATAAACCAAGATTTTTACTTTTCTTGCAAAAAGTTAGATGGGAGATTTTAGCAAGCTTCTTTTTTCTTGGATTTTCTAATTCACTAAGGAACATATCATACTTCATGTATGTATGCATTATTCCGTGGGAAGCCTCTTACATTATCTCTTTTCTTGCTCCCAAAAACGGAGATTTGCTAAACTTAGCACCTAAAATGTTTTCCAAAAAGTGCGAAAAGAGGGTTTTTTAGGATGCAAAATTCTTCCTTAACTTATCCTTTTTATGAATGTAATAATTCCATAGGTAAGCCCATATGAGATACTTTTAGTATATATATTTTTTCCTATCCATCCGTACCTAATGCACCTCCTTTTCCTCCTCCAAAATGGGAACTTCTTAAATTTAGGTGCTAGAAATTTTCTCAAATAATGATGGAAGGGGGTCTTGTGGGGCCTCAAACTCCCATGATACTGCACCAATTTTAGAATTTCTGGATTCTAAATGGAATTACATGCACTATACTATATGCATGATTTTTCTCACCTATCTAGGGAAGTAGGCTATTTTGCAGGTACCTAAAGCTTACGTTTTATTGTATTTTGAGGTAATCCTTAATTGAATATGAGAGTATATACCTCATATTCCCCATACACATGATTTTCCTCCAAGCAATTGGCCCCCTAACCCTTCATTATCCTTTTCAAAAATGAAGATTCTTACCGAAATAAAAAAACACTCAAACCTAGAAATTTAAAGCATAACTTCTTCTTGTTGAAGCCTCAAGGAAGAGAGCAAAGAGAAATCTTCCTATGCATCCAATTATTTCTTCCAATGGATTTGGGTCCATCCAACTTTCCCCTTCCATGCCACTTCTCCCAAGCAATAAGAGTGCCTTTGCATCTGCCCTTGTTTGCCTAGTTGTAGAGTCCTGATGTTGCCTTCATTTCCTCCATAACATCCTTTAGTCTTTACAACTCCCTTTTAGTTAATCATCAGTCCCCCTTCAAAAGAACCTCTTTAAGCTATGGACTCCTTGTTGTTTTTCTTTCATTTTCATTATCTTTCTCTACTGATTAATATATGCGGCGTTGTATATTGGTCATCTCACAATGACGACTCCTTGGATGGGCAATGCACCTTTGCATGGCCAAGTCACAGGTTCAAAACCTACAGAGCATAGCAGCATGGTTATCCATATTTTTTTGCTCCAAACTGCAGTCGCATGGTTGTTTGTTGCCTGCTCTTATACCATTGACATAAAGGCATTCATTTTTTGCTTTCCTAGCTCCCACAAAAATCTCATAAACACCTTTCCAAGAAGGCGCACACACACACACACATAGAGGATGATCTCTCCTCCCAACTACCGATCTCGACTTGCTCTAACATGAGAATATATCTAGTCTCCCTCTATCTTCTACCTTTTATGCTTCCCAATGTAGTGATGCACCATGATGTGCCATGTGACTCGTAGGCCCACGATGTGATAGAAACACGTCACTTTTATGTTTCATCAAGTAAATCCACACCTTCCTAGTGTATTCCTCTATTAATGTAACATAATGTCTATTTCCTCCTAATGAATCTTCTCTTGTAGGCCCCCACACATCGGTATAAACCAACATAAGCAAATATCTAGAAGCATACATTTCCCTCTTGAAGGGAAGTCTTGTTTGCTTGGCCTTCATACATGACTCACATAACAGACGCATTTGAGATCCTTTGAATATGGATTTCTCTTTCACAATGATCTTTACTTGCATCTCTTTTAGTATTTATAGGTTTAGATATCCTATTCTCTTGTGCCAAAGATCTATTTTAGTAATTTTCTTCTTATCATACGTAAATTATATAGATTGAGAGTGGCGTGGGTTTACCTCAAGTGTAAACAACCTTCCATCATTATTACCTCTTGCAATCATCTTGTATCTTTGCTTTGGCTCCTCAACAAAACACCTTTATGGTTGAAGTTGACTTGATAACCCTTCTGCACCATTTGTCCCATGAAGACAAGGTTCTTTGTAATTTGGTACATGCAATACCTATGTTATAGAGCTTGATAAACCTCCTTTGCTCTGCACTTTAACATTTCTAACATGATCAATAGTATGTTGAGTAGCATCACCTATTGTTACATGTCCCAAAGTAGGTGGTGAATGCAAATTTGTGAACCAATCATTGTCACATGACATATGGTTTGAGCAGCCATTGTCTATATACCATTTTCCATCCATGGTTCCCTTTCCTCCTTCCATATACTCCATTTTCAACATAGATGTAACATTGTGTGAAGTTCAAACATAGTTACCATGTGTCTTCCCACTTGCATGGCTGTAGTTAGAGTCCTTTTGATAGCAACCCCTTGTGAAGTTCCCTTGCCTTCCACATATGAAGCATCCATTGTTGTTTCTCGCACCTTGATTGCTTGAGTATCTTCCTCCTCTATACCCTCTTGTTCCTACTCAACCTCTTCCATTCCTTTTCCAGTGATATCCTTCATTTCATTCTTGTTCACTTTGTTGAAAATCATTTGCTTCTCCTATAGCTCTTCTTCCTCTTGAACTTCCTCTTGCAATCCTTCCTCCTCTAGTTTTCCTTGCATAAAACACTTGGGGCTGATTCACCCTTGAGGATAAACCTTGAATATTCATTTCTTCTTTGACCATGAGGTTAATAAGTTGTTCAAAATCTAGTAAATATCTCTTAAATATATCGAGGTCAAAAAACCTTCCCACTTGTCATCTTGCTTGAGACCATTGAGTGTGTAGGCCACTAAATTGTCATCCTCAAACATACATCCAATTGAACCTAATGCATCTTCCAACTCTTTGACTTTGAGAATATTGATCACTTTTGTTTGTGGATGGACTCTTCTTTAGGTTGTTGAGCTCATTTGTAGTTGTATTTTTCTAGCTTAGTGCTTGTACAATAAAACATCTCTAGACATTCTCATATGCCCTTCATTGTCTCTATTTGTTGTATATGTCCTATAATGGAGTTTAAAACATGTTGGGAAAAAAAGAAGATGACTCATTTATTCCTCTCATTCTATTGATTGAATACCCTTACTTCTTGATCAGTTGGTGTGGGTGTGGTAAGTGTTGGCTTAACTTCATCACTTGTAACTATTCCCCAAAAGATTCTTTCCCATCAAGTAATTCTTCATCCTAAACCACCAAGATTGATAGTTGTTATTTTCTAACTTCTTAATATTATTTGCAACTTCGGCTATTTTTCCCTTGCTTTATAAATATGAGTGAAGAATGATGTGAAATACCTTTAACTCCTATTTCCAAGTAGTGTTGAGTTTTAAGCCTTCTCTTAAGTGCTGGCAAATTGTTTGTGACCTTCTTCTCTTCAACTTTGTTCCACCACTTCCAAAGCTTCTTTGTTCACTTTCGTAACTCTCAAAGGTCCTCATTGAAGAATGTGGTTGTTGTGATACCAAATGTGAGAGTTTGGATCCCTAAAATGCAACAAAAAACACAATGGACCCTCCCAAGATCAACTCATTGTTTGAAAGAGTATGCAGAATACCAATGTGTAGTGTACAAAAGATTGAAAGAAAATCTTGACACCAAATGTAGCTCAAAAACAAAAAATGCAAAGCTAACAATGCTCTTACCAAGAAAAAAGGTTTCATAGAAATATATTGCAGGAAGGTGAGAGAAACCATTCGGGGAAGTTACATAAAAGAACTACCAATGGATACTGATAGGTCTATGCAATCTTTGCATATGTGTAGAGATGAACTAAAAAATGCTTATAACAAAGATTAAGAGATCACTTGGAAGTGATAGCTCGGTATAAAAGATTCCTAATACTCCACTCTTTAGCTCACACTCATATACATCTGCAATATTTCTTTATATAACAAATAAAAGTAGTCCAATTGATCAATCAATTTTCCTAAATCTTCTCCTAAATAACCTATAGCCAAAAATTTAGACTTTGATTGAAAAGTTAGGTGAGATATATCTCGTGCAAAAACTTCCTTTGGCACATGGAAATGATCCTTCAATGATAAAGAAGTGCTTGAAGTCTTCAATTTAGCACAAGGTTGAGCTTGAACTTCAATAGATAGTGCATACAAATGTTTGGGATCCTACAAAGACCACATCTATTAGAAGATGTAGGTTTTATGTCACTTTAATTGATGATCATACATGAAAAGTATGGTGTTGGAAGCAGCCAGAGGCATAGAAGACGCGGAAGCATGTAACGACGGAGCAGGGAGCCAGTCGAATCTTTTTTCAAAGAATTATGTTTTCAAATACTTTCCAAAAACCTCCAACAGTGATTTTTATCACTAATGTAACATATGTAACATAGAAAAACCCTTTTCTTAATTTCTCGCTCCATTTTGTGCAAGCCGAGGAGTCCTCGAGCTTGAGGAGCTTAGGTAGAACAAGCGTATCAATTTTCGTTATTTTTAGACACCGTTTACCTTTCCAAATAGCATCTAGGACCTAATTTTTAACTATGCCGGTCACTAGATGTGAAACCGGTCAAAACTAGTCTAGAAACTATAAAAAGAGCTAGAGAGCTCATTTTTGGGGTTAGCTTGTTTGAGGTTAGAGTTCTTTTGAGCTTGTAATAGTGTTCTTGAGTAATAGAGTTGATTTCTCACCTTCCATTGTGTCTTGCTTGTCTCTTCGTAGTGTGTGTGTATGTGTGTGTGCATTTCTATGCTTCTCACCTTCACTCTCACTTCATCTCACATTCACGATCTTCATATCACTCCTATCTCTTCCGCGGATTGACATTAAGGAGGTGGAGCTTCTTAACGTGGTTCTCACCATTGTGCTAGAGCAACACCAAATTTGGCGCCGTTGCCGGGGATCGAGTCTAGGACGAATGTGTGATGGTAAGAGTATAGCAAGAAGTAGCGTTGGAAGGTAAAAATTTCAGTTTTTGTTGTTGTTTTTACTTAGTTTTTAGTGTTTTTCACCTCCCCCGCACTCCATCTTCATCACCGCATCATCATCTTCATCTCCAAAAAAATCAGAAAATTCACCATATCCACCCATTCTCCTCATTTCCCCTCATTTGTGCATGCGAGAGAGTGAGAGAGAGCTTTTGTGCTTGTGTGTACTTTTGTTTTCTTGAGTTTTCTTGCAGGTACAGAGCTCCAGTGCATCAGGAAAGCTTGGAAAAGGTAAAATTCTCAGTTTCTGTCAGAAATTTCCGACTGTGTCAGACCATCGCGATGGTCTGCAAAGTTCGGATTTTGAAGAAGGCGACCACACCAGCGTGTAGAGCACACTTGCGCCTCTAGGAATCCATACTTGCATTGCAAAAACTCATACTTTGGTGGACCATCGCGACGGTCTCAGACCATCGCGATTGTGTCACACCATCGCGATTGGCTCACGCCATCGCGACGGCTCGGCCGGACCATCGCGACGGTCTCACGCCATCGCAACGGTTCATTTGGACCATCGCGATGGTTCACGGACCATCGCGACTGTTCGGTTGACCCCACACCATCGCGATTGGCTCACGCCATCGCGCCGATGGTGCCCCGTGGCAAGTTGGACCATCGCGATCATCTCAGACCATCGCGACAACTCAAATTTTGGACCATCGCGATTGGCTCACGCCATCGCGCCCGGACCATCGTAATTGGCTCAAGCCATCGCATCTATGACCATCACGACGGTTCACTTTGGACCATCGCGATTGTTCACGTTGACCGTTGACTCACGCCATCGCGATTGTCCGCCTGATCGAGCCATCGCGACGGTTCACACTCACGCCATCGCGATTGCTCACTTTTGGACCATCGCGACCGTGCACTTCAGACCATCACGATTGTTCACCCTCACGCCATCGCGACGGTCCCAGACCATCGCGATTGTCTCACGTCATCGCGATTGTGCACCCCCATCGCAAATTTTAGGGTTTCATTTTTTGGCCAATTTTGGGGCTATTTTTGGGAAATTTTTGGGTGATTAGACTCATAGGAGACCCCTTAGCTCATATTTGGAGAAACACCGGTTTGTCAGTTTTTACCCCCCAGGGCCTGAACGGTCATAACTTTTTCATCCGAAGTCCCTTTTTTGAGCTTAATAGCTCGTTAGAAAGCTCTCTACGAGTACTACGTGACCTCAACTGTTTTTTTCTTAAAGGATACGTCTATTTTTAGATAAGCTATTTTGAGGTTGACCTAGTTTGGGACTAGAAAGCCAGGGGGCAAGCATTAAAAAGTTGGGCAAAAGGGAAGGGACTTAAAAGGTGTATATACTCAAGTGCTTGATCATCCAACTGTGAATTGATCTAATATTAAATTTTTCCAGGTCTAGCAAGGGCAATCAAAGACAACCAAAGCAAGGCAGTGAAGGGCATAAAGCTTGGGAAGCGCGGCTTCTTGGGCATCAGAGCAACCAGAAAAGCTGACTCGAGGTTGGAAGATTACTCAACCCCCTCAATCAATTCTTAGCTTAGGATGAACGTTAGCATTGTGAATTTAAGACGATAGGAACGCCTCAAGTTCAAGAGAATTAAATTTATCAAGTCCAAGACTAAAGATAAAGGTGTGTGACACGAAAACCTAAAGGAAAGAACATAAGTCTGACGGAACGAGAACTCAAAGTACCACAGAAAGTCGAATTCCTGATGCATACATTAAGACAAAAATCTAGAGAAATTTAAAAAGAATCAAGAAAGTAATAACAAAGAATCATTGACGATCTGAGCGTGTACCGAGTGTGCAAGGAAGAAAATTAATGAAGCTTAGATCGGGCAAACATATAGGTAAGTGAGACCGACGAAGCCTTAGATCATCAGAGGCAAGTGTAAGAACTACGGCACGATCGTGGGCTCAACAATTGAACACTAGTTATCCCTACGAGAGCTCAGATACTAGTGAATCAAAAATGGCATTTAGCACAGAAAGACCAGAAGGAGGGTCAAATGTAGCCTATTTAGAAAAACCAGAAGGACCCTATAGGACTCAACTAGAGTTTGTCCGAACCAACCGATTAGGTGCTCGCATCTATGAGGATGGTTTGCGAAGGCAAGTGGTGCAAATGCACAACCCTGATCAACCCATTGGATTGGAACATCCAGTGGTGAAATTCGAGAGAGACGCGTACATAGACAAGGAAGGAACAATGTACATCTTAAGTACGCAGCCAAACAATACCAACGAGTTTGGCGTGATTCAGCTAGAGACGGAAACTAAATCTCAAGGAAAAGAACCATTAGAAGAGCCTAGAACACCTAGAGGGAAATCTGTACTGACACGAGTACTAATCTCGGAATGGATCCCTCAAGACAACAGAAGCATAGAGTTGTTTGTAAATAAAGAAACTGATGAAGCCTTTTGGAGATACAAGACCGAACTACTTAGTGAGGTAGGTATCATCACGATATACGAGTTCAAGGACCCGGATACACCTGGAAAGGTTGTATACCTGGATGAGACTTCAGAAAGAGTCTTTGTGGTGCCTGACCACGCTAAAAACACATACACATGGAGAGGTGAATTGGTATTCCCTCCATCTAGAACGAACATGAATACAAGTCAACAAGGGGCAGGAACATCCTTAGCCCATGGAAATCAAAGAGAAAGAAATAAAGAGAGACCCGAAGTAAGCTTCACTCATCCCACGGGGAGAGATAGAACAACCACGGACACTAATAGAGCGGATAGACAAAGAGATCATGGAATACCAGGTGGTAGAGATGATTTTCCTCTACCTAGACCACGTGAACACGCAAGAATATTGAGACCCACTCAATTAGTAAAATCAATGAAAAATTATTTTGATGGGACAGGAGATCCCTATGACCATGTCGCAGAATTCAAGCAAGTACTAAGAGCAGAACAAGTCGAAGACATGTTCACGCAATACAACGCATTTGGACTAACGTTAAAGAATACAGCTTTAACTTGGTTCCAACCATTGCAACAAAGGCAATTTAGAGACATCCATCACTTTTTAGAGTCATTCATCACTGAATTCTCTAAAAGTGGGATTAGACATGACACGTCTTCGTTGATTCATAGCTTCAAACAAACCCCTCAGGAGACAGTTAGACTGGCAGGACGTAGGTTTAGACAATATGTTGAACGATGTCCAATGCAAGAGCTACCCTCATAAGCTAAACAAGTGTCATTGTTTCTAGATGGCTTGTTGAGTTCTAAACTACGCTCCTATGTGTACCTAAAGGAACCCAGAACTCTAGAGCAATGTGTAAGAATTTGTATAGACATTGAGGACAACTTAGGAGAGGAGTTGGAACTCTCAAAGGTCTATAAGGACTCAGACTGTTCATCTCTAGCTTCCACAAAATTGTCTAGCTCAATAGAAGACCTAGCAGAAAAAGTGGCCTAGAAACTAGGAGTTTCTAGTAAACCTAGGGTACTAATGAACAAGCGTTGTTACACCTGTGGTGGTGATCATATGGCAAATGTGTGCCCCAATGCACCACAACCACAAGCCAACCCTAGTGGCCAATACTGTACAATTGAGAGAAGATACACGAATCATACGGCTCAGGACTGCCCATACAACAAACAGACCGTGAGACAGAACTACCCGCAAGCATACCCGCAGCCAGGTAGGTATCAAGGCCAATACAATGCTCAGCCTTATTACTATAGGCCTCCTCAGAACTACCCATACCAGGCTCAACAGAGACCTCAACCTGTCTTAGCTCAGCAGCCACCCCCACCAGCGAATGTCATCTCAGTCAAATACGCTACTGCAGAAGAGAACCTAAGTAGGGCCTTAGTGCCTTCTTCACCTTTGATCACAGAGGGTGACCCGAATTCGAACAGTTTTGACTCCACTCATGTAGATAGTCCACCCACATATTACACAGAGTCACCAGAACACGTAGAAACATATCATTATGATAGTCCACCAGTGGAACCTAGTTGGGAGCCAGACTATATGCTAATGTGATGTACACAAACCCAAACCCACGGCCCCAATTAAGACAACAGAGACCACAGGGCCCTAGAGGACCATGCTTTAGGTGCCAAGGAGATCACTTCATAAAGGATTGTCCACATCCTTCAATAGTAGGGCAATCACAGTACTATAACATACAAGGCTTTTGTGCCGATTGTGGCAAAGAGCACATAATCAAAGATTGCCCTAAGAACCTTGTTAATGCTTCGAATGTGACACCGATCAACATGATAGGTATTGTAAATAACGCAGATGGATCCAACCCTACATACGTGCCTATCCAAGATATCACAAGAGCCCAGGCGCTCTTACAGAACCAACAGTTTAATCAAGAGAAAGCAACTGGAAGTGGTGAAGTTGCAGAATCTAGCAGTAAAAAGACAAAATCTTGGAAAGATTCTAGAGAAAGAATTAAGAGAAAATGGAGTAAAAAGATAACTGAGTTGGAAGGAAGTTTAAAAAAGTCGAGAGCCAAAATCCTAGAATTGACTTCACAGGACTTGAATCAAGAGAATCCAGCTCAAAAATCAGGATCAGTTTTAGCGGAACCCATACCAGAAAATCTAGACATGATGTTTCGTGCATATCAGGCTAGATTAAAAGAGGGACCTCAGGTAGCTGAAATGAGCAAAAACTTCCCTCGAGCTGATCTAGAAATTGAGAGAACTAAACTTTGCATGAAGATGGTAGAACTAGCACAAGCTTTGTTCGAAGCCTCTAGATATCTTAATTGGAATAACATGGCAAAACCGGAATTACATTTTCAAGGACTAATGGAGAGGCTAGAATACTTGATAGAGAGCAAAGAGAAAAAGGATCAGCATAGGAACCCTATTGTCTCAGAGACACAGGAAAGGAATGCACCATCCCTGTCTCAAGTACCCAATACAGAAAGTCAAGACAATTTGTCTTCCATACATAGGTACTCACATGAATTTTTGAGGGAAATCCAAGAAGAGAAATGGAGAAAAGAACAAGGAACTCATCCTCCTATTCAAGAAATAGATGACTTGCAGGAACAATTTCCCCAAGACATCCCCTCTATTTACGATGAGGTAGAGGAGGAACAACTAATTGAACACACAGCTTTTGAATCTAATTCTTTACAAGAATTACCTCAGTTCATAGGACCTTGGGAAGCAAAGTCTATTAGTATGAGAGCACCCATGATAATAGTGAGGAATGAAGAACCAGTAATCCCTAGAAACACAGAAGTCATCAAGAATACTAAAGTACAATGTAATCTCACTCTAGAGGAATTGTTGAACATATCTTCCATTGTATTAGTGGGCACAACATCCTTTGGTATTGGTAGGTTTACCTGAGGGTTCTGTACAGGTTGCTGAACAGCCTGAGTTTGTTCTTCTTGCAAATCATCATGCCAGCTTTGCATGAACTTAGACAAAGTTCTTTGCTTTTCTACATATCCCCTAACAGCTTCATCTACATTACCCCAGTCTTCGGTAAGACCAGACTCAGTTCCTATCTGTTGTAATTGTGGGAAAATTTCTTCTCGGGCTTTCGAATCTATAGCCCGGAGAAACAAGGATACCTTTTCTTGATCCATAGCCCTCTTATCATAATCAGATAAATCTGCAAATTGTTGATCAAACTCTCTTTTTATATCTAGAACAGATTGATCTTTTGGTTTATGTATCCACTTTAGAAATGTGGATCTAGTCACTTTATCTTCATCATCTAGTGCAAACATCCTTATGAGTATCATCTTGTATTGTGACCATCTTATTTGCCCTTCTATAACTAGTCGAGGTGCATCCACAACTAGTCGGTCACGCAAATGTAATTCTGAAACGTATACAAAATTGTCAATTAATTCTTGATCACTTAATGGTGTTAGACCCGTACCAAGGTATCGTGCCTCCAATTCATATTCCTTGCAAAAACGAGTAACATTTTTACCACTGAAATATCCACTTCTTTTGACTACTCGCTCATGAAATGCCTGGATGGCACCCCGTCTTTTCTCGTCCTGCTGAAAGCGCAGAAGTTGGGTTATAACATCCATCGTTGCGTCGCCCATAAATGGTCAAGCACAATGAGCTCACTCAACTGCACCACTCTTTAAACTAGGATCAGGATCTCTACACTCTCCTCCTTTCACGTCGGGTTCACCAGGTATGTCGTCGAGTTGGACAAAAGGAGGGGAAAGTAGGATAAAATTTCTCAAAGTGTATACAAAGTACCTTCAACGAGAGTAGCCTAACAGCATTCGTTATTAATCCTCAGAATAAAAGTGCTGTTAAAAATAAATTTATCATCAAGAAGTTATAAGCTATCGGAATAACAAGAAAAGAAAAGCAATTTCCAGTTTCAAAAAAACATTGATCGTAGGTGTATCATGTCATTCGAATTCATTTTTAGTTCAATTCAGCAAAGTAATGTCAATCCTTCAAGCTCTATTATCAATTGGACAAAACTATCCACTGTTTTCAAACAAATAAAGCAAAACTTTGAACGTAGTTTTATGTGAATCACACAGATCGAAGCACAGACGAGGACCGAAAGAGACGCCTTTTAATTTCCATGCAACAAAAGTAGCTCACGACCTCTAGTTTTCTAGTCAAGAGGAGGGACTATAGTTATAGAATATCTGTTCATGCTTTCCCTCCTAAGTCCAATAAGTGACCGGCGGCAACCTTCGCGAAATCAGCCTGTAGAATGAACCAAGTAGAAAGAAGGTACAACTTGACCATTAAACCTATCAAAGATGCTACGTGCCCGCCTTCCAGTGCCAAGAAAACTTAATTTTTTAGCCCCCTCAAACATTGTCGATAGGCAGTAGCTGGGGCAAGGAGGCCGATTCCGTCAGCCTTCAGAATCAAGCTCTAGAGCACACTGCGAGGACTCAGTTTTTGAGATTCCTCAAAGACTGCGGGTACGCAGTAGCTGTGCCAAAGAAGCCAATTCCCTCAGCCTTCAGAATCGAGCTCTCAACAAGACTGCGCCCTTCTAATTCTACATCTTTCATGGGGATTGCCCGCCATTTGATTACTCGAATACCTGAACGAGTTTGTCTACGACATTAGACTTTCTTGCCAGAGAAAACTCATCAACCTTACAATTAAGAGAATTAGATCCTTGAACTGCACAAGCTCACCTTGCTCCCTGTAGCTATTGATCATTTATCATTCTCATCATCTATAGGGAACCTAAATTAAAGGAAATACTTGCAACAAAATCGTTCAAAGCTACAGTTCGACGTTTAGACAACAAGACAGCGCAGATTAAGTGAGCAAATAAAGGAAGAGCAATTCCTGTACAAAGCATTAACAATAAAAGTTTATGAAGATCATTTCATCATTCTGATATTATGAGGAAGCACACGCATGTATTTGGGAAAGCATCTTTCAACTGGAACTTATCAGCACAGTAAATGGTAAGTATGAAAGAGTGTGTACCAAAATCTTCATATCATCTAAATCAAAATCAAAGGAACTAACGATTGCAGAATGAATATACTTGACGCATGACATACCTTAATCATTTCAATATGCATAGAAGTTGAGTGGCATGCATCCGACTATAGAATATCATTTTACTACTTCATCAAAGATAAACACAGAAGAGAATTGACATGATCTCAATGTCCTATAGCATTCTATGATCTAATATGCATTGTCAACGTATAGACTGATCAATCATATAGAGGTCGTCCAAAGAGATAGACAAATCAAATCTGCTCATTCAACCATATCTTTGCGCTACAACCGATTCAAATCTTTTACTGCTGGAACATTATATAAAATAAGTGTGAAACAGAATAGACCTGAAATGGTATCCTTTATGTTCAGCACATCAGCGGCATATACGATTACTCTTGATGTCGATGGAGCTGCAAGCTGTAGCAGATTCTGAACAAAACATGAATGTAGAGTGTGCACGGCTGTAGCTCTGTCAAGTCTTTCTCACATGCATTGCCTTCAACTTTGTCTCAATAAGTACTAACTCCATACAGCAAGGATCGATGAACAGAATTCCGTCAGCTCCTCTTTTCGTGATTCTCCCCAGCTCTGCTCACGATTATGAACAGCCGTTCCCCTTTCTTTTTTTCTCTGCCAACTCAAAAAAAACTCTCCTCACCATCCTTTGGCCATGTTTGCAAGCCTATGCCTAGAAGTACTCCGAGCACCTGCATCATCCGTTGGTCTATCAAGTATAAATTATGGTGACTGGGATTCTTCTGAACATCATTCAACATTTGCACAAAGTCAGGCTGCTGGAGATATGGCCTTGTTCTAGGATCTTGGGTTAATTTCACAAATAAATCAGGCCCTGAGAAAATGTCACCGAATGGAGAGGGCGGTGCAGCACGGGTTCTTGATTTGGAAGCTACTACGTCAGAAAGCCCAGATTTCAAACCTTCATTGGATGGGTCGAGTTCAAGTCCCTTCTTGTATGCTGATTCTGCGTCATCAAACTTGCCCAAGCCAACATACGCAGCACCAAGTCTACTGTAACCCTTGGCCCAGTCTGGCTTCAGCTCAACTGTCTTCTGAGCATCATCCAATGCTTCTTGATATTTATGAATTGACGCATAAGAAGCAGAACGATTTTCGAAGAGAACATGGTTCGTGGGACTCAAAGCAATAGCCTGCGAAAAATGCTTGATGATCTCTTCCTAAATGCCGCATTGCCCTTTTTCTTTCGCCTATCTACTGGCCTCCTTCTTCTCCACACGGCTCCTGCCATTCTCGTGAATGCCACATATCTTTCATACCAAAAACAGACAGAACATACTAACTACTTTCAGTCGTATTCGACTTCTACTTAAAATCAAAATTCCCATAAAAGAAGATTATATACACCCACAAATGGATGCTTACACATGGTCATGTGCATGCATTCGCACACATGTACACATGCATTCATAGGAATATACACAAAAACACACATATATATATACCATAGCTTACGTATGGAAATAGGAATCATGATCGCGCATGAATATATAAACCCACATTCAACATGTTGCTCTCTATTCACAGTCGTATCTATTTGAATACATCACACATATTCACATTGTGAATGAATCTCGATACACATATTCACGTGGTGTGTGCACATGTAATAAGTCTATATGCAAGTATACATGATATGGAAATATCAATGGATTATGTTGCCGGTCAATTAATCAAACTTTAGTTTAGTTTCATATTGATACTTATTTGATTTTCAAGCTTGGCTTTTGAATCTCCACCACGGCGTTGCATATTGATACTTATTTGATTTTCAAGCTTGAGTGTCAATTCTTGACCACATCCACCCCCTCTGAACCTGTGCATCCTCTGGATGCACCAACCTGCATACATAACATCAAACACAAGCAAGGATCAAGTAGTCATAGCATATAAACAGAACTTAAAGAAAATTTTAACTTGATGCATGAAACCTGAAAACACATTGAACTTGATATACATTAAGAGAAGAGAGGTAGACAAAAACACCTCATACAACATATCAGATTACAGTAATGCACTTGGACTAGAAATCATATGAGTAAATCGAAAACTTCTTAGCTCTCTCGTTAACTTGACCCGGTCAGATCTAGTAGCCTATCCGAAGCATTTGCATATACCAGTCTTCACTAACTCGATTTATGAAACTCGCTTCTGGCTTCCCTATTGATCTTCTATCATCTGAAGCCCCTTCAGACCCTTTTCTTATTTTTCTCATATTTTTATTCTGTTTTTCTTTATTTTAATTCTTTATCCCAGCTCAACCTTTATATCTTTGCTTTTATTATTTTTTTTTTTTTTTATTTTATTTTTCCACACTTTTCGGCCTATGTCGAAATCGGATGCGATTCGTGGACCTGACCGCCCGGCCAGGTTTAGCCCACCCATCTACCGACCCGACATAGCGCACGATGCACAATGTCAGCCTCATACGAAATCAACGTCAGCTCGTGGCTCTGACCACCCGGTCAGAGTGACTCCACCCGCCTATCAACCCGTATGAGCGCGTAACAACATATAGGTCAGGCCATACGACACAACTAGCGTCAGCTCGTGGCCCTGATCACCCGACCAGGGTAGTTCCACCCGCCTACTAGCTCATCGCAGCACCCAACAACACATACACATACATATAAAAAGCTGGCTGGTATAAGAATTCTTCTCTCAAGATATAATTTGTCTGAAGATCAGGCCAGATGAGAGATCAAGAGTAGAAGTCGAAGTGTCTCACTCATCAAGTATTTGTAAACACTACTATATACATATACTTAGTCTAGGTCTTCCCTTCACCTTCCTAGGTCTTGCTCTCGAAAGTTCTAGTCCATCCTCTAACCTTACTCATATAATCCTGGCCCTTAAACATTATAAGTAATCTAATTAGTGGCACAAGATTTTTGTTCTACTTAATTTTCCTTAATTATGCATTTATTTACATATCATATGCCCAACCCATGTAGTCTTTTCATATAGATATATATATATATACATATATACACATATATACATGAGAGGAAAAGAAACTCAAACAATAACATCTCACCAGTATACAATCAGAAGTCGCTCGGGCTTGTCGCTTTTAATCATTCTTTCTTTAAAAAAAACTTGAACTTGGTCATCCTGCAAAAATCAGAGCCTTATTTCACACGAATCTATATAAAAAACAATTATTCAAAAGAAGGAAAGTATTACCTGGCTTTATTTATATACATTGGTATTTATTTTCTTGCCGATCTCCGAGGATCTTCCCTGACTTTATTCTTCATAAAAAAAAACCTAACTTGATTCAAAATAGACATTATTTACACATATCTTTAATACAACATTTTAATCTATCTTTAGGACGTCTCACCCCCTTCACGTTCCCTACGGAACAAGGCAAGCTGTTGTAAAAGTTCTGCATATTCTGCTAAGTCTTGGCTATATACAAGAAGTGCTGTTGGGTCTACTTCCATATACGACTCACGGTTATCCGAAGTATCATCTTCTCCATACGTTCGTGCCCTTCGATACCTGAGTATACTTCTTTCATTTGATGATGGAATCAAGGTCTCCCTAGTGATACGATCTTTAATAAACTCTTCTACAGGAATTCTTTCTTCATTTTCTGGTGAAGGGAGCAAGTAAGTTGATATAAAAGAACTATCTAAGGTTCTCCTTTCAGGCACACTCCCTGACGTCTCTCTAAATCTTTCAGGAATGCTACCCTCAGGAATGGATGTATCATTGGAATCTTCACTGTCCATTTCAAATCTTAAGATAGTCAAACAGTCCAATCAAACCTAAAAAAATTTCCTATTAATGGTCTGATCACAAATCTCCGTCAGTACCCTGTAAGAAACAAAAATTAGTATTAATAGAAATTTATGACTAAGTAAAGCACATACATTTAATTTAATTGTTGCTTTTACTTATTTATTACATATAGATGGATTCATATCTTGTTATTTGTCTATATAGTTTTAATATATACATACATATATGTATATATGTTTTTATATGTATATATACTTCATCTTACGGTGTAATTTATTTTAATCATTTTCCTTATTGATACCCTCATCTTTATCATCTTCACATCCTTCCTCTTCACTTTCCTCTTCTTCGTCTTCATTTATTACCATCTCGTAATTCTTATTCTCTCTTCTTTTAAAGAGCTTAACTCTCTTTCCAGCAATTAATTCCTTCAACTTGGTCCCATCTAATTCTCTAAGTGAGTATGTTCCATTATCAAAAACTTTACATACCACATAAGGACCAAACCATCTCTTAACCAGCTTTCTTCGAGCCTCATATTGAGTATTCAATGAGCTATCATAAACAAGTACCCAGTCTCCTTCCTTCAACCTTTTTGGCCTTAATCTGTGGGACTTGTCAAATGCAATTTTATTTTTCTCTCTAGAAGCTCTAAGCTTAAATGCAGCTTCTTCTACCAGATTTTTTCCTCTTTCTAGTTGAAGAATCCGCACTGCTAGAAGATCTTCTCTTGACACCTCATCTTCCCAAGGCAAGGAAGTCCACGCTAAAGCATGTGACTCCGTCGGCAAAATAGGTTTCTGACAATACATCAATTCCGCTGGCATATATCCGGTAGTTCTAGTATATGTCATCCTATCTGCCCAAAGGGCAAATGGAAGGTAATTTGGCCAATTCTTTATTTTCCCCTCACAAGCCTTAGCCAAAGCTTTAATAATTGGTGGGTGACCACGTTCAATTTTTCCATTAGCTTCAGGATTGTAAGCGGTGGTGAGTGATAAACGAATTCCGTATTTTTTAAAGAAGTCTTCAGCTTCCTGAGCATCAAGCTCACCTCTATCGGCAACTATTTTCTCCACATAACCAAATCTACTAAACACATCTTCTAGTAGAAATTTGCATACATTGCTTGTAGTTTTCGTCCTTAGAGCTCTTCCTTCAACATGATTTGTTAGGTCTTCCCTTGCTAATACAATATACCTCATCTGATGCACCCCTAATGGCATTGTAACTAAATCAACAACCCACTTATAGTGAATATTAAGAGGATATGTTGGATGTAATTCATCTCTGTGTCTAACATTGGAGTACATCTGGCAAGGTTTACAAGTGGCTACGTAGTTTTGGGTATCCACATACATTCCAGGCCACCAGTATCTTTCCCTTATCTTTTCATAAGTTCCTTGAAAGCCTTTATGACCGGCCCATAGTGAGCTATGCATTTCACGCATAATCCTTCCTCTCGATTCTTCACAACCTACAACTCGCTGGGGCATCTTTCCCATTCCAATCCTTCGCTTCCAGAGTAATCCATCTTTCAGGAAATAATTGCTTGACTTTCTTCGAATGGTACGAAATTTTTCTTTACTCCAACTAAAATCAGGACACTTCATACTTAAATATCTCCCGATTTCCTTCCACTCATTTTCATATTCGTCTTCATTGAATCTTTCTGTTATTCCTATTTGGATCTTGTAAGGTTCTTCTTCTATCCATCTGTTATCTTTCCCTCTTCCTAAGCTATTTTGAACTTCCTTTGAAGACTCAGTACAAATTCCAAGCCTTTCATTTTGACGCTTAGGCTCATTTCTATTTAGACCAGTAGATGCTTCATTTAGGCTTAAATTATGTACATGTGAAGCATAAAAGTCTAGACCTATCTCTTCATCATTAGAAGTCATCAAATCTTCATTTTCATATATAGCTCGTGATAGCATGTCAGCCACCACATTATTCCTTCCAGCTATATGAACAAACTCAGGGTTTAGCGACTTAATATATGCTATCCATCTTAACATGGCAATATCTGCAGTGGAACAATTCACAATCATTCCCAACAATGGTAAACAATCTGTTTCTACTACCACATTTGCCCCAATCAGATATTCTTTATCATTTTTTAGCGCAGTCACTATTCCCCAAAGCTCCCGCTTAATTTGGGGGTAACCTCTCTGGCGAACATTTAAAACTTTAGCTCCGAAACGAATTGCATATCTTTTTCCTTCATCATCCTCTTGGCCAATCGCCCAACCTATACCTGTCGGACTTGTATCTATGGTGATATAAATTTCTTTATTATTAGTATAATCAGCCTTTCTGAGCAATGGAGCTTCTGCAAGTGCTTTCTTTAATTTTCTTACTGCTTGAGTATGGATATCTTTCCATTGAAATCTTTGCCCTTTTCTAAGTAATTGATAAAGTGGATCAGCAATATGGGCAAAATGAGGAATCCATACAACATAGAAAACACATGCCCCAAGAAATCTCCTCACTTCAGTGATCGAGGAGCAGACCTCTTTCATGTGTTGGATGGCATCTACTTTCTTTGGACATGGCTTTCTTCCTTTAGGTCCACATAAACTTCCTACAATTAAAACTTCTTGCACTCCAAATACTGATTTTTCAGCAAACAATGTCAAATGAACCTCTTCCAGCCGACTAAGAATGGATTCACAATCAGTTATGTGCTTTTTAACAAAATTCCTACATCCATCCTCATCAAGAGTCTCGTCTCTATCTCTTTCTTCACAGCCTTTAATAGGAACATCATCAATGAATGGCATAGTCAGATGTGGAATAAAATCCCTAAGGACTTTATGCATACCATTCATCATGTGTGCCACTGAGTTCGTGGCACCTTGCGGCAAAGTGCACATGCGCACAAGCCCAAGTGGCGTCCTCATAGTCGTCAAATCACGGCTTTCGAGAGCTAGCTGGAATTGATCATATCCAGAGTGCAAATCTCCCATTGAATAAATAGATCTTCCTGCAAAAGCTTCTGCATATTCGTCTACAATAGGCCCAGTTCCCATATTTCTAATTGTCACTTTATTCACTGGCTGTAGATCTTGGATAAATCTTAATGACCCATTCTTTTTTGGTACAGTAAACCAACGGTTAGAATAGGGAGCACTTGATGGCTCAAGAATCCCCATTCTAATTTTGTCATTCAACAGATCAATTAGCTTTGAAATATGAGCTTTTGGTACTGGAATCGGTCTGAGATTCCAAGGTACATGTGGAATTGTGAAAATTATCATAGGTGTCACCACAGATGGATCTACACATCCAATTTCTTGTGCATTGAAAGAAAAAGCTTTTCCATGCTTAAATAACATCCGAGAGAATACATCCTTCTCTTTATCGTTGAGGAAACCATCTTTCCCTAATTGAATTTGCTCGAGAGTTTCTTTAGTGAATTCATGGCCTATTTTTCTCTTATCTCTGAGAGGTGGCTGATTTTT
Organism: Ceratopteris richardii; assembly: GCA_020310875.1. NCBI lineage: Eukaryota > Viridiplantae > Streptophyta > Polypodiopsida > Polypodiales > Pteridaceae > Ceratopteris > Ceratopteris richardii. The sequence continues at coordinate 23,813,564 of CM035412.1, forward strand.
TACATCATCCATAAGTTTATTACTATCTTCAGGAAGTGGAACAGCGACTGGCTTTATCTTTTTATCAATTGTTTTGTATTTTGTTTCAACGAAGACTTCTTTACCTATTTCATCTTGCTCAAACTTTGCTATTTCCTTATACATGGAAATAGAGTGCGTTTGAATCACATAATCACTCCTTTTTCCTTGAATTAACTCTTGCAGATCAAACAATGTGTCTGCAAAGGATATCTCATCAAAGACTCCAGAGATTTCCTCGTCGAAGTTAAGCACTCTACATCCATGAAAATTTCTTTGAAGATCCACTATGTATTGTTTTTCCCACTTTTTTAACTCAGAAAAAACACGAAACTGAAATGAATTTGTCGAAGAAAGTGCGATAAAACTTGATATAAACATATTTACATTCGGGATCTTTTCACCTTTCAAGCTTTCATAGTCCCGACTTATGAAAGCTTCCTTTAAAAACTTTGATCCTCGTATTCTTCAGGAATAGGCCTTGTCCGAAGAGAAGTTCTATTCCTGATGTGATCCACACATACCGTCATAAATTGAACTGCCTTTTTCCCATCCTTACTACGGATTCGCGCATAAGCCGATCCATCTTCTAAAACTCTTGTTTCCATTCTTAAGGCAGTAATATATGGCTGCCCTAGAATCAATGAGTAACTAGAATGATCTTGTACGAAAAAATTTTGATAATCACTGACATCTCCAATTGTAACTAGAACCTGCGGGCATGCACCAAACAACTCACCTGGCATCGAGTTCGCAGCCTTAATTCTCCAACCAGGCTGCATGTCTATTGGCCATTTCCCCTTCATATAGAGATCTTTGGACATCAAGTTAACTTCAGACCCATGATCAATAAGAGCGACAACTGGAGTGCTAATTTTCTCTAATCTTACCAACGTCTCAGTTGTGGCTCGGGCCCAATGATCTTTAGTGTAATAACTCGAAGGGGTTATGTCGGAAGAATTCTTTTCCAAGGATATTTCCTCATGCACGCACGGTTGAACATTAGTCTCAATTGGCTCAAGTATATTTTTTAGCTCTTGAACTTGCGCTTGCACAGTATGATCGGGAGTCTCTTCATCCATTCTTTCAATTTCTTGCATGTCAGCTATTGGTTGTCGTTTCCTTCTTAAGAGGTCAATTATTACTTCTAGAAATTCTCTTTTTGCTATTCCCAGTAACTCACCGAGTGTAAATTCGATTACACTATCGAGCACTCTTTTTTCGAGAACTTGTTTAAGATTTGTGGCTTGCTCTATATGCGATTTTAGCATATATGAGGGATTTCTCACTTTTCCTTGACCTTTTTTCACAGGTTGCATTTCTTGATCTTGAGGAGGAATATTATCGTGGGTAGAGACTGGCATCTCAGCAGAAGTAGGAATTTGAACTTGAGTCGGAATTTTATTTGGTTGGATTATTGTTGGTTGTAATGGTGGATCTATTTGGTTTGTTTGTGTTGGATGGCTTTGGTTTGGTATTTGAGGTTGTTCATGCGAGGCTTCTACTTGACGCCTAGTCCTCCTTTTCTCCTCTTCACCCTCATTGGTTCTTCTTCGTTTCTCCTCCACTACTGCTTCATGCTCTACCGAAGAGCATAGGTATGTAACAACCGAAAGAGTGTCTACTGGATCATCCCATCCACTTACCCCTCGGATTTCATTACTAGCTGTCTTTAAAATTTCATGATGCATCTTCCCGCGGTCTAAGGACTTTATTACTTTAGACCACGGTTCTAAATCATTATTTTCGTCAACTACCTGACATGCATACGTATGTGATGTTGAAGCAACGTTTTCACAAGTGCCAGGGAAGAATATTTTCATTCCTCCCCGACCAAAATTAATGTTTACCTTTTCTCCAGTCTTAGAATCATATATCATCTTTTCCTTAACGAATACCAAGTTCTTTGCTAATGCTTCTTTGAAGCTCTCACATGAGTATCTGTTATGCTCCAAAGAGTCACACCAAATACATCTTTTAATTTCTGGAGCTTTTGGATTTTTAGGTGCCGGTGCTTGTAAAGATTGAGATTCAATCATCTGCTTCATACTTTGAATCGTAAGGTCACTAAACTTTTTGAACATATCTTCCATTGTATTAGTGGGCACAACATCCTTTGGTATTGGTAGGTTTACCTGAGGGTTCTGTACAGGTTGCTGAACAGCCTGAGTTTGTTCTTCTTGCAAATCATCATGCCAGCTTTGCATGAACTTAGACAAAGTTCTTTGCTTTTCTACATATCCCCTAACAGCTTCATCTACATTACCCCAGTCTTCGGTAAGACCAGACTCAGTTCCTATCTGTTGTAATTGTGGGAAAATTTCTTCTCGGGCTTTCGAATCTATAGCCCGGAGAAACAAGGATACCTTTTCTTGATCCATAGCCCTCTTATCATAATCAGATAAATCTGCAAATTGTTGATCAAACTCTCTTTTTATATCTAGAACAGATTGATCTTTTGGTTTATGTATCCACTTTAGAAATATGGATCTAGTCACTTTATCTTCATCATCTAGTGCAAACATCCTTATGAGTATCATCTTGTATTGTGACCATCTTATTTGCCCTTCTATAACTAGTCGAGGTGCATCCACAACTAGTCGGTCACGCAAATGTAATTCTGAAACGTATACAAAATTGTCAATTAATTCTTGATCACTTAATGGTGTTAGACCCGTACCAAGGTATCGTGCCTCCAATTCATATTCCTTGCAAAAACGAGTAACATTTTTACCACTGAAATATCCACTTCTTCTGACTACTCGCTCATGAAATGCCTGGATGGCACCCCGTCTTTTCTCGTCCTGCTGAAAGCGCAGAAGTTGGGTTATAACATCCATCGTTGCGTCGCCCATAAATGGTCAAGCACAATGAGCTCACTCAACTGCACCACTCTTTAAACTAGGATCAGGATCTCTACACTCTCCTCCTTTCACGTCGGGTTCACCAGGTATGTCGTCGAGTTGGACAAAAGGAGGGGAAAGTAGGATAAAATTTCTCAAAGTGTATACAAAGTACCTTCAACGAGAGTAGCCTAACAGCATTCGTTATTAATCCTCAGAATAAAAGTGTTGTTAAAAATAAATTTATCATCAAGAAGTTATAAGCTATCGGAATAACAAGAAAAGAAAAGCAATTTCCAGTTTCAAAAAAACATTGATCGTAGGTGTATCATGTCATTCGAATTCATTTTTAGTTCAATTCAGCAAAGTAATGTCAATCCTTCAAGCTCTATTATCAATTGGACAAAACTATCCACTGTTTTCAAACAAATAAAGCAAAACTTTGAACGTAGTTTTATGTGAATCACACAGATCGAAGCACAGACGAGGACCGAAAGAGACGCCTTTTAATTTCCATGCAACAAAAGTAGCTCACGACCTCTAGTTTTCTAGTCAAGAGGAGGGACTATAGTTACAGAATATCTGTTCATGCTTTCCCTCCTAAGTCCAATAAGTGACCGGCGGCAACCTTCGCGAAATCAGCCTGTAGAATGAACCAAGTAGAAAGAAGGTACAACTTGACCATTAAACCTATCAAAGATGCTACGTGCCCGCCTTCCAGTGCCAAGAAAACTTAATTTTTTAGCCCCCTCAAACATTGTCGATAGGCAGTAGCTGGGGCAAGGAGGCCGATTCCGTCAGCCTTCAGAATCAAGCTCTAGAGCACACTGCGAGGACTCAGTTTTTGAGATTCCTCAAAGACTGCGGGTACGCAGTAGCTGTGCCAAAGAAGCCAATTCCCTCAGCCTTCAGAATCGAGCTCTCAACAAGACTGCGCCCTTCTAATTCTACATCTTTCATGGGGATTGCCCGCCATTTGATTACTCGAATACCTGAACGAGTTTGTCTACGACATTAGACTTTCTTGCCAGAGAAAACTCATCAACCTTACAATTAAGAGAATTAGATCCTTGAACTGCACAAGCTCACCTTGCTCCCTGTAGCTATTGATCATTTATCATTCTCATCATCTATAGGGAACCTAAATTAAAGGAAATACTTGCAACAAAATCGTTCAAAGCTACAGTTCGACGTTTAGACAACAAGACAGCGCAGATTAAGTGAGCAAATAAAGGAAGAGCAATTCCTGTACAAAGCATTAACAATAAAAGTTTATGAAGATCATTTCATCATTCTGATATTATGAGGAAGCACACGCATGTATTTGGGAAAGCATCTTTCAACTGGAACTTATCAGCACAGTAAATGGTAAGTATGAAAGAGTGTGTACCAAAATCTTCATATCATCTAAATCAAAATCAAAGGAACTAACGATTGCAGAATGAATATACTTGACGCATGACATACCTTAATCATTTCAATATGCATAGAAGTTGAGTGGCATGCATCCGACTATAGAATATCATTTTACTACTTCATCAAAGATAAACACAGAAGAGAATTGACATGATCTCAATGTCCTATAGCATTCTATGATCTAATATGCATTGTCAACGTATAGACTGATCAATCATATAGAGGTCGTCCAAAGAGATAGACAAATCAAATCTGCTCATTCAACCATATCTTTGCGCTACAACCGATTCAAATCTTTTACTGCTGGAACATTATATAAAATAAGTGTGAAACAGAATAGACCTGAAATGGTATCCTTTATGTTCAGCACATCAGCGGCATATACGATTACTCTTGATGTCGATGGAGCTGCAAGCTGTAGCAGATTCTGAACAAAACATGAATGTAGAGTGTGCACGGCTGTAGCTCTGTCAAGTCTTTCTCACATGCATTGCCTTCAACTTTGTCTCAATAAGTACTAACTCCATACAGCAAGGATCGATGAACAGAATTCCGTCAGCTCCTCTTTTCGTGATTCTCCCCAGCTCTGCTCACGATTATGAACAGCCGTTCCCCTTTCTTTTTTTCTCTGCCAACTCAAAAAAAACTCTCCTCACCATCCTTTGGCCATGTTTGCAAGCCTATGCCTAGAAGTACTCCGAGCACCTGCATCATCCGTTGGTCTATCAAGTATAAATTATGGTGACTGGGATTCTTCTGAACATCATTCAACATTTGCACAAAGTCAGGCTGCTGGAGATATGGCCTTGTTCTAGGATCTTGGGTTAATTTCACAAATAAATCAGGCCCTGAGAAAATGTCACCGAATGGAGAGGGCGGTGCAGCACGGGTTCTTGATTTGGAAGCTACTACGTCAGAAAGCCCAGATTTCAAACCTTCATTGGATGGGTCGAGTTCAAGTCCCTTCTTGTATGCTGATTCTGCGTCATCAAACTTGCCCAAGCCAACATACGCAGCACCAAGTCTACTGTAACCCTTGGCCCAGTCTGGCTTCAGCTCAACTGTCTTCTGAGCATCATCCAATGCTTCTTGATATTTATGAATTGACGCATAAGAAGCAGAACGATTTTCGAAGAGAACATGGTTCGTGGGACTCAAAGCAATAGCCTGCGAAAAATGCTTGATGATCTCTTCCTAAATGCCGCATTGCCCTTTTTCTTTCGCCTATCTACTGGCCTCCTTCTTCTCCACACGGCTCCTGCCATTCTCGTGAATGCCACATATCTTTCATACCAAAAACAGACAGAACATACTAACTACTTTCAGTCGTATTCGACTTCTACTTAAAATCAAAATTCCCATAAAAGAAGATTATATACACCCACAAATGGATGCTTACACATGGTCATGTGCATGCATTCGCACACATGTACACATGCATTCATAGGAATATACACAAAAACACACATATATATATACCATAGCTTACGTATGGAAATAGGAATCATGATCGCGCATGAATATATAAACCCACATTCAACATGTTGCTCTCTATTCACAGTCGTATCTATTTGAATACATCACACATATTCACATTGTGAATGAATCTCGATACACATATTCACGTGGTGTGTGCACATGTAATAAGTCTATATGCAAGTATACATGATATGGAAATATCAATGGATTATGTTGCCGGTCAATTAATCAAACTTTAGTTTAGTTTCATATTGATACTTATTTGATTTTCAAGCTTGGCTTTTGAATCTCCACCACGGCGTTGCATATTGATACTTATTTGATTTTCAAGCTTGAGTGTCAATTCTTGACCACAGCGTGTGATGGTAAGACGTCGAGTTGAGACATTGGAGTTATAGGTAATATCCTTCCTTCTCTTTATTTTTCTTCATTTTTTCCTTACTTTCGCATCACCATCATCACCATCATCATCCCCACCATCTCCCACCTCCATCTCCATCTCCACAAAAAATTTCAGTTTTCTGGTCATATTACACTCCCCACCTCATTTCCTTCATTTCATTGTGAGAGAGAGCGAGAGAGAGCTTGCATGCTATCTGTTTTTGGTGTGTTTTTGAGCTTTTGTTGCAGGAACTAGCTGTACCACCTTCTCCAGCAGTGTGCGCAGGTACGACAGACTCTGCACAGGTCCCGGGACGACGACCTCTATCTGTCGCGACAGACAGAAAAACTTAATAATTTGTGAATGCGTGTTTGGCACGGTAACCTACACCATTAGAGCACTCCAAATCACTAGAAGTTTCTCAAAAATTTGCGTTTTTTCAGTCTATCGCGACAGACACCGTCTATCGCGACAGACACCGTCTATCGCGACAGACAGAGACCCACGATAGACCCCGTCTATCGTGACAGACACCTGTCTATCGCAACAGACCAAAATTCCACGACAGATCTAGTATATCGCGACAGACACCGTCTATCGTGACAGACCAAATCACGACAGACGACAGACAGCGTCTATCGCGACAGACCACTCTATCGCGACAGACATCGTCTATCGCGACAGACCACTCTATCGCGACAGACACCGTCTATCGCGACAGACCACTCTATCGCGACAGACACCGTCTATCGCGACAGACCACTCTATCGCGATAGACACCGTCTATCACGACAGACCACTCTATCGCGACAGACACCGTCTATCGCGACAGACACCGTCTATCGCGACAGACACCGTCTATCGCGACAGACACCGTCTATCGTGACAGACCACTCTATCGCGACAGACACCGTCTATCGCGACAGACAGCCCCCCACGATAGTTTGTGTCTATCGCAACAGACACCGTCTATCGCGATAGACAGACATTTTTGGCAAAAATTAAGGGGTAAATTTTTTGGAAATTTAGGCTAAATTTTGGGCATATTTGCACTCTCAAATACTCACACACTTGCAAAGGCCTTAGAAAAATGCATTAAAACCTCTGAAAGGTTCTGTTTGTCTGATTAACCCCCTAAACCCTGAACGGCCATAACTTTTTCATACGAAATCCATTTTTTGAGCTCTAGGGCTTGTCGGAAAGCTCGTGGCATATACTACACTGAGGGGTAGGAACACCAAGGGAGCTCTAGAGGAAATTTTTAGCAATACAAAAGGGGGAACAAGGGTCATTAAAAAAGTGTCTGAAATAAATTGTCTGTCAATTGAAGGATCAACTTGGAGCTAATCTGGGGACTGATGCAGGTCTATTGAGAAGCAATTGAGAGCGTCCAAGCAAGGGCTTTGTGCAAGCTTGAGAATCAACTTCTCGAGCACTAAAGAGCAAGGATTAGCAAGAAAGGTCGGAATACTCTCAACTCCCCTTCGTCAATTCCTAGCTTAGGCTAAGAACGACTAGAGGTAGGAGTGAGTCAGGGCGACGATAGGCAATTATCAAGTTGAAGCATACTTAAACTTTCAAGTTCAAGCTAAGGACATAATCTTTGTACTGTCGAGAACTTTAAAGGAAAAGAACTTAACGTGGAACGATCAACTTTAAGTGCGGAACTACACTCAAATATACCTTACGACGTGATATCAGACAAGAATTTTAACACGGGAATCAACTAAAAAGAATCAAGTAACTGATACAAAAGGACTCTGCAACGAGGTTGTACTTGGGCAAATTTGGGTTATTCAATCAGGCTTATGAACCTTAGATCAGGGCGACATCTAGGGAGAGATAGACAAAGTCTTAGGTCTTCAGAGGCTAGTGTCAATCATACTGCGAGGTCTTGGGCCCAGCAGTTGAGCCATCAGTCGTATTACCCTAGCTCTGAGACTAGTGAATCAGAGATGTCTCAAGGCATGGACCGACCTACGGGAAGTTCAGGAGTGCCATACTTCCATAGGGTAGAAGGCCCGTACAAGACGCAGCTAGAATACCTTAGGACCAACCGATTAGGTGCTAGCATCTATGAGGACGGCCTAGGAAGATCTGTGGTCCAAATTAAAAACCCTGACCAATCTATAGGATTAGAGCACCCAGCTGTCAAGTTTGAAAACGGAGCATACTTGGACAAAGAAGGAACCATATACGTAGTCACCAGTCACCCGGATAGGACGGACGAATTTGGAAATGTGATCCCAGAAGCGGACTTAGGTGACCTAGAGCAAGGGACTATGAGTACAGAACCTAGAACCCCTCGAGGCAAATCGGTTCTCACTAGGATTATCTCACCAGAGTGGATTCCCCAGGATAATAAGAGCATAGATTTGCTCCTCAATCGAGAGACTGACGAAGCCTTTTGGAGGTATAAATCTGATCGGCCAATTGATATAGGAACAATCATGATCTATGAGTTTAAGGATCCTGATAGCCCAGGCAGAGTGACCTACTTGGATCACGCTTCAGAGAGGATCTTTGTGGTTACAGAACATGATAGACATGCTTACACTTGGAAGGGTGAATTCGTTTTCCCCCAACCAAGATCGAATTTATCCTATGGTCACCCTGGAGCTGGAACATCCCAAGCTCATGGAATTCAAAGAGACAGAAGTAGAGATAGACCAGAAGTAAGCTTTGCCAACCCAGGGGGCAAAGAAAGAACAAGAATGGAAACAAATAGAGTAGAACCTGAGATACTTAGAGCTCACAGGAATCAAAGAAATGCGGATGAGTTCCCTCTACCACGACCTAGAGAGCACACAAGGACTTTGAGACCGACTCAGCTAGTTAAGTCCATGAAGAACTACTTCGATGGCACTGGAGATCCATACGATCATGTGGCTGAGTTTAGGCAAGTCTTGAGAGCTGAACAAGTGGAGGATCTATTCACGCAGTACAATGCCTTTGGTCTAACCCTTAGGAACACTGCCCTGACATGGTTTCAGCCACTAAATGAGAGGCAGTTCAGAAGCATAGACCAACTCCTAGAGGCTTTCATTATTGAATTCTCTAAGAGTGGCATAAGACATAATACCTCCTCGCTGATTCACAGCTTCAAGCAAACCCCTCAAGAGACCGTGAGACTTGCAGGAAGAAGATTTAGGCAATATCTTGAAAGATGCCCTGTCCCTGAGCTACCCACACCAGCTAAGCAAGTGGCTTTATTCTTGGATGGATTGCTAAGTACCAAATTGAGATCATATGTGTATCTGAAGGACCCTAGGACTATAGAAGAGTGTGTACGCATGTGCATTGACATCGAGGATAACCTAGGGGAGGAGTTAGAGCTTTCCAAGATATACAAAGATTCAGATAGTGCCTCTAGCCTCTCTTCCACGCAATCCACATCAATTGAGGAACTTGCAGATAAAGTAGCTCAGAAATTAGGTGTCACTAGCAAACAGATCCCAAGGTATGCCCCTGTGAAAAGATGCTATACTTGTGGTGGCGACCACATGGCGAATGTCTGTCCCATTATGGCTCAACCCCAAGTTAATCCTAGTAGCCAGTACTGCACCATAGAACGAAGGTACACCAATCACACCGCGCAAGACTACCCATACAATAAGCAAGCGGTTAGGCAACCCTACCCTCAGCCATACCCTCAACAAGGCAGATACCAGAGCCAGTACCCACCTCAGCAGTATGTGAGACCTCAACAAACCTACCAACCCTACCAAAACCAACTGAGACCCCAGCCAGTGCTAGCACAGCAACCACCTGCTCCTAATGTGATCCCAGTAAAATATGCAGCTGCAGAAGAGAACCTGAATAGAGCTATAGTCCCTGTAACATCATTGCTTTCTGAAAGTGACCCAAGTGACCATAGCTTTGATTCTACACATGTCGATAGTCCCCATGCTTACTACATGCAATCTCCTGAACATGGTGAGTCCTACTATAGTGAAGAGCCAAATGAACCTAGTTGGGAGTCAGATTACACAAACGTCATGTATGCAAACCCCAACCCTAGACCTCAACCTAGGCAAGTAAGACCCCCATTCCCTAGAGGACCATGCTACAGATGTCAGGGAGATCACCTCATTCGTGACTGCCCCATGCCCGCACCTACCCAAACCCAATCAGTAACGATCCAGGGCTATTGCCAGGAATGTGGAAAGGAGCATCTCTTACGAGATTGTCCAAAGAATCCCAGCAATATGCCAAAAATCACTCTGATTAATGTTATTGGGTTAGTGGTCAATTCCATAGGAAGTGTCACTTCCACTGCACCAGTGCAGGTAATCACTAGAGCTCAAGCATTGCAACAAAACCAAGGGGTAAGCCAGGAAAAGAGCCCAGACGCTAGCGATACTGAGAGCCAAAATAAGAAGAGAACAAGAGCTTGGAGAGATAGCCGTGAATGTATGAAAAGGAAATGGGCAAAGAAGATGAGTGAACTTGAGGAAAGTCTACGAGAAACCAAGGCCAAAATCATAGAGATCACATCTCAACCGCACTCTCACACATTCCCACCGCTACCATCCCCATCACCCTCCATCCCTCCACCCTCTAATACACCCCACGTAACCCACCCACCACCCCAAGCAGGATCAGTATTAGCTGATCCCACTCCTGAAGACATAGACATGATGCTTAAAGCATATCAGGCCAGAATCCAAGAAGGGCCAAATGTCACGGATCATGACAAGTGCTACCCTAGAGCTGACCTAGAGATAGAAAGAACCAAGCTTTGCGCGAAAATGGTCGCATCGGCTCAGACTATGTTTGAAGCCAGTCGCCTTTTCAATTACTCGGGCTCAGCCAAGACGCAATTACACTTGGATGGACTTCTAGAGAAGTTAGAGGGCATAATTGCAAGATCTGCCAAGGAAGAAAAAAATCAAGACAGAGATAAAGCAAGCAAAAACATGACCCATCCCCCACCGAAAGCTTATGTGCCCAATTCCACTGAACCAGACAACCCCCCCTCCCTAGAAAGAATAGAGAATCTAATTGCACAATCACAAAAGGAACCCGCCCCTCAACACCATGACAAGGCTAGTGAAAGAGCAGGTCTTCCTACCCAGAAAGCCTATGTGCCTGAAGCTTATGTGCCTAACTCCACTGAACCAGACACCTCTTCTTCTATGAATGAATACACACCAGAATTCTTGCGAGAGATTCAAGAAGAGAAATAGGCTAAAGAGAGTGAAGTTCCTCCTCCCATTGAACTTGTGGATGACACACACGATCAATTCCCACAAGACCTTCCTTCCATTTATGGAGAGCAGGAGAGTGCCCAATCTCAAGAAAGATTAGACTTTGAGTCTAATTCTTTACAAGAACTACCCCATTTCACAGGCCCATGGGAAGCAAAGTCCACCTGTATGAGAGCACCTACAGTCATGGTAAGAAACGAAGATTCAGTCATACCTAGGAACACAGGGGTAGTGAAGAACACCAAAGTGCAGTGCAATCTCACTTTGGAAGAGCTGCTTAAGGTTAGACCAGAAGTGTGGAAACATGTAGCCAATCAAGTGCCCGAGATAGCAAAACCTCGTTCCCAGGTAGGATCCCATAGAACAGTGCCAGAAATACCCTTAGACAAGATAGGAGACATGAGTGAGGGCGAAGAGGGAAACACATATCTCCCCATCACTCATCAGGGATACACAACCAAGGCCATCTTGGACTCAGGTGCAGGAGTTGCAATTGTTACCACTTCCTTATGGAAACGATGGGGCAAGCCAGCTCTCAAGCCAACGAGAATGAAATTGCAGATGGCTGATGGGCACATAGAAAGACCCTTAGGACTACTCGAGGGGATAACTCTCACTACTTGTGGTGTAGAGTTTGAGCACACATTTGCTATCTGTGACTTTAGCAAAAATCAAGCCTATGAGATGATTTTGGGAAGACCATTTATGCGGCAGTTGCAAGTGGTACAGGATTGGGGAACCAATTCCTTGTATTTGAAGCACTTAGGTGTTACAACCAAAGTCAATCTCAAGGATTACTCTCATAGAGATGTCCCTCCTATCCAATGGAACCCCATCCATAGAGCCAAAGATGATACGGAATCGGTGCATTCCCTAGGATCAGGATCCTCATGGATGCATGAAGACATTCACTTATGGATGTGTAAGGTAGCAGTAGAAGAAGAGAAGAGAGAAAAAGCCAGGGAGATAGGTGCAAAAGAAACCCATAGATCAATCCAAGACCCAGCCTATGCACCTGTAGTTTTTCCAGACGAAGAATTCGAACCTCACGGCTGGGCAGAAATTCTAGCAACCATGGATGTAGCCATCAATGAAGAACAATGGACACCTCACTGTGATGAGGATGGCTATGACATTTCAGTCTTCTCCATAGAGTCGATCATGGGAGAGGCAGTTTTAGAAGAGTGTGAATCTAGCCCTGATGCATTTGAGGATGCGAGCGACTCCGATCTAGAGTCAATCATTATGGACCCACCTTTTGCATCAGATGAGGAATACTTCTATGAAGTGGAGTTTCAACCCCAGAAGCACGGAGAGCTTACAAAGGATGTAAGGCTAGCCACACATGTAACCTCTAAGGAAGAAGGAAAGGAAAGAAAGAAGAGAGAAGTCACACCAGAAGAGGAAGAATCTTTGTTTGAGGTCCCGGAAAATTTTAAGAAGTATGAGATAGATGATAGGAGAGTCATGATTAGAATGCCTAAACGAGAGGCACAATCGGGAGAGGCCTATGATAACAAAGAAACCACCAAGAAAATAGTGGTAGCCATAGAAGAAGGAGAAGAGAGGTGCACTTACATAGGACATGACCTCACTAAGGAAGAAGAGCATGAGCTGATAGCCTTGCTAAGAGAATACAGAGATGTATTTGCTTGGAGTTACAAGGATTTGAAAGGAGTGGACCCGGACATATGCTCACATACGATTCCCATGACTACAGAGGCGAGACCCTCAAAACAAAAGCCATACACATACAATGACAACTATGCTGCCAAGATCAAAGAAGAGATAGACCGCTTGATTGAAGCTGGATTTATCTATGAAATTGAGCACACTGAATGGGTATCCCCCATTGTGGTGGTGCCCAAGAAGAATGGCAAATTACGAGTATGCATTAACTTGAAGAAGGTTAACGCAGCCACGATCAGAGATAATTACCCGCTTCCTATCACTGAGCATCTATTAGAAAGGGTGGCAGGCAAGGAAGTGTACAGCTTCCTAGATGGGTTATCTGGCTACAATCAAGTGGCCATTGCACCAGAAGATCAGCATAAAACGGCTTTTGCCACAAAGTGGGGTATATTCGCTTTTAGGGTAATGCCATTCGGGCTGACCAATGCTCCCGCAACCTTCCAAAGGCTGATGTGCCATGTATTTAAGGAGTTCCTGAGGAAGAACTTAGAAGTCTATGTTGATGATCTTTGTGCTCATTCCAACATTAGACAAACCCATATTCCTGAACTCAGACAAGTCTTTGACAAATGTAGAGAATATCAAGTCTACCTAAACCCAGAAAAATGTGTTTTTATGGTCAGGCAAGGCAAAATTCTATGACACATAGTGTCAAAGAATGGCATATCTACGGATGAAGAGAAAGTAAGAGCTATAGCCGAATTACCTAGGCCAAAGAATGTCAAGGAAGTACAAGCTTTCATGGGGCATTGTGGTTATTACCGACGATTTATACACATGTATGCCATCATTGCAAAGCCTCTGTACGGACTTCTGACAAACTTTGAGTGGACTGAGGAATGTGAGAATTCCTTCAATGAGCTTAAACGGCGATTATGTTCAACACCAATCTTAACCACACCGGATTGGAATAATCCTTTCCATGTTCATGTGGATGCATCCAATTATGCCATTGGATGTGTACTTGCACAACCTACTGGTGAAGGTAATATGGATCTTCCAATTGCCTATGCTAGTAGACAATTGAATGCATCTGAACGAAATTATACCACTACTGAGAGAGAAGGCTTAGGCATGGTATATGAAGTTAAGAAATTTAGACACTATTTGCTTGCAAATAAGTTTAAATTTTTTACTGATCATCAGGCATTGCTATACCTCGTAAACAAGCCATGCAATACAGGAAGATTAGTAAGATGGTTTCTCTTGCTAATGGAATATGATTTTGAGGTTGTGGTAAGGAAAGGGAAGACTCATTTGAGAGCAGATCACCTTTCTAGGCTCACATCGGGAGAAGCCCCACAAGGAGTGTCAGATGACCTTCCTGATGCTTACTTGTTTAATTTAGAAGTAATACCTCAGTGGGCTAAGCCATTAGTGCCAGTATTGACATACGGGCCTAACCATCCAGTAATAAGCACGCAGGATAGAGAGGTAGTAAAAGCCCAAAAGTATCACATCATGGCAGGAAGTATGTACAAGCACACAGATCAAGGGATTTTGGCTTGTTGTGTAGAAGAGGATGAGTACGCTAAATGGTTGCAATTAGCACATGTAGGTGCATTAGAGCAACACTACTCAAAACAACGAACCCTACAGACACTAAGGAGACTCGGAGTGCATTGGCCAACTATGGAAGCTGATGTCCAAAAGTTGTGCAAAGAATGCCCAATCTGCTGCACTAAACCACCTGTGGAACATGCCGCTCTTTATCAAGTGTCCATAGTTCCCGATTGGAGTGAACCACTAGTATCTTTTCTGAGGACGAAAACATTCCCTCCAGACATGACTCTAGCTAGGAAAAGGAGTTTAGAACAAGAAGCCCAGGATTACTCACTTATTGGTGATAATCTATACAAACGTGGTAAAGACGGTTACCTGAGACTATGTGTCCATGAGAGTGAATATCTCAAGATCTTGGACACTGCTCACCAAGGTGTAGCAGGAGGACACTTTGGACCAGATCGGGTGATCAAGGCAATACTATTTGCGGGCTTCTGGTGACCGACCCTTCACATGGATGCACATACCTATGTGAAACGCTGTGATGTCTGTCAGAGAACTCAATATCCTATACGTAAAGATGAGATGCCACTGAAACCTATGATGGGTGGAATTGCATTCTCTAAGTGGGGAATAGACTTCGTAGGTCCTATTAATCCCCCAGCTAAGGGTTCTCATGCAGAATATATCATTGTTGCGACAGACTATCTAACAAAGTGGGTAGAGGTAAAAGCCACAACGAAGAACGATGCTCAAACAACAGCTAAGTTTTTATTTGAGAATGTGTTCACTAGATACGGGCTACCTATAGAGATAGTTAGTGATAGAGGCACTCACTTCTTGAATGAAGTTATAGAAAACCTTCTCCAAGAATTCTTGGTGATACACAAGAAATCGGCCCCCTATCATCCACAAGCTAATGGCCAGGCGGAGAGCACTAATAAGATCTTATGCAATGTGCTTACTAAACTAGTGAACAATAAACGCTCTGATTGGGACAAACAGCTACACCATGCTGTTTGGGCATACCGGGTTGCCTATAAAACGGTACTCCAAGCCACCCCCTTTCAGATGGTATTTGGCCAAAATGTTGTGCTACCCCTGGACTTTTTGATACCTACATTGAAGGTAGCACAAGAGCATGACTGGACGGGTCATGAACTATCCTCTAGACTTTTTGACCTTGAACGATTAGGAGAAACAAGACTGAGGGCAGCTGCAGGGATATATGCAGCTAAGAAACGACAGAAGGCATATTTTGACGCCCATGTTAAGGATAAAGGTTTGAAGGCTGGCGACCTAGTACTAGTATACACGTTGAAACAACATGCGAGGAAACTAGAGAAGAGAGGCTACGGACCCATGATCATTAATAGAATCTCAACAAGTGGGGCAGTACAACTAGCCACGTTAGAAGGCGATGTTCTCGCGAGCTACATAAGCGGATGCAGGGTCAAGTTATATCAGGAACCTCTCACAGAGGAAATGCTAAGCCGACTCAATGCTGCTAAGAAACGCAAAGAAGAAGAAAAGCGAATTCGAGAAGAGGCCCAAGCAGAAGCTTTAGAACGCATCTGGAGAATGAAGTTGAGAAGACGGGGTAGAGAGCAACCTCGGACAGATGCATATGCAGACCAAGGATATCATGTGGCTATGTGTAAAGTTTCAGGTATCAGCTCTCATAGGATAATTGATCGACGTCCTTTTATAACCTTAGATATAGGACAAGGAAAAAGCGCAAGGACTGTAAGAGCCTTGATTGACTCAGGTGCAGCCACTAGTGCTGTTCAATTGTCTTACTGTCAAGAGTTGAAATTAACTGTCAATCCTATAGAAGCATATCTCATAGGATTGGGAGGCGTGGAAACCCCTTGCCTGGGCGAGGTGGATCTTCCCATCTCCATTCAAGACGAAGTGATGACAGTCAAAGTACTAGTGTGTCAAGATGAGGACCTCACTGAGCCTCTTGTCTTGGGTCAGGACTGGATCTATGATCATGCAGTCAACCTCAACCTAAGAAGTGGACTTCTTCAGGTATGGGTAGATCATAGCCGAATTACAGTTGAATTGGAAAATGAGGCACTCAAGGAACTAGGCAAGGCACAAACTCCTGGTCCTTCCAAGGGCGCACATGAAGTTGACAATGCTATTTTTGTCCAAAACTGTATGATGCAGAAAGAGGCTAATCTCAACAACGGAGCCAGGGAGAGGACGGAACTCCCTTCTTTTCCAAAGACCAGAAGGTTGCAACAACCCACGGCAGATCAAATACAGAAGAAGCAGAACACTACCGATACTGGATGCCAAAAACAGGAGCAAAGCAGATTGTTTCAGCCATGGAAGCAAGTATGGAGGCGAAAAGGCGAATACCCTGTTCAGACCAGGCCGACCCCATGGCCAAAACCTCTTATTAGTAGTCAACAACATGACACTAATGAGAAGTCCTTCATTAATTCTTCTGCGAAGGTGAAGTCTATTTGGGTACCCAAGAAGTCAATGAAGGCCAGCCCACAATCACGACAAATCTGGGTGCGTAAGGCTTGCTTGCGGGCTCAAATAGCTACACCAAGGCCGCAAGCGGTACAACATGTTTCACTCACTCGAACATCTGAGGCCCAGTCTTACGCATCACGCACGGACACATATTCTTCCATGAGCACTAGTAGAATCACTTGTAAATGGGTCCCTAAAAAGCCTCATCTTCAAGCAGATACCCCTATCAAACTCTTCAGAGTCTCCACAAAATCAAGATCAAAGCCCATCCACTGCATTTGGCAACCTAAAACTTGTAATAAACACCCGGACCCCAGTTGTAAATCCATGCCCACCTACTAACTACGTCACTCTCACACTACATCATTCCACTTAGTTCTTAGGTCCAACCAATTCCTAACTACACACACAAGCACCGAGCACTTATTAACCTACTAATCTCTCCCAAACCTCATGATAATGTTGTAATGGGGACAAAAACGGTTCTAACTTGTCCTTTACAATGTTAACACATGTTTCTATATTCTCACAGAATCAGGAGGCAAGAAGTAACATGGCAGAAGCGACAGGTCCGAGCTCACAAGTAGGAATACTTATTGCAGGAATCGATGTGGATAGTCTACCTGTGGATGTGCCACCAACTGAACGACCTATGGAGCTGCAACACCTTCAGCAGATCCCGGTATCGGATCCACCCACAGGGATCACAGAAAGAGTCCATGCCAATTCTCATTGGTTCAATGGCATGCCAGGTCCATTAGGAGAGGCCAAGTATATATGGGAGTCTAAGTGCGAGTATGACAGATCATGGGTTCGATTCCAATTTTTCTCCAAGGAGTTTGAGACTCTACAGAACACCGAGGATCTCCAGACCATATGGCAACGTGCAGGGCTAGCAGAATACTTTGAAGCACCACTACCTAAACCGGATCTCCTCCGATGCTATTATTTGGTCTCCACATTACAAGCTAATGAAGAAAAGGACAAACCAGGATCATTTGTTCTTCCTTCCTTGCTGGGCAACAACGAGTTAAAGAGGTTTGAACTTACTGTGGAGTTGGTGAGCGCTGCTTTGAATATGCACGGCACACATGTACCTTCTGAGAAGGATGCTCTCGTTCCTACTAACATGAAGGATAGGAAACTATTGAAGCTTAAAGACATGGCAGCACTCACACCAAACATGTCCATCCCTCTCCGTATGTGCATGCAACATTTTGCTTTCCCCGGCCAAGACCGCTTCACACAACCACACAAAAGAATCTGGTTCGCTCTCTACTTAGCAGAAGCAGGTGCGTTACCAATTAAGCTGCCGGTATGGATTATAGATCAATTGTATGAAGCAAATAAAAGGTCTTCTAGGAAATTAGTGGTGAACGGTTGCTGTGCAATCACACGCATTATTTACCGGTGCCTAGCATACGATGTTCCCATTGAACGTGCCTTAACTTGGGCACAATTACAAATGTTTAAGAAGCTCAAGATGTCCACACATCAATCCAAGCGCATGAGGGGTGCAATCCCTTGTGTCCAGACAAGGGAAGTTCTGACTACTCCTGAAGTATCGCCACGAAGGGAGACCACTGTACCTCCCTTTACCATTAGGATACCCAGGTCTGGATCTGAAACTACGACACAAGCTACCCCTTCAGCTCCTCCTGCTCCATCTGAATTTGAATTTGCTACAGCTGGAGATGCTGAAGGAATGGATCCTCAGGACTTCGAAGCATTCTTACAAAGTACACAACTCTCTGATGTAGAGTATTATTCAGATGTAGAAGAACAAGGCACATCTTCACAAAGAAGAAGAAAATCTACAGACGACCTCCATGTACATTGGAGTGACGCCCAGCAAGGTCAACAACAAGGACACCTAGAAGAAGAAGGAGCATATGAAGAGGAGACCATTGAAGCCCCAGCCTATACAGCAGAACTCCGAAGGCTGTATCAAATTATGGAACGACTGCGATCGCAACAACTGCTCACCGAACAGAGCAGTAGAGTATTCATGACTCAGCTGTTGGAAGAAGCAGGAGTTGACTCAGAATATAGTGAAGGTCTCTTATTGATGGCAGAAACATATGGGGTAGTAGAGGCAGTGCGGACCGCCATTAGGAGGTCTCCAGTTCAATATGATCCACGAAGATTCTAGACACGACCACGCTCAGGTAAGAATATCCAGATCCCCATTACAACGGCAGAAGGGCCAGTTATTACATCCGAACCCATCAGGACAACCTCCCAAGCAACAGAAACTGCTAGCCAAGAGCACCCAGTCACCCATGAGGAATCCACCGAGCCACTACCACCCACACCCCCACCATCGCCTCCTAGAGCAGAAACCGTGGAAATCACCTCGACCACTCAACCCACCGAACCAACCTTCAGCTTCCGTACTCCCATCTCTAGTTCAACCCTATTCTCCACCTCTGATAACCCAATCTATGAAGCAACCCCCATCACTACACAATCCACTGAATCGCTCATAGAGCCTGCCCTAGGACAACCATCCCCCATGCCCTCAGCCATAGGTCATCCTGACCCTAGATCCACATTCATGGGTTTCCCTGCTACCACGCAACCCTTCATGCCCTCCTCAACCCTACAACCTCAACCCCCAACCTCCATCTCTCCATTTCTCCAATCCCTCCATAACTTCCTTGCTAGAACTTTTCAACCCAGGTCTCAACCATTCCCTTTCTTTTCAGCTCCCCACCCCACTTCTCATCTATTCACCACTTTCACACACACACCACCTACCATTCCAATGTATATGGTAGACCCCACACTCGCACCCACTCCTGAAAGTATGGACATTTCACCACCCACGGCACCTCCCCTTCCCCCCACGCTTCCACCTCCTCCCATTCCCCCTCCACCAATTTCACCCACACACACGTCTTCAATAGACACATCATTCACTCTTCCCCTTCCCCAATTCCCTTCCCATGCATCTTCCATTATAAACACCACCCCCTCATCTATAGGAAATGCATTGGACACCATGCTAGCTTGTATATCAAACTTAAGGACAGATTACAATCAGCTCCAGCAACAGAATGAACGCCTGCAAGAGCACTCGGAGACACTACAACACCGCCTTGCTGCACTAGAGGAGGAAAATGCTCGCCTCCACACACAATTCCAAACTCTCCAAGAGGCTCATAGCATATTGGAGGTACAGTTACAGTTACAGAACACAGATCAGGAAGCAATACAAGTGGTAGAAGGTCACCTACAGACACAGCTGGAACGCAATTCAAAGCTTCAGCGAAATATGGCCCTACTCAAGCGACATCTTGCTGCCACTCATGAAGAGAATCGACGCCTGCAATTACAAAATCAACAAAACCTAGAAGCAGCTATCGAAAGCACACCTGCGGCACCCATCAGCCCATCAAAGTTTCAAGCAGTGACCCCCGACAATATCAAGATCATATTGGAAGACTATGCCATGCTGCTTGAAGCACATGACTTGCTATCAGAGGAACTGGGTCACCTGAAGCAGAAACACCAAAAAGAAACAACAGCAGCCTCTCAAACCACCTCCTCCGCGGCTTCACTTCTCACAGAATCAGAGGCCTTAAAAGATCTCTAGAAACAGGTCACCGAATTGCAAGCACGTCTACTACAATATGAGAGACCACCTTCCCCTCCAGAGGCTCCCACCGACGAAGTAGTACAAATTCCTGTGGAACAGACATTTGAAGAAGAATACGACCCACAACCCTTCCCAGGAGGCCAACAAACGGACGAAGCTCAGGACACATTCGAAGCACCACGGCCTCCATGGCTACGTCAAGTGGAGGAAATCGGGAGTTCTCACGACGAGCGCACAGTAGTGCAAAATCAGGCCATGAGGGTCATAGAGGAAACTGTGCTACAATCTGCTTACTTCAAGAACCTGTCATCGAGACGCCTTATCCTCTCATCTGAACTCCAATACAGGCCTTATTATATTATCCTTGCTGATTATAATGCAGAAATATAGAGAGTCACGGGTCAGATTCCCACCTTTGCTACCCAATTTCAACCCGAAGACCTTCCTCCAGAGGTGCAAAAAGGCAAAATTCGTCAACCCACCTGGCGGCAGAAACTTCTAGAGACATATCCAGAAATGCTACGCACATGGAACAACGCGCCTTTACATCTCCTATACAATCCATGCTACGGTCCAGTTCCACGCCGCAAGTCTTGGAAGGCATTCAATATCAAAGTGCAGAACAACGCGCAATGCAAGGAATGGCTAAACTACCCGTACATTGCGCCACCACAGGGACCACCATCGGTAGCATACATGATGGGAACAATTCGACATTGGATGCCGCGATTGAAGCCCATGCCAGATGTGGCAGCTCAAATGATGCTTAAGATTTTAGATATGATGCAGGTAGTCCTGAAAACCTTTAGAAATGCAGCCGCACCACAGGTACATCTACCGGGGTTTACCAATGGAAATTATGATTTGGTGTATGAAATGAGCACCACCCCCAGTATTCGTGTGGCTTACGCCTGGCATGCACGCATCAAATACCTCCCTGCATGTTACAAACAGACCTTCGAAGAAATGTTCAGATCAGGTTTCTGGGAGTATCACTCGGAGATCTTCGCACCGAAGCCAACACACCTGCTCCATCTCTTTGCTTGTGAACAAGCAATGTACTCTGAGTACTATACCACACCACAACCAGAGGTCCCTGGCGCAATAAATTGGGATGCATTGGAAGCTGATCTAGCAAGAGGCTTAAGGATAGGAGAACACGAACTTGCCACCAATGTCATCCAATACTATATCGACCACCCGATAGAACAGAGGTCTGTCAGGGGCGACAGACGCTAGGAAGGGGGGCGTGTTGGCATACAAGTCAGATGAAGAGCATACTAGTGCAACGGAGGAGTCATGCACAATACGGCAACAAGGCCCAATCATTTTTTCCATGGACCATTTACAACTCAAGTGATTTTAATCACTACACAAACATTGTAAATTCCGTTTTTGGTAGAATAGACTCCATTTTGTGCAAGTCGAGGATTCCTCGAGCTTGAGGAGTATTAGAACTAGCTACATATCAATTTTCATAATTTTTAGACTCTGTTTGAGCCCTCAAAATAGGCTCTAGAACCTAATTTTTAACTAGGCCAGACACTAGGTCTGGACAAGACCAAAGCTAGTTAGAAAACTATAAAAAGAGCTAGAGAGCTCATTTTTGAGGTTAGATTGTTTGTGAATTGAGCTTATGTAAGAGACTTTTTGACTAATGCAAAGAACTCCATTGTTCCTCTCCTTGTTCTTGCCTTGTGTGCTCGTGTGTGTGTATGTGTGTGCATGCTTGTGTGCTTCTCACTCACACACTTGTGCCTTCACTTGCTCATAGTCTTCATACTAGTCCTCACGTCTCCACGGATTGACAATTATGAGGTGAATCTTCTCACGTTGGTACTCACCATTGTGCTAGAGTGACAATTGGGGAACCAATTCTTTGTACTTGCAACATTTAGGAGTGACTACCAAAGTCAATCTTAAAGACTATTCACATCGAGATGTACCCCCAATACAATGGAATACCATCCATAAGACTCAGGTAGAAACAGAATCCGTGCACTCATTAGAATCAGATCCTTCTTGGTTGCACGAGGACACTCATTTATGGATGTGTAGAGTGGCAAAACAAGAGGAAGAAAGATTAGAAGCAAGGACCTTAGGTGCAGAACAACATCCACGAACCCTTCAAGATCCAGCCTATGCACCTGCAGTATTTCCAGACGAAGAGTTTGAACCCCATGGTTGGGCAGAAATCCTAGCAACCATGGATGTAGCCATCAATGAAGAACAATGGACACCCCACTGTGACGAGGATGGCTATGACATTTCAGTTTTCACGATAGAGCCAATCATGTGCGATGCAATTTTAGAAGAATGTGAACCTAACACTGATGCATTTGAGGATGCAAGTGATTTTGATTTAGAATCAATTATCATGGACCCACCCTTTGCATCAGAAGAAGAATATTTTTTTGAAGTAGAGAGTCACCCTCAGAGACACGAGGAAATTACGAATGAGGTGAGGTTAGCCACTCAAGTGACTACTAAGAGTGAAGGCAAGAAAAGAAAGAAGAAAGAAACCATGTCAGAAAAAGAAGAATCTTTGTTTGAAGTACCCGAGAACTTCAAGAAATATGAAATCGAAGATAGAAGAATCATGGTACGAATGCCTAATAGAAAGGCGAATGACGGACAAGTATATGATAACCGAGAGAAAACCAAGAAAATAATAGTAGCAATAGAAGGAGAAGAAGAAAAATGTACATACATAGGGCATGATTTGACAACTGAAGAAGAAGAAGAGCTAGTTGCCCTATTGCGCGAATATAGAGATGTTTTTGCTTGGAGTTACAAAGATTTGAAAGGAGTAGATCCAGATATATGTTCTCATAGAATCCCTATGACTCCAGATGCAAAACCGACAAAACAGAAACCGTACACGTATAATGATAACTACGCTGCGAAGATTAAAGAGGAGATAGATCGCTTGACAGAAGCAGGATTCATTTACGAAATTGAGCATACTGAATGGGTATCCCCCATTGTGGTTATGCCCAAGAAGAATGGAAAATTGTGTGTGTGTATTAACCTTAAAAAAGTTAATGCCGCCACGATTAGAGATAGTTATCCTCTTCCTATC
Source organism: Ceratopteris richardii (assembly GCA_020310875.1). Classification (NCBI taxonomy): domain Eukaryota; kingdom Viridiplantae; phylum Streptophyta; class Polypodiopsida; order Polypodiales; family Pteridaceae; genus Ceratopteris; species Ceratopteris richardii. Next base: position 23,837,283 of record CM035412.1, read on the forward strand.
ACAGAACATCTATTGGAAAGAGTTGCGGGCAAGGAAGTGTACAGCTTCCTTGATGGTTTTTCAGGCTACAATCAAGTAGCTATTGCTCCAGAAGACCAACACAAGACGGCATTTGCCACCGAATGGGGTATATTTGCATTTCGTGTGATGCCATTTGGCTTAACAAATGCACCCGCCACTTTCCAGCGACTCATGTGTCATGTTTTTAAGGAATTCTTACGCAAGAGCTTGGAAGTTTATGTCGATGACTTATGTGCACATTCAAATGTAAGACAGACACATATCCCAGAGTTAAGACAAATATTTGACAAATGTCGAGAATATCAGGTTTGTTTGAACCCAGAAAAATGCGTTTTCATGGTCAGACAAGGCAAAATTCTAGGACACATTGTGTCAAAAAATGGAATCTCTACGGATGAGGAAAAAGTGAAGGTAATTGCAGAATTACCTAGACCAACTAATGTGAAAGAGGTACAAGCATTTATGGGCCATTGCGGTTATTATAGGAGATTCATACACATGTATGCAATCATAGCCAAGCCTTTGTACTCTCTTTTAACCAACTTTGTATGGACAGATCAATGTGAAAATTCATTCAATGAACTCAAACAACGCTTGTGCTCAGCACCTATATTGACTACACCAGATTGGAGTAAGCCATTCCATGTACATGTGGATGCATCCAATTATGCCATAGGATGCGTGTTAGCACAACCCACGAATGAAGGTAACATCGATCTCCCCATAGCTTATGCGAGCAGACAATTGAACGCAGCAGAAAGAAATTACACCACGACGGAACGAGAAGGATTAGGGATGATCTACGCGGTAAAGAAGTTTAGGCACTACTTGTTTGCCAACAAATTCAAGTTCTTTACAGATCATCAAGCCCTATTGTACCTAGTCAACAAACCATGTAACACAGGACGACTAATACGTTGGTTTCTATTACTCATGGAGTATGATTTTGAAGTAGTAGTCAGGAAAGGAAAAACACATCTTAGAGCTGACCACCTTTCGAGATTAACCTCAGGAGAAGCTCCTCAAGGAGTAGCGGATGATCTACTAGACGCATACTTGTTTAATCTTGAGATAGCACTAGAATGGGCTAAGCCTATAGTCCCTATTCTGACATACGGACCCAAGAATCCTAAGATAAAGATCAAAGAAGGAGAGATTACCAAGTCTCAGAGATACCAAATCATAGCAGGAAGCATATACAAACAGGATAATCAAAAGATTCTTGCTTGTTGTGTAGATGAATCTGAACATGCGAATTGGTTGCAATTAGCACATGTAGGTGCATTAAAGCAACATTCGAAACATCGAACATTACAGACTTTGCATAGACTAGGAGTATATTGGCCTTCGATGGAAGCAGATGTCTACAGGTTGTGTAAGGAATGCAATGTTTGTTGTGAAAGACCACCAGTAGAGCATGCTACATTATATCACGTGTCTCTCACACCAGACTGGAGTGAACAATTAGTGACATACTTGAGGACGAAGACATTCCCTCAAGGAATGACCTTAGCTCGACAACGCAGTCTAGAGCAAGAAGCTCAAGATTATTCACTTATCGGCGATAACCTATACAAAAGAGGACGAGATGGATATCTAAGACAATGTGTTCATGAGAGCGATTATCTGAGCATACTAGAGACTGCACACCAAGGTGTTGCAGGGGGTCATTTTGGACCCGATAGGATAATCAAAGCCATCCTCTTTGCAGGATTATGGTGGCCCACTCTTCACATGGATGCTCATACCTATGTAAAGAGATGTGATGTGTGCCAAAGAACTCAGTTTCCTACTCGCAGAGATGAAATGCCATTGAAACCCATGATGGGCGGACGTGCATTTTCAAAGTGGGGTATAGACTTTGTAGGACCCATTAACCCCCCTGCAAAAGGTACACATGTGGAATACATTATTGTTGCCACAGATTATCTTACGAAATGGGTAGAGGCAAAAGCCACAAAAAAGAATGATGCACACACAACTGCAAAATTCTTATTTGAGAATGTCTTTACAAGATATGGATTGCCTATAGAGTTAGTGAGCGATCGCGGAACTCACTTTCTAAACCAAGTCATTGAATATTTGTTACAAGATTTTATGGTGATTCACAAGAAATCCGCACCATATCATCCTCAGGCCAATGGTCAGGCTGAAAGCACTAATAAGATCCTTTGTAATGTACTGACGAAACTCGTGAACAACAAACGTTCAGATTGGGACAAACAGTTACATCATGCTGTTTGGGCATATCGAGTGGCCTACAAGACCGTACTCAATGCAACTCCCTTTCAGATGGTTTTTGGTCAGAATGCAGTGCTTCCTTTGGACTTCTTGATACCGACCCTTAAGGTTGCACAAGAACATCAGTGGACCGGCCATGAATTATCAGCAAGAATAATGGACTTGGAACGATTAGGAGAAACCAGGCTAAAGGCAGCAGCAAGAATATATGCAGCGAAGAAGCGACAGAAAGCATCTTTTGATGCACATGTGAAAGATAAAGGCCTAAAAGAAGGAGATTTAGTTCTAGTATATACGTTGAAACAACACACACGGAAGTTAGAAAGCGAGGTTATGGACCTATGATCATTAACAGACTCTCAACAAGTGGAGCAATACAGAAAGCCACCTTAGAAGGAGACGTAATGCCTAATTATATTAGTGGTTGTAGAGTCAAGCTATATCAGGAACCTCTTACTGAGGATATGCTTAGACGACTCACGTTGGCAAAGAAGCGTAAGGAGGAAGAAAATAGAATACGAGCGGAAGCTCAGGCAAAAGCAATAGAACGCATTAAACGCATGAAGTTAAGAAGACAAGGACTAGGGAGAGAACATTATAACCATCTAGAAACTACACCCAGATATCCCATGGCCATGTGTCAAGTAAAGTCAACCACTCATCCTAGTATAGTGGACAGGAGACCATTCATTACAGTCAGGCTAGAGCACGACAACCCTTGCCAAGAGCTCAGGGCTTTAATTGACTCAAGTGCTGCGACTAGTGCGATTAGATGGTCCCACTATAAGGATTCAGGAATAGAAATGCGGCCAATTGAGGCATACCTCATAGGGCTAGGAGGCATGGAAACCCCTTGCATGGGTGAGGTGGACCTTCCTATCCTCATTAAGGAAGTGACCATGACAGCGAAGCTACTAGTGTGCCATGATGACGACCTGATAGAACCCCTAATCCTTGGCCAAGATTGGCTATACGATCACTCAGTGGACCTAAATCTTAGACAAGGCTCCTTACAGATTGGAACCTTAGAACAGAAGTGAGTGATACCGCTTGACTTCCCTAACGGCATTCCAACTGAGGTTTGTAACCCTAGACCCTATGAAATGCATGCGACGGAAGACCGGGAGATCTTGGGTCAGATCAGTCACGTTACGTCTACACCAACCCACTCGGGCTTGGCTATGGACAGTTGTCAATCAGAAGGACGACATGAGATCTTCCCTGGGGCTTCCTGCAAACTAGAAGGGGCAGCTACCCAACCGCTAGGGCAGATGGACACAATCAGCGATCAGGTGGGTTACATCAGCGGCCAAATGAGCACAACACCCTGCGGTGCTCATCCTTCCAAACTTGCTGCGGACTGGCCTAGATTAAAGATAAATAACGAATCACTTCCTAATGGGCAGGTCACGCAAGTGTTGGATCTCCCTTCTTTTCCAAAGCAGAGAGTCCAATGGACCTCTCAAACCCAACCACGAACGAGTCAACCACAACAGAGGAACCCAAATCGACGACACCACCAGACAAGGCAAAGAAAGCAGCAGTATCAACATCACAGAACAAGTGGCACGAAACAAATATGGGTGCCAAAAGGACAGCAACCACAAGCTATTGGCAACACTGCAGACGAGAACAGGACAAAGTTTCAACAGAAGCAGAGTCAGCATCCAAAGTCCCCTCGATCTTCTTCCCCAAGTACAAATACTCGGCAGATTTGGATCGCCAAGAAGTATCTTATCAATCGACCCACACCCATGCAGATTTGGGTACCCAAACAATGTATTATAGCCCAACCCTCAAGCCATGTAATATATACCCCTCAAAAATCTTTCCATCATTCAATACCACCAAACCCGATACCACTTTTCGTCCCTCAGTAGAAACACACCACCCACTCAAAGACTCTTAGGAAATGGATACCGAAACGTATCCAAACATCTTCTTATACCCCCTTATCTAACAATTCTCCCACCCCGTTTAAACTCCACCCTTGTAATAATTCACCCTCAACCAAACCTTGTATAAATTCATACACCAAAACCCCACATCATGCATAATAAAAGCTCATCAAGAAATGTATGCATAATCTGACAATGTAGGTGTCTAGAGACCTGCATTAGCTTTGCAAATAATCATTGCATCAATCACTTCATGACACTTGGCTACACGGGTTACACATCGGTTATGGAAAGGGATTGCGGTCTCACCTTAATGCGATCATAATTAATTTCCATACTAATGTGCTAATCTTTTGTAGCAGATCTTTTCCATTAGCTCGTCAGTCATCATGCAAACCGAAGAAGGACCATCAGAAGCTGGCCCAAGCACACCAATGGCCAATATTGGAGAATTACTCGCAGAATCTTATCCTACGATGCAACCACCAGAGTTTCAAGGTTTTCCAGGACCCATGCCAATCGACGATCCTCCTAGAGGATATACTGAGAAGATTCATCGTAATTCTCACTGGTTTCAAGGCCTAGTGTAGCTCAATGATGAGTAGCACCTCCTTTAATGTCAATCCGGGAAGACGTGACGATGGTATGAAGACCTCGAGCAAGTGGTGGCACAAGTGCGTGAGTGAGAAGCACACAAGCATGCACACACATACACACACACGCGCACACACGGCAAGACAAAGAGAGAGAATCAATGGAGTTCTTTAGATTACTTTCAAAAGCTCTTACAAGTTCGTTTCAATTACAATCTAACCTCAAAAATGAGCTCTCTAGCTCTTTTTATAGTTTTTGACTAGCTTTGTCCCTGTCCAGACCTAGTGTCCGGCCTAGTTAAAAATTAGGTTCCAGGGCTTATTTGAGGGCTCAAACGAAGTCTAGAAATTATGAAAATTGGTACGAGGGTACTTCTAATACTCCTCAAGCTCGAGGACTCCTCGGCTTGCACAAAATGGAGTCTAATCTACCAAAAACGGGATTTACAATGTTTGTGTAGTGATTAAAATCACTTGAGTTGTACATAATCTATGGGAAAAATGATCTGGCCTTGTTGCCGTATTGTGCATGACTCCTTTGTTGCTTTGTATGCCAACACTCCCCCCTTCCTAGCGTCTGTCGCCCCTGACAGACCTTTGTTCTCGCGGGTGGTCGATGTAATATTGGATGACATTGGTGGCCAGTTCATGTTCTCCTATCCTTAAGCCTCTGGCTAGATCGGCTTCCAATGCCTCCCAATTTATTGCACCGGGGGTCTCAGGTTGCGGGGTGGTGTAGTACTCTGAATACATTGCTTGTTCACAAGCAAACAGTTGAAGCAGATGTGTCGGCTTTGGTGCGAAAATCTCCGAGTGATACTCCCAGAAACCTGATCTGAACATTTCTTCGAAGGTCTGTTTGTAGCAGGCGGGGAGGTATTTGATGCGCGCATGCCAAGCGTAAGCCACACGGATACTGGGGGTGGTGCTCATGTCATACACCAGGTCGTAATTTCCATTGCTAAACCCCGGAAGACATACCTGTGGTGCGGCTGCATTTCTAAAGGTCTTCAGCACTACTTGCATCATATCTAAGATTTTAAGCATCATTTGCGCTGCTACATCTGGCATGGGCTTCAAGCGCGGCATCCAGTGGCGAATGGTCCCCATCATATATGCTACCGATGGTGGTCCTTGTGGTGGCGCGATGTACGGGTAGTTCAGCCATTCCTTGCATTGCGCATTGTTCTGTACCTTGATATTAAATGCCTTCCACGACCTGCGGCGGGGGACTGGACCGTAGCATGGGTTGTACAGGAGGTGCAACGACGCGTTGTTCCATGTGCGTAGCATTTCTGGGTAGGTCTCTAAAAGTTTCTGCCGCCATGTTGGTTGACGAATCTTGCCTTTTTGCACCTCTGGAGGAAGGTCTTCGGGTTGAAATTGGGTCGCAAAAGTAGGAATCTGACCCGTGACTCTTTGTATTTCTGCATTATAATCAGCCAAGATAATATAATATGGCCTGTACTGGAGTTCCGATGAGAGAATCAGGCGTCTCGATGACAAGTTCTTGAAGTAAGCTGATTGTAACACAGTCTCCTCTATGACCCTCATGGCCTGATTTTGCACTACGATGCGCTCTTCATGCGAGGTCCCTATTTCCTCCACTTGTCGTAACCATGGCGGCCGTGGTGCCTCGAACGTGTCCTGCGCTTCTTCTGTTTGTTGGCCTCCTGGGAATGGTTGCGGATCATATTCTTCATCAAACGTTTGTTCCACAGGAATTTGCACAACTTCTTCGTCCGTGGGAGCCTCCGGAGGGGAAGATGGTCTCTCATATTGTAGTAGGCGTGTTTGCAATTCAGTTACCTGTTCCTGGAGATTTTTTATGGCCTCTGCGTTGAGAAGCGAAGCCGCAGAGGGGGTGGTTGGAGGGGCAGCTGTTGGTCCTTGTTGGTGTTCCTGCTTCAGTTGTCCTAGCTCCTCCGATAGCTTATCATGTGCTTCAAGCAGCGTGGCATAATCTTCCAATATAATCTTGATATTATCGGGGGTCACTGCTTGAAACTTGGATGGGCTGATGGGTGCCCCCGGTGTGCTCTCAATAGCTGCCTCCAGGTTCTCTTGGTTTTGTATTTGCAGACGTCTGTTCTCTTCCTGAGCAGCCGCAAGATGGCGTTTAAGTAGCGCCATATTTCGCTGAAGTTTTGAGTTGCGTTCCAGCTGTGTCCGTAGGTGACCTTCTACCACCTGCACTGCTTCCTGATCTACGTTCTGTAGCTGTACCTCCAATATATTGTGGGCTTCTTGGAGGGTGTGGAACTGTGTGTGGAGGCGAGTGTTCTCCTCTTCTAGTACCGCAAGGCGGAGCTGTAGTGTCGCTGAGTGCTCTTGCAGGCGTGCGTTTTGTTGCTGGAGCTGAATGTAATCTGTTCTTAAATTTGATATACAAGCCAACATGGTGTCCAATGCATTACCTATAGATGAGTGGGGGGTGTTTACCGTGGAAGATGCATGGGAAGGGAATTGGGGAAGGGAGACAGTGAATGATGTGTCTACGAAAGTTGTGTGTGTGGGTGAAATTGGTGGAGGGGGAATGGGAGGAGGTGAAACCATGGGTGGAGGTGCCGTGGGTGGTGAAATGTCCATCCCTTCAGGAGTGGGTGTTAGTGTGGGGCCTGCCATATACACTGGTATGGTAGGTGGTGTGTGTGTGGAAGTGGTGAATAGATGTGAAGTGGGGTGGGGAGCTGAAAAGACAGGGAATGGTTGAGGGCCTGATTGAAAAGCCCTCGCAAAGATGTCCTGGAGGGATTGTAGAAATGGAGAGAGGGATATCGGGGGTTGGGGTCGTAAATTTGAGGAGGGCTGAAAGGGTTGCGTGGTAGCAGGGAAGCCCATGAATGTGGATCTAGGGTCAGGATGACCCGTGGCTGAGGGCGTTGCGGATGGTTGCCCTAGGGCAGGGTCTAGAAGGGGTTCGGCGGATTGTGTAGTGTTGGGGTTGTCTTCGAAGATAGGATTATCAGTGGTAGAGAATAGGGTGGCACTGGAGATCGGAGTACGGAAGATGAAGGTGGGGTCGGTGGGTTGAGTAGTCGATGTGGTTTCTACTGTTTCTCTTCTAGGAGGTGATGGTGGGGGAGTAGTTGGTAGTGGTTCGGTGGACACCTCATGGGTGGCTGGGTGCTGTTGGCTAGCTGTCTGGGAGGTTGTTCTGATAGTTTCAGGTGTAGTAGTCGGCTCTTCTGCAACTGTAACAGGAATTTGTATGTTTTTACCTGGGCGAGGTCGTGTCTGAAACCTTCGTGGGTCATATTGAACTGAAGGCCTCTGAATGGCAGTGCGCACAGCTTCTACAACTCCATATGTTTCTGCCATCAATAAGAGATCTTCCCTGTACTCCGAGTCAATTCCCGCTTCTTCCAACAACTGAGTCATAAGTACTCTGCTGCTCTGTTCAGTGAGTAACTGCTGCGATCGCACTCTTTCCATAATCTGATACAGCCTTCGGAGTTCTGCTGTATATGCTGGGGCTTCAGTGGTCTCTTCTTCATATGCTTCTTCTTCTTCCGGGTGTCCGTGTTGTTGGCTTTGCTGAGCGTCACTCCAATGGACATGTCTGCCGTCTGTAGACTTTCTTCTTCTTCGTGAGGATGTGCCCTGCTCCTCTGCCTCTGAATAAAACTCCACATCAGAGAATTGTGTGCTTTGTAGGAATGCTTCGAAATCCTGGGGGTCCAGTCCTTCAGCCTCTCCAGTGGCAGCAAATTCGAATTCAGGTGTAACAGGAGGAGCCGATGGGGTAGGTTGTGTCGTAGTGTCAGATTCCGACCTGGGTATCCTAATGGTAAAGGGAGGTACAGTGCCCTCTCTTAATGGTGATGCCTCAGGAGTAGTCAGGGCTTCCCTTGTCTGGACACAAGGGATCGCGCCCCTCATGCGCTTGGACTGATGTGTGGATGTCTTGAGCCTTTTAAACATTTGTAATTGTGCCCAAGTTAAGGCACGCTCAATGGGGACATCATATGCCAAACATCGATAAATGATGCGTGTGAGTGCACAGCATCCGTTCACCACTAATTTCCTAGATGCCCGTTTGTTTGCTTCATACAACTGATCTATAATCCACATTGGTAGTTTAATAGGTACCGCACCTGCTTCCGCCAAGTAGAGAGCAAACCAGATCTTCTTGTGTGGTTGCGTGAATCGGTCTTGACCGGGGAAGGCGAAATGTTGCATGCACATTCGGAGAGGGATGGACACATTTGGGGTGAGTGCTGCCATGTCTTTCAGCTTCACTAGTTTCCTGTCCTTCATGTTGGTGGGAACAAGAGCATCCTTTTCTGAGGGCACATGCGTGCCATGCATATTTAAAGCGTCGCTTACCAGCTCCACAGTAAGTTCAAACCTCTTCAACTCGTTGTTGCCCAGCAATGAGGGAAGAACAAATGATCCGGGTTGGTCCTTATCTTCATTAGCTTGTAATGTGGAGACCAAATAGTAACATCGGAGGAGATCGGGTTTAGGTAGTGGGGCTTCAAAATATTCCGCCAATCCTGCTCGTTGCCATATGGTCTGTAGATCTTCGGTGTTTTGTAAAGTCTCGAACTCCTTGGAGAAAAATTGGAATCGCACCCATGATCTGTCATACTCGCATTTAGACTCCCAGATATACTTGGCCTCACCTAATGGACCGGGCATGCCATTGAACCAATGAGAATTGGCATGAACTCTTTCCGTGATGCCTGTAGGTGGATCTGGCACCGGGAGTTGCTGAAGGTGTAGCATCTCCACTGGTCGTTCCGTCGGGGGCACATCCACGGGTATACTATCCACATCAATTCCCGCAGTAAGTATTCCCACTTGTGAGCCCGAACCTGTCGCTTCTGCCATTTTACTGCTTGTCTTCTGATTCTGTGAGAATATAGAAGCATGTGTTAACATCGTAATGGACAGAATAAATCCGTTGCTGTCCCCGTTACAACATTAACATGAGGCAGGTGATGAGTTAGTGGTTAGTAAGTGCACGAAGACAGTGAGTGTAGTTAACGTTTGTGTATTCCTAGGAGACTAATGCCGTTAGTAAGTGGGGTGAATTTACAAATCGGGGTCGGGGGGTTTATTACAGGTCTTAGACTGCCAAATGCAGTGGATGGGCTTTGCTTTCGGTTTCGTAGGGACTCTAGAGAGCTGTGTTGGTGTCGCCGTTTGGGAATGGGGCCTTTTAGGGACCCACCTATAAGTGATTTTATGCATGCTCATGGGTCTTGGTGTGTTCCTAAGTGTTGAGCACGAGGGAATTCTGGTTGTACTCGTAGAAGGGTTATGCTGCATAGGTTGTGGCCTTGGCGTAACTACTTGTGCCCTCAAGCAAGCCTTAGGCACCCAAATTTGTCTAGATTGTGGGCTTGCCTTCATCGACTTCTTGGGCACCCAAATAGATTTTACTTTAGCAGAAGAATTTCTGAAAGACTTCTTATTAGCGTCGTGTTGTTGGTTACTAATAAGAGGCTTTGCCCGCGTAGTTGACGGTGGTGCACCCGGTCGTTCGCCTTTCCGCACCCACACCTGGATTATTTTCTGGGACATTCTGCTGCGCAGGTATTTTTGATCTCGGACATAGGTAGTACTCTGCTTCTTCTGCTTGTGATCCGCCTTTGGTTGCTGCCTCCTTCGGGCCTTTGGAAAAGAAGGGAGATCCGTTGCATCCCTGACTCCTTTTTTGCAAATGTCATTCCTCTGCAACACAGGGTTTTGAACAAGAACAGCATGGTCATCTTTATGTGTACCCCTGGAAGGACCAGGAGTCTGTGCCTTTCCTAGTTCCTTGAGTGCTCCATTGTCTAATTCTACTGTAACTCGACTATGACTGACCCAAACCTGGAGAAGTCCACTTCTTAGGTTTAGATTGACTGCTCGGTCATAGATCCAATCCTGACCCAAGACGAGAGGTTCAGTGAGATCCTCATCTTGACACACTAGTACTTTAACGGTCATTGCCTCATCGTGAATGTAGAGGGGAAGTTCCACCTCGCCCATGCAAGGGGTTTCCACGCCTCCCAATCCTATGAGATATGCTTCCACAGGATTGACAGTTAACTGCAACTCTTGACAGTAAGACAATTTAACAGCGCTAGTGGCGGCACCTGAGTCAATCAAGGCTCTTACGGTCCTTGCACTCTGTCCTTGTCCTATATCTATGGTTATGAAAGGACGTCTATCAATTATTCTACTCGAGCTTGTTCCTGCAACTTCACAAATGGCCATGGGATATCCTTGATCTGCATGGTCAACTGTTGTAGTCATATCTCGGCCTTGTCTACGTAACTTCATCCTTTTGATGCGTTCTAAAGCCTCTGCTTGAGCCTCTTCTCGAATGCGCTTTTCTTCCTCTTTGCGTTTCTTAGCAGTGTTGAGTCGGCTGAGCATTTCCTCCGTGAGGGGTTCCTGATACAACTTGACTCTGCAACCGCTAATATAGTTTGGGAGAACGTCACCCTCTAACGTGGCTAGTTGTACTGCTCCGCTCGTGGAGATCCTATTGATGATCATAGGTCTGTAGCCTCTCTTTTCTAGCTTCCTCGCGTGTTGTTTTAGTGTATAGACTAAGACTAGATCTCCCGCTTTCAAGCCTTTATCCTTCACGTGGGCATCAAAGTATGCCTTCTGTCTCTTCTTGGCTGCATATATCCCTGCAGCGGCTCTCAGTCTTGTTTCTCCTAATCGTTCAAGGTCAAAGATCCTAGAGGAGAGCTCATGACCTGTCCATTCGTGCTCTTGTGCTACTCTCAATGTAGGGATCAGGAAGTCCAAGGGTAGCACAGCATTCTGGCCAAATACCATCTGAAAGGGAGTGGCTTGGAGGACCGTTTTGTAGGCCACTCGGTATGCCCAAACAGCATGGTGTAGCTGTTTGTCCCAATCAGAGCATTTAGTGTTCACTAATTTCGTCAGTACATTGCATAAAATCTTATTAGTGCTCTCAGCTTGTCCATTAGCTTGAGGGTGATAAGGGGCAGACTTCTTGTGTATTACCAAGAATTCTTGGAGTAGATTTTCAATCACTTCATTCAAGAAATGAGTGCCTCTATCGCTTACAAGCTCTATAGGTAGCCCGTATCTTGTGAATACATTCTCAAACAAGAATTTGGCAGTTGTTTGAGCATCGTTCTTCGTTGTAGCTTTTACCTCTACCCACTTGGTGAGATAATCTGTTGCCACAATGATGTATTCCGCATGAGAACCCTTAGCTGGGGGATTAATAGGACCTACGAAGTCTATTCCCCACTTAGAGAATGCACGTCCACCCATCATAGGTTTCAGTGGCATCTCATCTTTGCGTATAGGATACTGAGTCCTTTGACAGACATCACACCGTTTCACATAGGTATGTGCATCCATGTGAAGGGTAGGCCACCAAAAGCCCGCAAATAGGATTGCCTTGATCACCCGATCTGGTCCAAAGTGTCCTCCTGCTACACCTTGGTGAGCAGTTTTTAAGATCTTAAGATACTCACTTTCGTGGACACACAGTCTCAGGTAACCATCCTTACCGCGCTTGTATAGATTATCACCGATGAGTGAGTAATCCAAGGCTTCTTGTTCTAAACTCCTTTTCCTAGCTAGAGTCATATCTGGAGGGAATGTGTTTGTCCTCAAGAATGATACTAGAGGTTCACTCCAATCTGGCACAATGGATACTTGATATAGAGTGGCATGTTCCACAGGTGGTTTAGTGTAACAGATTGGGCATTCCTTGCACAACTTTTGGACATCCGCTTCCATAGTTGGCCAATGTACTCCGAATCTCTTTAGAGTCTGTAAAGTTCGTTGCTTTGAATGGTGTTGCTCTAACGCACCTACATGTGCTAATTGCAACCATTTAGCGTACTCATCCTCTTCTACGCAACAAGCCAAGATCCCTTGATCTGTGTGCTTGTACATGCTTCCTGCCATGATGTGGTACTTCTGGGCTTTTACAACCTCTCTATTCCGTGTGTTTACGACTGGATGATTAGGCCCGTAGGTCAATACTGGTACCAATGGCTTAGCCCACTGCGGTATAACTTCCAAATTAAACAAGTAAGCATCAGGAAGGTCATCTGACACTCCTTGTGGGGCTTCTCCCGATGTGAGCCTAGAGAGATGATCTGCTCTCAAGTGAGTCCTACCTTTTCTTACCACAACCTCAAAGTCATATTCCATTAGCAAGAGAAACCATCTTACTAATCTTCCTGTATTGCATGGCTTGTTTACGAGATATAACAATGCCTGATGATCAGTAAAAAATTTAAACTTATTTGCAAGCAAATAGTGTCTAAATTTCTTAACTGCGTATACCATGCCTAATCCTTCTCTCTCTGTAGTGGTGTAATTCCGTTCAGCCGCATTCAATTGTCTACTGGCATAGGCAATTGGAAGATCCATATTACCTTCACCAGTAGGTTGTGCAATTACACATCCAATAGCATAATTGGATGCATCCACGTGAACATGGAATGGCTTATTCCAATCTGGTGTGGTCAAGATTGGTGCTGAACATAATCTTCGTTTAAGTTCCTGGAAGGAATTCTCACATTCATCCGTCCACTCAAAGTTAGTCAGAAGTCCGTACATGGGCTTTGCAATGACAGCATACATGTGTATAAATCGTCGGTAATAACCACAGTGCCCCATGAAAGCTTGTACTTCCTTGACATTCTTTGGCCTAGGTAGCTCTGCTATGGCTCTCACTTTCTCCTCGTCAGTAGATATGCCATTCTTTGACACTATGTGTCCTAGAATCTTACCTTGCCTTACCATAAAAACGCACTTTTCTGGGTTCAGGCAAACTTGGTACTCTCTACATTTGTCAAAGATTTGTTTGAGTTCAGGAATATGGGTTTGTCTAACATTGGAATGAGCACAAAGATCATCAACATAGACTTCTAAACTCTTCCTCAGGAACTCCTTGAACACATGGCACATCAGCCTCTGGAAGGTGGCTGGTGCATTGGTAAGCCCAAATGGCATTACTCTAAAAGCAAAAATGCCCCATTCTGTGGCAAAGGCTGTCTTATGCTGATCCTCTGGAGCTATGGCTACTTGATTGTAGCCCGAAAATCCATCAAGGAAGCTGTACACTTCCTTGCCTGCCACTCTTTCTAAGAGATGTTCTATTATGGGAAGCGGGTAGTTATCGCGAATTGTGGCGGCATTAACCTTTTTCAAGTTAATGCACACACGCAGTTTGCCATTCTTCTTGGGCACCACTACGATGGGGGATACCCATTCAGTGTGCTCAATTTCATAGATAAATCCAGCTTCGACCAATCTATCTATCTCTTCCTTGATCTTAGCAGCGTAATTATCGTTATATGTATAAGGCTTTTGCTTAGAGGGTTTGGCGTCTGAAGTCATGGGGATGGTGTGCGAGCATATGTCCGGGTCAACCCCTTTCAAATCCTTGTAACTCCAAGCGAATACATCTCTGTATTCTCTTAGCAAGGCAATCAATTCGTACTCTTCTTCTTCTGTTAGGTCATGGCCTATGTATGTGCATCTCTCCTCTCCTTCTTCTATGGCCACTACTATTTTCTTGGTGGTTTCTTTGTTATCATAGGCCTCTCCTGATTGTGCCTCCCGTTTAGGCATTCTTATCATGACTCTCCTGTCATCTATCTCATACTTCTTAAAATTTTCGGGGACCTCAAACAAAGATTCTTCCTCTTCTGGTGAGGCTTCTCTCTTCTTTCGTTTCTTTCCTTCTTCCTTCGGGGTCACATGTGTTGCTAATCTTACATTAGTTGCAACCTCTCCATGCCTCTGGGGTTGAAATTCTACTTCATGGAAGTATTCTTCATCTGATGCAAATGGTGGGTCCATAATGATTGACTCTAGATCGGAGTCACTTGCATCCTCAAATGCATCAGGGCTAGGTTCGCATTCTTCTAAAATTGCCTCTCCCATGATCGGCTCTATGGAGAAGACTGAAATGTCATAGCCGTCCTCATCACAGTGAGGTGTCCATTGTTCCTCGTTGATGGCTACGTCCATTGTTGCTAAGATTTCTACCCAACCGTGAGGTTCAAATTCTTCGTCTGGAAAAACTACAGGTGCATAGGCTGGGTCTTGGATTGATCTATGGGTTTCCTTCGCACCTACCTCTGGCTTTCTCTCTCTTCTCTTCTTCTACTGCTACCTTGCACATCCATAAGTGGGTGTCTTCATGCATCCATGAGGATCCAGACCCTATGGAATGCACCGATTCTGTATCATCTTTGGCTCTATGGATGGGATTCCACTGGATAGGAGGGACATCTCTATGAGAGTAATCCTTGAGATTAACTTTGGTTGTAACACCCAAGTGCTGCAGGTACAAAGAATTGGTTCCCCAATCCTGTACCACTTGCAACTGTCGCATAAACGGTCTTCCCAAAATCATCTCATAGGCATGATTTTTGCTGAAGTCACATATAGCAAAACTATGCTCAAACTCGACACCACAAGTGGTGAGAGTTATTCCTTCTAGCAATCCTAAGGGTCTCTCTATGTGACCATCGGCCATTTGCAATTTCATCCTCGTTGGCCTGAGTGCTGGCTTGCCCCAACGCTTCCATAAGGAGGTGGTGGCAATTGCAACTCCTGCACCTGAGTCCAAAATCGCCTTGGTGGTGTATTCCTGGTAGGTGATGGGAAGATAGGTGTTCCCTTCTTCACCTTCACACATATCCCCTATCTTATCCAAGAGAATTTCTGGCACTGTCCTATGGGATCCTACCCTGGAACGTGGTTTTGCAATTTCAGTTACTTGACTAGCTACATATTTCCGCGCTTCTGGTCTATCCTTGGGCAGTTCTTCCAAAGTGAGATCGCACTGCACTTTGGTGTTCTTTACTATCTCCGTGTTCCTAGGTATGACTGAATCGTCGTTCCTTACCATGACTGTGGGTGCTCTCATACATGTGGACTTCGCTTCCCATGGGCCTGTGAAGTGGGGTAGCTCCTGTATGGAATTAGACTCAAAGTCCAATCTCTCATGAGACTGAGTACTCTCATGTTCCCCGTAAATGGATGGAATGTCTTGTGGGAATTGGTCGTGTGCATCGTCCACAAGTTCAAATGGAGGGGCGACCTCGCTTTCGTTATCCCATTTGTCTTCTTGAATCTCTCGTAGGAAGTCTGGTGCAAACCGATTCATAGAAGAAGAAGTGTCTGGCTCCGTAGAATTAGGCGCATAAGCAACCTGGGAAGGAGGGCTTATTCTTCCGTTGGCTCTCTCCTTGCTCTCATAAATGGCTGGAGCACACGCTTCTTGGGGAGGATTGCTTATTCTATTATTCTTCCGAGCAGGCTCATACACTCCCTGAGAAGGAATGTAGGCAGACTGTGGAGGTACGTGAGCTTCCGAGGGAGGCTCATGTACCTTTTGGGGGGGAAAATAAGCTTCTTGGGGAGGCACATGGGCTTCTTGGAGAGGCTGGCTTATGCGTTCCCTTGCCCTATTCTTTCTTTGAGGGGCAGTTTCCTTTTCTGACTGTGCGATTAGCGTCTCTGTTCTTTCTAAGGAGGGGAAGTTGTCTGGTTTAGTGGAATTGGCCACGTAAACTTCCGATGGGGGATGGTTCATGTTTTTGCTTGCTTTATCTTTTTCTTGATTGTTTTCTTCCTTGGCAGATCTTGCAATTATCCTCTCTAACTTTTCTAGGAATCCATCCAAGTGTAATTGCGTTTTGGCTGAACCCGAGTAATTGAAAAGGCGACTGGCTTCAAACATAGTCTGAGCCAGTGCGACCATTTTCGCGCACAGTTTGGTTCTTTCTATCTCTAGGTCAGCTCTAGGATAGCACTTGTCATGATCCGTGACGTTTGGCCCTTCTTGGATTCTGGCCTGATATGCCTTAAGCATCATGTCTATGTCTTCGGGAGTGGGATCAGCTAATACTGATCCTGATTGGGATGGTGGGTGGGTTACGTGGGGTGTCTTAGAGGGTGGAGGGATGGAGAGTGATGGGGATGGTAGCGGTGGGACTGTGTGAGAGTGCGGTTGAGATGTGATCTCTATGATTTTAGCCTTGGTTTCTTGTAGACTTTCCTCAAGTTCACTCATCTTCTTTGCCCATTGCCTTTTCATGCGTTCGCGGCTATCTCTCCAAGCTCTTGTTCTCTTTTTATTTTGGCTCTCAGTATCGCTAGCATCTGGGCTCTTTCCCTGGCCTACCCCTTGGTTTTGCTGCAATGCCTGAGCCCTAGTGACTACCTGTACTGGTGCAGTGGAAGTGACACTTCCTGAGGAGTCTACCACTAACCCAACAACGTTGATAGGGGTGATTTTTGGCATGCTATTGGGGTTCTTTGGGCAATCTCGTAAGAGATGCTCTTTTCCGCAGTCTTGGCAAAAGCCTTGGATAGTCACGGACTGGGGTTGTGTAGGTGGAAGCAAGGGACAATCACGAATGAGGTGATCTCCTTGGCATCTGTAGCACGGTCCTCTTGGGAATGGAGGTCTTACCTGCCTAGATTGAGGCCTAGGGTTGGGGTTTGCATACATGACGTTCGTGTAATCTGACTCCCAACTAGGTTCGTTTGTCTCTTCGCTATAATAGGACTCACCATGCTCAAGAGACTGCATGTAGTAGGCCTGGGGGCTATCCACATGTGTAGAATCAAAGCTATGGTCACTCGGGTCACTTTCAGAAATCAAGGATGTTACAGGGACTATAGCTCTATTCAGGTTCTCTTCTGCAGCAGTATACTTTACCGGAATCACATTGGCTGGGGCTGGGGGTTGTTGTGCTAGCACAGGCTGAGGCCTTTGTTGGTTTTGATATTGAGGTTGGAAATTTTGTTGTGGCCTGCCATATGGTTGTGGAGGGTACTGGTTCTGGTATCTGCCTTGTTGGTAGGGCTGAGGGTAGGGTTGCCTAACCGCCTGCTTGTTGTATGGGCAATCTTGTGCGGTGTGGTTGGTGTATCTCCGTTCTATGGTGCAGTACTGGCTACTAGGGTTTACTTGGGGTTGAGCCATAATGGGACAGACATTCGCCATATGGTCACCACCGCATGTATAGCACCTTTTCACAGGAGCAAACCTTGGGATTTGTTTGCTAGTTACACCTAATTTCTGAGCTACTTTTTCGGCAAGTTCCTCAATTGATGTGGCTTGTGTGGAAGATTGACTAGATGCACTATCTGAATCTTTGTAAATTTTAGACAGCTCTAGCTCTTCTCCTAGGTTATCTTCAATGTCAATGCACATTCGTACACACTCTTCTATAGTCCTAGGGTCTTTCAGATACACGTAGGATCTCAATTTTGGACTCAGCAATCCGTCAAGGAATAAGGCTACTTGTTTAGCAGATGTGGGTAGCTCCGAAATAGGGCACCTTTCAAGATATTGTCTAAATCTTCTTCCTGCAAGTCTCACAGTCTCTTGAGGGGTTTGTTTGAAGCTGTGAATCAATGAGGAGGTGTTGTGCCTTATGCCACTCTTGGAGAACTCAATAATAAATGCTTCTAGGAGTTGGTCTATGCTCCTGAACTGGCGCTCATCCAATGGCTGAAACCATGTAAGTGCCGTATTCCTCAGGGTTAGACCGAAGGCATTGTACTGCGTGAATAGATCCTCAACTTGTTCAGCTCTCAAGACTTGCTTGAACTCCGCCACATGATCATAGGGATCTCCCGTGCCGTCAAAGTAATTCTTCATGGACTTAACTAGCTGGGTGGGTCTCAAAGTTCTTGTGTGCACTCTAGGCCTCGGCAGAGGGAATCCATCTACATTTCTTTGGTTCCTGTGGGCTCTATGCATCTCGGGTTCTACCCTATTCATCTCGGTTCTCGTTCTTTCTCTGCCCACTGGGTTGGCAAAACTTACTTCCGGTCTATCTCTACTTCTGTCTCTTTGCGTACCATGAGCCTGGGAAGTTCCAGCTCCAGGGTGACCATAGGATACATTTGATCTTGGTTGGGGGAAAATAAATTCGCCCTTCCAAGTGTAAGCATGCCTATCATTTTCTGTCACCACAAAGATCCGTTCTGAAGCATGATCTAAGTAGGTCACTCTGCCTGGGCTGTCCGGATCCTTAAACTCATAGATCATGATTGTTTCTATATCAGTTGGGTGATCCGGTTTATACCTCCAAAAGGCTTCGTCCGTTTCTCGATTGAGAAGCAAATCTATGCACTTGTTATCTTGGGGGACCCACTCAGGCGTGATAATCCTAGTGAGAACTGATTTACCTCGAGGGGTTCTAGGTTCCACTCCCATGTTTCCTTGTTCCAAGTCACCTAAGTCCGCTTCTGAAATTACATTTCCAAATTCATATGTCCTATCTGGATGACTGGTGACCACGTATATGGTTCCTTCCTTGTCCAGGTATGCACCGTTTTCAAACTTGACAGCTGGGTGCTCTAGTCCTATGGATTGGTCAGGGTTTTTAATCTGGACCACGGATCTTCCTAGGCCGTCCTCATAGATGCTAGCACCTAATCGGTTGGTCCTAAGGTATTCCAACTGTGTTTTGTAAGGGCCTTCTACCCTGTACAAATAAGGCACTCCTGAACTTCCCGTAGGTCTGTCCATACCTTGAGACATCTCTGACTCACTGGTATCCGAGCTAGGGTAATGAGAGTGGCGACTCAACTGCTGGGCCCAAGACCTTGCAGTGTGATTGACACTAGCCTCTGAAGACCTAAGGCTTTGCCTCTCTCTTACTAGGTGTCGTCCTGATCTAAGGTTCATATGCCTAACGGATTAGCCCAATTTTTTTTTTTTGGGTACAACCTCGTTGCCGATCAATTGGTACCAGTCACTTGATTCTTTTTAGTTATCCCTCGTGTTTAAAGTCTTATCTGTTATTACGTCGTCAGGAATACTTGAATGTTCTTCGTACTTTCAGGTTGATCGTCCCACGTTAGGTTCTTTCCTTTATGTTGTCGACAGTACAGAGATTAAGTTTTTAGCTTGAACTTGAGTTTTTAGGTAGTCTTCAACTTGATAGTGGCCTATCGTCGCCCTGAGTTACTCCTACTTCTAATCGTTCTTAGCCTAAGCTAGGAATTGACGAAGAGGAGTTGAGAATATTCCAACCTTTCTTGCCGAACCTTGCTCTTTAGTGCTCAAGAAGTTGATTCTCAAGCGTGCGCAACACCCTGGCTTGGATACTCTCAATTGCTTCTCAATAGACCTGCATAAGTCCCAAAATTAGCTCCAAGTAGACCTTTCAATTGACAGACAATTTATTTCAGACACTTTTTTAATGACCCTTGTCCCCCCTTTTGTATAGCTAGAAATTTCCTCTAGAGCTCCCTTGGTGTTTCTACCCCTCTGTGTGTCCACTTCCAAATATCCTATCTGAAAATCAATGCGTTATTCTTATAAAAAACAGCTGAGGGCGTGTAGTATGTGTCACGAGCTTTCCGACAAGCCCTAGAGCTCAGAAAATGGATTTCGTATGAAAAAGTTATGACCGTTCAGGGTTTAGGGGTTAACTAGACAAACAGATACTATCAGGGGTCTTAATGCATTTTCTAAGGCCTTTGTAAGTATATGAGTACTTGAGAGTGCCAATATGCCCAAAATTTAGCCTAAATTCCCAAAAATTTACCCCTTAATTTTTGCCGAAAATGTCTGTCTATCGCGATAGACGGTGTCTGTCGCGATAGACACAATCTATCGTGGGGGCTGTCTGTCGCGATAGACGGTGTCTGTCGCGATAGACAGTGTCTATCGTGGTTTTCTGTCTGTCGCGATAGACGGTGTCTGTCGCGATAGACTGGTCTGTCACGATAGACGGTGTCTGTCGCGATAGACGCTATCTGTCGCGGATTTCTGTCTGTCGCGATAGACGGTGTCTATCGTGGTTTTCTGTCTGTCGCGATAGACGGTGTCTATCGTGGTTTTCTGTCTGTCGCGATAGACGGTGTCTGTCGCGATAGACGGTATCTATCGTGAAATCCTGTCTGTCGCGATAGACGGTGTCTGTCGCGATAGACGCTATCTGTCGTGGGTCTCTGTCTGTCGCGATAGACGGTGTCTGTCGCGATAGACAGTGTCTGTCGCGATAGACGCTGTCTGTCGCGATAGACTGAAAAAATGCAAATTTTTGAAAAACTTCTAGTGATCTAGAGTGCCCTCAAGGTGTAGGTTACAGTGCTAATCATGCATTCACAAAATGTTAAGATTTTCTGTCTGTCGCGATAGACAGAGGTTGTCGTCCCGGGACCTGTGCAGAGCCTGTCGTACCTGCGCACACTGCTGGGGATGATGGTACAGCAAAAACCTGCAAAATAGCTCAAGAAACATGCAAAAACAGCGCATGCAAATTCGCTCTCTCGCCCTCTCTCACAAGTGAAATGAGGGAAATGAGGTGGAGATGGGGATAT
The DNA here is from genome assembly GCA_020310875.1 of Ceratopteris richardii. NCBI lineage: Eukaryota > Viridiplantae > Streptophyta > Polypodiopsida > Polypodiales > Pteridaceae > Ceratopteris > Ceratopteris richardii. Next base: position 23,858,344 of record CM035412.1, read on the forward strand.
AGTCAAAAAACTGAAATTTTCGCGATGATGGAGATGGACGTGGGAGATGGTGATGATGATGATGAAGATGGTGAAGAAAGTAAAAGAAAACCGATGAGAGTGAAGAAAATACCTACAACTCCAACGCATCAACTCTACGTCTTACCATCACACGCTCGTCCTCAAAGCTCGATCCCCGGCAACGGCGCCAAAATTTGGTGTAGCTCAATGATGAGTAGCACCTCCTTTAATGTCAATCCGGGAAGACGTGACGATGGTATGAAGACCTCGAGCAAGTGGTGGCACAAGTGCATGAGTGAGAAGCACACAAGCATGCACACACATACACACACACGCGCACACACGGCAAGACAAAGAGAGAGAATCAATGGAGTTCTTTAGATTACTTTCAAAAGCTCTTACAAGTTCGTTTCAATTACAATCTAACCTCAAAAATGAGCTCTCTAGCTCTTTTTATAGTTTTTGACTAGCTTTGTCCCTGTCCAGACCTAGTGTCCGGCCTAGTTAAAAATTAGGTTCCAGGGCTTATTCGAGGGCTCAAACGAAGTCTAAAAATTATGAAAATTGGTACGAGGGTACTTCTAATACTCCTCAAGCTCGAGGACTCCTCGGCTTGCACAAAATGGAGTCTAATCTACCAAAAACGGGATTTACAATGTTTGTGTAGTGATTAAAATCACTTGAGTTGTACATAATCTATGGGAAAAATGATCTGGCCTTGTTGCCGTATTGTGCATGACTCCTTTGTTGCTTTGTATGCCAACACCTAGCAGGACCATTAGTAGAAGCTGATTTCATATTTGAGGCCAATTTGGCATTTGATCTTCGCACGTGGACCAAGTACCAGTTCGTTTCAAGAGAATTTGAAGGACTGCAGAATACACAAGATTTAACGCACGTTTGGGCACGAGCGGGATTTACAGAATATTTTAGTGACCCTCTGCCTAAACCCGATTTTTACAGATGCTTTTACCTAGTAACCACCTTGACAGCTTCAGAGAACAAGGATCTACCCGGAACATTCATGTTACCATCCTTAATAAATGATCCTCCATTCAGAAGGTTTTATTTGTCCAAAGATTTAATTCGTGCAGCTCTCAAAATACATGGACCGCATACTCCGACGGAGAGAGAACGGCTAGTCCCAGAGCAGATGAAACGTGGTGATGTTACTAAGTGGGAGGATATTTCAGTTATAACCCCTGAGCTCTCCAAGCCATTACGGATATGCATGCAGCATTTTGCTTTCCCACCTCAGGATCGTTTTACCATGCCCCACAAGAGAATCTGGTTTGGTTTATACTTAGCATGTACTAGACCTCAAACGGTTGATCTAGCTAGCTGGATAATTGATCAGCTCTATTTGGCACAACATAGATGGGAACAAAAGAAAGTCATCAATGGATGTTGTGCACTTACAAGGATTATATACATGTGTTTGGCATATGATTTACCCATAGAGCGCGCCATGACTAGTGAGGAACTGAAGGCATTTAAAGGAACCACAAAGAAAGCTAGAAAGGCTAGCAAAGGCAGAGCCGGAAAGCGGATGAGAGGCACTATCCCATGCCTACAAGTCCCAGAATCACCCTCGCCACAACCATCTCCAGAGTAGTCACCGACAGCAGCCACTCCCACAGTACAACCTATTCGTATCAGATTATCAAGACCAGTTGTAACGGAGGGCACCACCAGTACTGTTGCACCCCAAGCAGCCACAACCACAGAACCTATCACCACAGCAGCTGAACCTCCCACCACTATTGGTGCGGAAGCTTTCTCTTTTCCAATACCCCATTTAGAAGCAGAACAAGCAGAGCCACTGAACACAACGTTTGATTTTGAGATGCCCGATGCATTCTCCAATGAGTTCCAGTTTTCAGAAGGACAATTGTTTTCTCAAGAATTTGAAAGGCCTAGCTACCCTACCACACCCAGGGATCAGCCACAAGGACAGATTGTGTCTAGCTCTGATGACGAAAGAACAGCAACCGATGACGACGAAGGCGATGACGAAGCAAGCCAGGGCACTATCGAATCCCAAGAGCATGAACAGACAGATGGCCAAGGCCAACAAACAGACACACATGGTGATACAAGTACCCATGAAGATGAAACTTACGAAGCAGCAGCTTACACACTGGCTATTAAGAAGCTGTATAGAACTATGGAAAAGGTTTGGGCACGCAAAAAGCTGACTGAGGAAGAGAGTCAAGCGATAATAGAACAAGAACTTGTCACAGGCGGATTCGAAGATGCATACATCAAAGGATTCAGAGAGTTAGTCAAATCAGTAGGCTCCAACGAAGCACTTAGGTACTTGCAAATAAAGCCACTACCACAGTTTGACCCCCGCAGAGTATGACTACTTTCAAAGCCCGGCGAATACATTCGTGTACCAACAGGAGCACAGTCTTCAGAACAAGCCAGGGAGGCACGCCTCGTCCCCGAAAGTTGGTTGGCAGCAGGAACCATCCTTGTAGATTCCCCACCCCGCGCTACAACTGTACATACCTCAGTAGTCACTGAAGTACTGACCACCCCAACCACTCCTCCATCACCGCCCATCCCTCCAGCCTCCCCTATTCACCCTCCTTCTCCCATACCAACATCTTCATTCGTCGGTGGCGTAGCAGAAATCGTCTTTACGACCACTCACCCCACAATTCCTGCACCCATTAGACCCAGTCTACCCCCTCACACATCCACCTTTCCATTCAACCCATTCCTCCATCCATCTTTCCCGTCCTTCCCCACACCTCCACGACCCCTTTTCTCATTCCCACCAGCATTAACCTTCTCCCCAGTCTCACCTCCCCGACCCACGGTAACCCCTATTTCCCCTTTCCACCAAGCTGCACCAGCCAGCCCCCCTGTAAATTACTCCTCAACCTTTGTAAATCCCGTATTTACACCAGCACAAGCACCCACGGTCACACCCATATTCACGGTCACTGCACTAGACACGTCCAATGACATGGACATCTCACCACCCACTACACCATCACTCACTTCACTCACGGCACAAACATTTTTAGGCACATCACAATTTTCAACAATCACTACAGCATCCACCTTCCCACCCCCATTCCCCGTTCTCGTTGCATCTATTGCATCTTCATTTAGCACCCCATTAATACTATCACCCACTGTAGATAATGCATTTTCGACAGATGTTCATGTGTATGACGCAAGTCAGAGATGAGTTCACATCTCTTGGCGATATTTACCAGCAGCTGCAAAGGACAACCAATGACTTACAGTCGCAGCTTAATTTATTGTCTATAGAGAATGCCTCTCTGAACACCCGATACCAGGAATTACGCGAGGCATATCACAAATTGGAACTAGAAAGCGAAGAAAAGACCAAAGAAGCCACTGCTGACCTGGATAACTTATTAAGAGCCTAGACAATGCGCAACGCAACGCTAACGAGAAATATGGGCTTACTCAGAAGACATCTAGCAGCAGTAAAGGAAGAAAACCAGCGCTTACAGGACCAGAATCGCGAAAACTTAGAAGTAGCCCTAGACCATCCAGACCAACCACTCAGTCCTAGCCGGTTCAAAGCCATTCCCTCAGACTCGATGAGGATGCTGCTAGAAGATCATGTAAGATTGCTAGATGAATATGACCGCATGAATGAGGAGTTACAGAAACTCAAAGAAGATCATAAATTACTCCAGTTACGAGCACCGGCACACCCAGACATACCAGCACCTGTGGACCCCTCTCCTGACATCTTAGAGGAACTCAACGCATTACGGGCCCAGGTATCAAACCTTGAATCAAGGATTGCAGTATATGAAGCACCACCCAGGCCAGATTCCCCACCTGAGCTTCCAGCTGAGGAAGAAACTGTCACCATCCCGGTGGAGGAAACGTTTGAAGAGGCGTACGAGCCACAACCCATCCCAGGCGGACACGTCACGGCCGAAGGCCAGATGACTTACGAACTCCCGACCCCCGCGTGGATGAAGACTATTGAGGAACTTGGGACAACACACTCAGCTAGAGTAGAGGCACAATTACATGCCATGGTGATGATAGAAGAAAGAATTTTACAGTCTCCATTCTTTGCTCATTTGGCCTCGCGAAGATACATATCTGGGCATGAGCTACAGTATAAACCGTATTTTATGTTAATGGCTGAATACCAGTTAGCCATTGAGAAAGAGACAGGTCAGAAACCATCGCATGCAACTCAATTCGAGGAGGACGATCTACCACTCGATGCGCAGCAAGGAGAGATCTATCAACCAGAGTGGCGAAAAGCTTTACTACAGAAGTATCCAGAAATGATGAGTACATGGGTAAAGGCACCTTTGCACTTAAAGTACAACCCATGTTGGGGACCAGTACCACGATGCCGCTCCTGGACAGCCTTTGCTATTAAGGTACAAAACAATAAGCAGTGCCAGGATTGGTTGAATTACCCCTATTTCAAGCCACCCATTGAGTTACCAACTGTAGGCTACATGATGGCTACAATTCGCCACTGGCTCCCTAAATTAAAGCATATGGACGATATAGCGGCACACATGACTGTCAAAATCTTTGACATGATGCAAATGATTTTTAAAGTCTTCCGACGCGTCAAGGCACCTCATGTCAACACCCCGGGCTTTGAGCATGGCAATTTCGATCTGGTATATGATATGAGTACAACGCCATCGCTACGGGTGTGTTATGCCTGGCATTGTAGAATAAAGTACCTACCGGCGTGCTACAATCAGACTTTCGAAGAGATGTTCACAACCGGCTTCTGGGAATACCATTCCGAGGTATTCATAAGCAGGCCTACACATTTATTACACTTATTTGCCTGTGAACGAATGGTCTATTCCACACACTATCAGCTCCCGCCACCAGAAGAACCGCAACCAATAGACTGGGAGAAACTCGAGGCCGATCTGGCCCGAGGCATTCGTACCTCCGAGCACACCCTCGCTCAAGACCTACTACAGAACTATATCCGGCAGACCTCACAACACGGTTCTGTCAGGGGCGACAGAAGCGAGAGGGAGGGGGGTGTTGGAAGCAGCCAGAGGCATAGAAGACGCGGAAGCATGTAACGATGGAGCAGGGAGCCAGTCGAATCTTTTTTCAAAGAATTATGTTTTCAAATACTTTCCAAAAACCTCCAACAGTGATTTTTATCACTAATGTAACATATGTAACATAGAAAAACCCTTTTCTTAATTTCTCGCTCCATTTTGTGCAAGCCGAGGAGTGCTCGAGTTTGAGGAGCTTAGGTAGAACAAGCGTATCAATTTTCATTATTTTTAGACACCGTTTACCCTTCCAAATAGCATCTAGGACCTAATTTTTAACTATGCCGATACTAGATGTGAAACCGGTCAAAACTAGTCTAGAAACTATAAAAAGAGCTAGAGAGCTCATTTTTGGGGTTAGCTTGTTTGAGGTTAGAGTTCTTTTGAGCTTGTAATAGTGTTCTTGAGTAATAGAGTTGATTTCTCACCTTCCATTGTGTCTTGCTTGTCTCTTCGTAGTGTGTGTGTATGTGTGTGTGCATTTCTATGCTTCTCACCTTCACTCTCACTTCATCTCACATTCACGATCTTCATATCACTCCTATCTCTTCCGCAGATTGACATTAAGGAGGTGGAGCTTCTTAATGTGGTTCTCACCATTGTGCTAGAGCAACATATGGGTATACTTCATGAATCATAAGAGTGTGATCTTTAGTCGTTGTTAGAATTTTAAAGCTATGGTGGAAAAGTGGACAAGAAGTAGTTTTCTAAAAATTCATGCAATTTGAAGATAGTTTTCATGGAGATACACACAAAAACAGAATGGCATTGTTGAATTAAAAAAATAGACATATTGCAAAAATATCAAGAGCCTTGATGGATGAGAAAAATATGGTTCATTGTTATTGGAAATAACTTATGCACACTACCACATATATCATGAATACAAATCCAATTGCTTCTGTACATCAAGCTACATCTAAAGAGAAGTAACTTTACATGTAAGAATCCAAACTTATCAAATATGAATGTATTCAGTTGTATTGCATATGTACATGTTAGAGACTAGTTGAGGGCAAAACTTGATCCAAAATCAAAAAATGCATCTTCATTGGGTACTCTTTTGGGAAAAAGCGATATAAATGCTACAACCCAATCACACATCTAAAGGTAAGCAGAGATGTGGTGTTTGATGAAATGCTAAGCTCTTATGCAGATAAAAAAATACTTAATATTGAATCAAATGAGAAAGGAAATGTTGAAAACTCAAATGCAAAATCTCAAGTTTTGAGTAGACCAAATGTGTCACCTAGCAATAGTTCCAACTCAAACCCATAGAGTGGAAAATTGTGTTGGAATTTTAGTCCATAAAACTCATTAACTGCATCCAAGGAAGCTAAAGAAAAGATTTATAGTAGTAATAAAACTTTTTCAGGTTTTAAAGATATTGATGGAGAATCAAGTGGTTCATAAAAGAGCCCTGATAAGGAATTTGGATTGCCTTTGAACTCGAGGAGTAAGAAAGGAATATGTATATGATACAACAAAAGAAGTGACCCAAGACCAAGGAGATCTAGGATGATGCAAGATTCAAGGCAACAATTAACATATGATAGCTACATGGCTTGGTAATGTGGTTACATGACCAGGGTCACAAAACATGCTAAACCTCCTTGTTTTGAAGATGCAATTGGAAATGCAGATTGGGAGAAACCTATGGATGAGGAGATGGAGGCACTTTTATGGAAATGAAACATGGAAGCTACTTCAATTGCTATAAAGGAAGAAACCCATAGGCTACAAGTGGATTTACAAGGTAAAGCATAATGTTGATGGTAGCATAAGTAGGTATAAATCACGACTACTAGAGCACTTGCTACATTGCCTATAACAAAAGGATGGATTTTGCATTAGATGGATGTGAAGAATGCTTTCTCATATGGTGAGTTGCAGGAAGAAGAACACAAGGACTAATCATCAAGATATTGACATATTTAGGTAGTGATGTGTGTGGACACACTCACAGGGCCACTTTTTTCCCTCTTTAGGAGGCTTTTCACGAGTACTAGAGCACTTGCTACATTGCCTATAACAAAAGGATGGATTTTGCATTAGATGGATGTGAAGAATGCTTTCTCATATCACCGGTTGCATGAAGAAGAACACAAGGACTAATCATCAAGATATTGACATATTTAGGTAGTGATGTGTGTGGACACACAGGGGCACTTTTTTCCCTCTTTAGGAGGCTTTTCCCTAGGCTTGTATATACGCCTATAACCCTAACGGGTCACTTATCTTTGTACATTCTCTTGGTAATACATTCAGTAGTATGTGTTGTGCTCGAAGCTTCTTCTTCTTCTTTGTGCTCTTTGCATGCTTACACAAACCTAGAACTTCAACAAATGATATCAATGCACATCATCGCTTCATCTAGAGCGTCATCGACATCCCTACGATCATAGTCTTAGAATCGCACAAAAACTGGTGAGCATACTTAGCCGATTAGGATTCAAAACAACTTTGCTATGTGGTGTTGAAATCATGATCTAAGTTCGTTTTGGCCTCCGAATGCACTATCATAGTGCTTGTGCAGGTAATTTCATCTTTTTGTGCCAAAGATATATATAGGTTACGGTTCGCCAGTATAAGCACCTCGAAGTCTGCTACAATTTTAGTAGAACTTGATAGGGCATTTTTGTTCAACTTTTTGAGATACAATCATTTTTTTGCATCAAGGTATTTTAGTAAGTGGCCATGGCTAAAAGCTATGATGTATTTCGTATGTTGCCTATTGAGGATAAGTTGGATGGTACCAATTGCCCATTATGGGCTTATATGATGCGTCATGTATTGGTTGCAAAAGAACTATAAAATATTATGCAGGGTGTTGAAAAACATCATATTACACCTGCAAACACACTTGTTAAAGGTGATGCAAACGATGTTGAAGATGGTGATATTCTTCAGGTTCCTGTTCATGTTGCGGTTCTTGTTGCACCTATTATAGAGAAACTTCATTAGGGTGGCAGAGATGCTCAAGCACATGCATTGGTAGCTTTCTTTGTCAAATATACCATTATTCCTCACATTCGCTCTTTTAGAACACCAAAGGATGCTTTGGATACACTTACCACTTTATACCAGGCAAGGAATGAGGCTCGTGTTGCTTACCTTCAAAAATAGTTGGAGAGTGAGCAGATGAATGAAGGAGATTCCATGGAAAACTTTTTGATTGAAACATCTAAGATTTGAAGTAGCATTCAATTTCTACTGATGAAGTCTTGCCTAACAGTTCACTTGTGCAGACTGCTCTGAATGGTTTTCTAGATTCATATCAGAGTTTTACTTCTACGATTCGATTGATGATGAAAGGCAATCCAAATTCCTTAACATTTGAGGAGTTAGTCTCTGTTCTATTGAAGGAAGATTAGTCTAGGTAGAACACGTCCATTATGGATGTTGTAGATCAAGCTTTCCTAGCTAGTCAAAAGGAAAAGGTAAATGGAGTTCATCTACTAGTAAGATGAAAACTGTTAATTCTGCACAATCAAAGAAGGATAACAGAGATGAGAAGAAAACAGAAAAGCAAAAATTGTTTTGAAAATATTGTAAAGGAAATGATCATGTCATAAAGAGCTGTCCAAAACTGGTTTCAAAAGAGGCAAAGAAAAAGAGGTTGGAATGGTTGTTCCAGAGGCCTCTACTCCCAAAATAGATTCTACTAATCTTGTGCAGAATGAAGAATGGGCATTTACTATTGTCTGCAAATATGACCCATCTTGTCATGAACAGTGTATGTCTGTAGTAGATTCAGATGTTTGGTACTTTGATAATAGGGAGACCAAACATATTACCTTGTAGCAGAGTTTATTCACTTCACTTGAGCATGTCCCTATAGGGAATACTATCACATGCACCAAAAACTCCTCTTATCCTATCATGGGAGTTGGTAAGATCATTCTGACTATTGTTGATGGTAGTTCTTTTACATTGTTAGACGCTTTATTTGTGCCAAGGATCAAGAAAATTTTGTTATCAGTTTCAGCATTATCCAAGATCAGCTTGGTTGTGAAATTTGTTGATGATAGATGTAAAGTTCATGATCTCTCAAATGGAAACATTAGTATTGCTTCTAGCATTTTATTTCATGGGTTGTATAAGCTTATAGATTATGCAAAATCTGTGAATGACATGTGCAGTTCAAAGTTCTCAAGATATGTCAGATGCAAAAGCTTTTGCATGCATGCTTTGGTCATCTAAATTTTGCTAGTTTGTTATGACTGTAGAAATCTGAAATGGTGTCCTCTCTTCTGAAACTTGAGGCACCTGGTAAACATGTCTGTGAAGGCTATATTTTGGGAATAATGCAGTGTTCCTTGTTCCCAAAAGATGGTTTAGTTTGAGCTATTCAGAAATTGCAGCTTGTTCAGAGTGATGTCATTGGTCCTATGTAGACACCCTACTTTGGGAACTAGCTTTACTTTGTGCCTTTCATTGATGATTTTTCCAGGCATGCATGGGTATATCCATTGAAAGAAAAGCCCTAAGTGTTTATGTGCTTCAAACAGTTTTTGTTTTTGGCTGAAACTTTGTCAGCATGTAAAATGGGCACCCTCCATTCTGATCGAGGGGGGGGGGAATACATGTCTTCTGATTTTGATGCATTTTTGGTTGAACCTACAATAAAACATCAGTGTACAGTGCCATATACACCTAAACAGAATGGAGTTGCTGAACAGAAGAACAAGTCACTCATGGAGATGGCGAGGTGTATGTCAAGAGTTTATGTGTGTAGCATATGTACTTATCAGGTGTGTGCAGAAAGGGCATGAAAACAAAGTGTGCAGGTTGAAAAAGGCATTATATGGTTTGAAGCAAGCACCACGTGTTTGATATGAAAAGATACATGCCTATCTGATTGCACATGGTTTTGAGAATAATCCAACTGAAAGCACCTATTATGTGAAGTATGCAAATGATGTGCTTCCACTCATTGTTATCTATGTCGATGACATGTTGCTCACTGGTCCTAATGAGAAGCATATTGCTGATTTTAAGGCTGATTTGCATGCCTCATTTGAGATGTCAGATTTGGGCATTTGCATCATTATTTGGGCATTCAATTTATGCAAGTTGATGGTCGGATAGCTTTGTGTCAAACAAAATATATTGACACATTATTGCAATGTTTTGGCCTTGAAGACTGCAAACCTATTGTCACTCCTATGGAGACAAGTTTACGATTGAGTCTTCATGATGATGTTATTCTCTATCAGCAATTTGTTGGATGCTTGGTTTACTTATGCATTACTCGGCCAAATATTCAATTTGTTGTCTCACAGATGAGCAAGCCTATGCATTGCCTAGGTGTCAAGCATTGGCAAGTAGTTAAGCACATCTTTCACTATTTTAGTGGTTTTCGACTACTTTGATTATTTTACCCCAAGGGGGGATCACTACTGCTAGATTTACATGCTTTTTCTGACTTTGACTGGGCTAGTTGCTATGACACTCATGTATCCACTAGTGGTTTTTGCTTCGTGCTTGTTAACTCATGCATATCTTGGTTGAGCAAGAAGCAACCTATTGTGGCCACTTCTAGTTGTGAGGCTGAGTACAGGGCAACTTTCACAGCAATTGTTGAGTGGGTCTGGCTCAGATGCCTTATGGCTGAATTGGATATTGGTCGATCTTCTGCCACCACCATCTTCATTGATAGTCAGAGCACATTGGCAATTGCAAGGAACCTTGTGTTCCATGCTCGCGCTAAGCACGTTGAGGTGCACTATCATTATGTCAGAGGTTCTCTTCTGGAGAGATCAATTTGGCATACATGCCCACACAAGAGAACATTGCAGACCTTTTCACAAAGGCTCTATCTAGGGAGAAGTTTGAAGCTTTTCCAAAGCTTTGAGGTTACTTCCTTTTGTGGATTGTTTCCACCCATCTTGGCACTTCCTCATACATGAGTGCCAGCTCCTTATTCACTGCATCACTCCTAAAGAGGGATTTGTTGATATACTTAGGTAGTGATGTGTGTGAACACACTAGGACCACCAAGATAATTTTTTCCCTCTTTAGGAGGTTTTTTCTTGTGACTTGTTTAGATGCATATAACCCTAATGGCTCACTTATCTTTGTACACTCTCTTGGTAATACATTCAGTATTTTGTGTTGGTGAAAGCTATAGGTCTAATTTATGTGAAAGATGAGTATATAAATGCCCTAAATCTCTTGCATGTTTTGCTCAATTTGAAAAGTGAAGTAGAAGAATTTTATGGGGCCTCTCATCTTATGTGTAGGAAACGAAAGTTTGTTTGAGAGTGAGAACTTGTTTATGCACAAGGAGACACAAACTCGCTATTTCTTTCAAATAACCTTGACCTTGTCTGGTTAACAATCCATAGAAGGTTCTTGGACAAAACTCCAAGCTTGCTAGTTTAAGGGGCTCAATATTAAGATTGTCCTCAAGTTCCTACAATTGATAGATAAACTTTTGTGTGATTAGTGATTCAAGAAGCATCGTGGATAAAAACAAAGTTAGCTAGTTTAGATGGTCATATTTATGGTCAAGTCCCAATTTTGTAAAATAAGGACATGGTCCCATGTATGATTGATCATCCAAGGTTTAGAAGTTCCATGTTGGCTAGGTTAGTTGGATCAACCTTCTGAATGCTTCCAAGATTTAATGGTTGAGAGACGGGCTCTTGCATGATTGTTGGTAAAGGAAAGTCTCGAGAAAAGCTTGTATATATACATCACACACACACACACATATATATATATATATATATATATATATATATATATATATATATATATATATATATATATATATATATGTGTGTGTGTGTGTGTGTGCGTGCGCTGTGTGTATATATTTATTTATTTATTTATTTATGTGTGTGCGTGTTAGGTTCGAGGGCCAAGTACATGACGGGTTCGTTCGTATTTGCAATGGATCCTAATGACAAGAGACCAAACGTAGAAGACAAGAGACCAAACGTAGAAATCCTTGCTATTATACGCAAGGAAACAAGCCCATACGAATGTAAACAATTCAAAGAACAAAATGGTTCCAATTTTAGAGACAAAGAAATTTGAAGGAAATCCATGACGTTGTTAATAGCAATCTGACTTCTATGACACCAAGCAATTGTAGCCAAGTTCTATGAATGCTCCATATGCCCTTGTCGAAATATAGTTGGCGGCAAGCACATTCATGCTACGAGGGGGAAACATTGCAATGAATGTAGTTTCGAAGTGTCCAATCCCATATCAATAATGTTGGGATACATTCCTCATTCCCTAAGCAATATTTTACACGTTAAAGGAACAAACATTAAGTTTTTTTCCGAGCTCACGAAGCTTAGTGAGTGACGTCTTGAAGCTGTGGGAGGAAGTCCTGAGTTGAAGTCTTGGCTGAACATGTTCATGAGTCTCTCATGATGGATGCGCCTACCTTTCGAGATTGGGTGTGTGAATGTGTATTTACAATTCATTGTACTCTCAAAAATAAAAAACATTAAGATTCTAACAGTGCGCTGATTTCGATACAAATTTGTGCGAGAACAGGGTAATGCTGGGAGATGAATTCCGATAATCTGAAAAATTTCATCTTAACAAGGATATAGATCTTTTGGCAACCATTATCTGTATTGTATCTATGTCCCCTTCTCCACATGATGCGTTGAGCTTATCTTCTGTAATAAAATCTGCTGTTTTAGTTCCGAATCCCGATGAAAAAAAATCTTGATATATTCAATGATCTCTCACTGTGCTTGTCATATCTCTCGGCAACTCACATGAGAATGATAAGGATGCGCGAGTACGCGCATGTGCGCGTGTGTGCACATATACCTGCGTGCTGTGACATACTGTGATCTATCGTCTAGTCTAGATCGTTTTCCATATGAATCACCAAGACAATAAACTAGTACGTCACTACAGTATCGTTGCATGCGCCCATGGCGTTGTTGAAGGACGTATGTTCTATGATTAGTGAACTATGGCGAAACACTATCCGAATAAATCGACTCATACACGAACCATCAGTGAAACGTACAGCCACGCCATCATAGGATGGAGATTAAATAGAGGAACCCAAGAATTCTGCGCACGCGGACCTGGAAACAAGACGGGACGATTAGGGAGAAATGAATGCTCAGGCCTGCCTTAATGACAGAATACGCGTCTCTTTCACTAGCCAAATAAATTTATTGACAGTCAGGGTCACTCGTTCAAATTTAGCGCAGACCGTCCACGTCCTGTAGGACAGTTGGTTGAGCTTTGGCCTCTTGAGGCGGAGGTCCAGGGTTCAAGTCCCAGGCTGGACATGTTATGGCTTAAACCAGTTAAACCCAGTTGTAACCATGTCTCATTCAGTTGTAACCTTGTCTAACCCTTGCTTTGTGGGATACGGGAGGTCCTGCGGGTGCTATGCCCATTCACTTGTCCAGTTGCAATTTCAAAGTTAAAGTCCGGGGGAATAGGCTTCGGCTGAACCTCCATTTTAAGAAAAAAAAAAAAAAATTAGCGCAGACCACTAGCACTAGTTTCACGCGACAATCCATCTTCCTTGAAGAATTGGAAAAGAGTGCTCAACCCTGAAACACGGTAAACCATCATGGTCATAATTTGTTTACTGTGTCCTCTACTTTCTCTGTTTACTCTGTTTGATTGATCCCAATAGACCATGATGGCCTGTGGACAAGGAGTTAGGTCTCCAAGCCTGCCTAATCTAGTAATCTAGTAATCTAGTGGCTGATGCTTTGAAGCTGTGGTTTGAAGCTGTGGGAGGAAGACCTGAGTTCAAGTCTTGGCTGGACACGTCCATGAGATTCTCATGATGGGTGCCTCTACCTTACCAGGTTGGGTGTGTGACTCTGTATTTCCGAGCCTGCTTAGCCTAGTGGCTGATGCCTTGAAGCTGTGGGAGGAAGTCCTGAGTTCTAGTCTTGGCTGGACACGTCCATGAGATTCTCATGATGGGTGCCTCTACCTTACCAGGTTGAGTATGTGACTCTGTATTTCCAATTCATTGATGGGTGCCTCTACCTTACCAGGTTGAGTGTGTGACTCTGTATTTCCAATTCATTGTCCTCTCAAAAACATCTTTATTCAAAGAGTGTAGAACAGCTGGAAGAGCGGGTAAAACCTGCCAAAGTCCCCAATTCGGTCACTCAATAGAGGATGTGGTCTACACCCTCCCAAAATTTTGTCGATACGATCATTAAAAAGAAGGATTTCTATGCCCTCACTCTAGGGAGGAAAGCGTCAGGGATGCAAGGCTTTGTAATCTTCTACAGAATCTCTGATTCTTATATCATACTCTTCTAATAAAATTAACGTTCAGCTCGTTAAAAACGAAAAATTGTAGCCCCTGCGACATAATCATAATCAAAATCATGCCTACATTTATATCTCAAATCTCTGCTACGACATACCTGATTCCTCGCCTTCTGGAGAAAGGAAGCTTCTAGTGAGCAGAAAATAAGTTGTACACACATTACATGCCACTTTCAGAAGTTTGATGATCGGAAAACACAACACTTGGCATGAGCAAAATACAGCAAATGAAAATCACATAGAATGTTCAATCAATATTGACTAGAAAGCCTACTGCTCATTGCAGATAGAACAGGAAGAATGGAGGATTCATGCAGCTAGTTCGAGAGCCATGGAGGACACTAATATCAGATTCAAGCAAGAGTAGGGCGAACTGTAAACGAAAAAGGCAGACTCAAAATCGAATGCAATCTTAGAGGTTTCCATGGCCTCCTCCATGACCTCCAAGAGCATCCATTCAACGGGGCTGGAGCATTCAAAGATCAGGGAAATTGCGAAATTCCCTACATTTTGGCCTCGCCGCTTAACCATAAAGACATGAGCTCGGCTTTATCCTCCTTTGATCTAAGCCGGAGGGGATAAGCTACAATTAACGCAGCATACATGCACATTTACCGCGCATCCTAGGCAAAGTCTTTCCATCTCTTGGCTTTCTCTACTCTCGTCATGTGCAGCTTGGCACTTTCTCAAGTACAGATCTAAATGGCTATTGAACCTCAACCCACGGAACAGAGGGCATAAAAGAATCCGAGCGCTGCCGTGCTCCGACTTCAAGATCCTTGTTGTCAATGACAGTGTATGTCTGTGAAAGATTGATTGAGATCAACGGAAAATTACAGAATTATTGAAGGTGATTATGCAGGACAAGGGTGCAACTTAGTATGCCGTGTAGAATATGGGAGAGTTGTTACAAGGTTGCAGGAAGTCCCCCTCAGACATCTAAGAGAGCATGTGAGAAGAGATTAAGCCAAAAGGGAGCAAAAAGAGAACTATGAGAGCTGCAGCTGTAGGTATGGCCTCTCACTGAGGATCGATGGAGCCGTGTGAATTCATGTGGAAGCGAGGTCTGTGCTAGTCTATGGAAAGATTCGTAGTAAAAAGAGAAACTCCGGTTAGATTCATACTAGGTACGCTGCTACAGAATGGATATGGAAGCTTCGAGCTGCTACTGTATCGAGTGGAAACCTTCGAGCTGCTACAGTATGGATATGGAAAGCTTCGAGACATCTGAGGATAGTACAGTCTATGTGCATCAAGAAGACTCTGCATGTCAGATCTACGCTGCTAACTGGTGGGTACGCGCCGCGGCAGGGGGTTGCCCTTCTCATCGTAGAGTACGAGCCCTGAAAAGGTGGGCCGCTGGCATCGCTCGCCCATCAGGATGGCACGTTGCCATACGTGTGGCGACATCTTCCCTGGCTGCTGATGATCTGAAGCTAGGCCGCTGCGGAGCTGTTCATTTTCCGCCTCTGCCTTCCCTTGCTCGCTAGAGCCACTGAACTTGGCCGATGCGAACTTCTTGGTTGCCAGAAAGAACGTCTGCTTACCTCCGGGCGAAGTGTCTCCGTCGCTGGAGCTCGCCTTGTCACCTACGCGCTTGCGGTAGACATCACAGAATGAGCAGCCACCGAGAGCCACCATGAGAGCGCAGCACATACCCAGGAACACACCTGCAGCGGTAAGAACTACGAAGGGGGAGAAGGAGCCGGCGCCAAGCTGGGCTCTGGCGGCAGCCGCCTCAAGTTCGAGTAGCCACCGTGCCATGCAATCTCTACAAGATGACAAGAGCGTCTCTCAACTTTCAAGACTCAGTTGCTGGACAGAGAACAGGCGGGAAGGCAGGAATGGCTGGGAGTCCGGCGAGAGGATGGAAGTTGAGGAAATGCGAACCAGAATGAAGGAGGTGATAATGCGCAATGATGGCTGAGGCCGAAGCAAAAGCAGGCATGCGCGTGGGGCGTATTCTCAATGCTCATATGGCCAGAGAGAGAGAGAGAGAGAGAGAGAATCTGACATATATGTGCGTGTTTGCTAGCTGCCTGGAGATTGGAGACTCGAGACGAGAGACGCGACTGGTCACTGGATGAGAGAGGCTGGACCGTGGTCCGTGAGGGGGGAGAGAGAGATGTCTGTAGAACAGTGGAATGAGTGTCTTTGCTGGCTGCTGGCTCTGGGACCTGCTGTTTGCCGCACATCTATATGAGGTCCGTGCATCTTTTAATGAATGAAGCAGCTTGCCGCACAAAGGAGAACAACCTAAGCATACGATCTACCTGTCTACAGCACGCAGCATGGAATGAGATTATGAGAGGGAGAGAGGGAAAGCGAGATGAAGGACTCCATAGCTTGGTTGATTTTTTGATGACGGCAGAACTCAAAACGCTGAATCCTCATACCAACCTCAGATAAACTTCTTCAAAACAAAATCAAAACAGAAGTGTATCCCTGCAAGTCCGGAGTCCTAACCCACATTATCTTAATACAGAGGATTTATCTCAGTTCATGCGCATGTAAATATATATATGAATTACATACGAAAAGGAATTCATACGCATGTAGAAAATTTAACAATTACAGTTCGAGCCCCCTTAGTTTAGGGTGAGTTCAAACAGGGCGGTACGTTTCTGCTGACTCACCTTGAATGAAATTCTGTTAAGTTCACATAGCGCGGCGGCTCTACGTTCAAAGCATATGTAACTTTTTTGTTTATTGGTTGAATTTTTTTCTGACCAATCATAGGAAAGTGTGAAGGCGGTACATCTCTGTTCCGAGGGGGGTATGTCGTCTCAAAAGATGGCGGACCCGGAACAATCAGTGTTTTTCAAAATCCAATGGTGTTTGCACAAGTGACAGCACAAAGTGTGCCGCCACTCTGTGTGAACTGCGAACTGCGCTTTAGTCGCTGCTTTGAAGCTTGAGAGGAAGTCTTGAATTCAAGTCTTGGCTGAACATATCCATGAGTCTCTCATGATGGATGCCACTAGGACTAGGTCGGGTGTGTGAGTGTGTATTTCCAATTCATTGTACTCTTAAAAAAATTATGAATTACATAGAGAGAGAAAGAGAGAGGGTGAGTTAACAGAAAGAAATAGGAAAATGAAGCTAGAGAGAGAGAGAAGGAAATAGAGAGACTGTAAGCGTAGAGAGAGATGAGAGATCGAGGTACCCACAGAGAGAGATGAGAGATCGAGGTACCCACTGCTGATATGTCAACAAAGCTTGGCTCCTTGTAATGCGGGAGAAAAGTATATGTGGCACCTCTCAATCCTCATTGACATGCAACTACAAAGTATTTCTTTCAGCTCATATGCATGTATGAACGTATGCGAAATCCAGAGAGAGAAAGAGAGATTGAGAGGGACACATGGAGAGAACATTGAAGGAAACTAATTGCTGCTGATTTGCCAACAAATCTAGTTGTAATCCAAGCAGAAAAACGTCTATTGCACCTCCTACTCTTCATTGACATCTAACTACAGAAGATGTCTCTCAATTACCTACCCAAATAAGCTTTGTGGATTGTGCTCTCAAGAGTTTAGTTGAACGAGGGAATGTGATCAAAAGGCAATCAAAGCAAGAAGTATTCCAATTGCTTTCAATAAATTTTACATGTATAATTTGTAGAAAACGTAGAAAACCTGTATTGCGCAAGTTAGTTCACTGCATTGTCATCCGCTCCTTCTAAATTCTTAACCTCTTGTGAGATTTTGATCCTTCCCTCCTCCATCGGAATAGCCACCTTTTGGCACAAGATCAATGTATTGTACTTCAATACTCACTATTAAGTGTATATCTCACAAGATCAATATATAGTACTTCAATAATCACAATAATCACTATTAAGTGTATACCTCACAAGATCAATATATAGTACTTCAATACTCACTATTAAGTGTATATTTCCATGTCTAAATCCTCGAGCAATGGCTGTCAAATTGAGGAGTCTCCTTCTAGGAAGAAACACTATTGATTCTCCTTTGAAAGGTATGCTCTTACTTTCCCATAGAGAAATGTTCTTCGATATTAGAAATGAATATGTAAGAATCCTTAATAAGAAAAACAGCTCTCTTGCACCTATTTTATTTTGTAAACAGTGAGTTTGTAAAAATGTGTAATAGAGAGATGTTTATTCCTCCAGTCACTTGAGAGCCATGATTCTTAATCCTCAAGAGAAATTATTGTTAGGATGATGCATTAGGCTATTTGCAAAGACATGTCCCTAATCGGTATAAGGATGCTTTTGCACATCATAAGGCAAGATTAGCTAAAAATCTTATTTTCTCATAACATTAGCACTCTACCATCTCAACCATTGTAAGTCTATTTAGTTTAAAATTTTTAAGCCCTTCAAAGCAATTTTTCAAGCTCTTCTCTTCATGTATGACATCAATGGAAATATTACTCCTTTAGGATGACCTTCCCTACACGATAATAGATTCATATGTCATAACTTGTGATTGATCATAAGGTACATGAAGATAAACTTCTTTAGGTTTGAGATAAGGCCATATAGTTACTCAAACTAAGAAAATATCTTCTCTTAACTCAAACCAATCCCATTTTAATCTTGATTTCCCATTAATATAGAATGTTTTTTAATGTAGATGATGTTAGAAAGGCTCAATGCCTCACCGTTATGTAGCTCCACCATTGTTGTGTGAGACTCTATTTTGTAAGGCCCCCATTATGAGGAGAATCCATGTGAGAGTCTTGGACATTGGTAGGTTCCTAACTTTGAGATCAGATGAGGTCTAGAGTAGATCATAGATTGATAATTAGGAAGGTTACTTCTAAGTCATTGGATTTGGGATTGATCCTATGTGAGGATCAACTTAAATCAAGGGATAGAAACAAAAAGAGCTTTCTTAACTTGGTGAAGGGTACATTTGATGTAGGCCATTAGATCTAGACTTGATCCTAAGTGTGGATTATGTTAGATCAAGGGTTGCAAACAAACGGTTGTTGATCCTACCTTTCTACCATTGGATTTATCCCATAGATTAATGGTGGGGATTATTTTTGGCATGGATCAAGCAACCACAACCCTCGGACATGGGTAGGTTAACTTACGCTTGGAGGAACTTACAATGATGGTCCTTGCCCCATGTTTGTGTTGGCATATAGCCATTCACCTTCTATCTAGATCACCATCTAAGCTCCATATAGGAAGTGCATGGATGGATAGAACCATCTATATCCTTAATGTTTGAGTTCCATTGTATTAGAGTTATCAGTTTGAGTTGAATTGAGTTGAATTGAGTTGAATTCATCTTCTATTGATCTTGAGTCCACTTTCCACTGTATCCATACCTCTTCCATGTTTCCCATGAGTAGAGATATCTCTCTTTCTATCTAACTTTGATCATATAAATGTTGTGGTAACTCCTACATGATACTAGAGTTGCACCACTAATTCATAGTTATTCATCATTGTTGGAGAACTAATCACAAATTGGACATTAATTTGAAGGTCAAACTCTAAGAAGAAAAGCACATGCCTATGTGAAGGGACAATTTCACACATGTACTATATTTGTAAAGTTAGACTTAACTTTAGTTCTAGAATTTTCAAAAGTCACGAGATTGAGAAAATCTATATAAGTTCATTTATATCAACAGATGAGATGAGAATGAGGGAGAGAGAGAATAGAAAATGAGAGATTTTGTATGACTCAGTTTAGTTGGGCTTCTCTGAGTGACAAAGCATTTGTAAACTTTTTAAGTTTCCATAACTATCAGAAGGATATAGAAGTGTTGTGTATGAGACTCTCTCCTCCATCTCCATGCTTTGCCTATTATGGTAATGAGTTTAAAAGTTCAAGTTTTCCAAGCAAATGGATGCCCTGCATTTGTGCTGATGAGTCCTTATTTTATTCTCTGAGTTTTATCTACTGTTAGATCTTCTTGAAAACATGAGGTTTCTGTAGAATTTTTGGAAGCTCTTTGATAGCATATTTTTAGATTAAAAGGGAAAAGGACCAAAATTCAAGTGAGAAAAGGGACACTTGAAAATGTAAAAAAGATAATTTCCTCTATTTTGAGAGGGTTGGTTGTATTATTTGTTCTATCCAAGTAATGTGAAGAGCTCTCTTGCAAGAAATCCTGTTTTCTACTCTCATGTGACTTTCTTTGATTTGTTGAGTCTATTCTATGTGTGATCCATAGAACTTGTGAGCTTCAATTGTGTGTATCTGATTAATGTGTATGAAGAGAGGTGATTCTTAGTGTATTGAGTGAGAAAGTGCAGAAGAATAAAGCTGGAAATGGAAATCTTCAGTTTTCACAGAATCGCGATTGTCTCGTCTGTGTGATACAGGTATCATTTTTGAGATTTGACATCATAATTGTGTTCTGCTGAGAAAATGGCATGCTTTAGGCACCAAGATCATTGAAACTGATGTAGTGTAGCTCAAGATAATCAAAACCCTATAAATTTCTCTTCATCTTCATAATTTCTCAGAAAAACAGTCATTTATCTCTTGATTCTTGGATTCCATTAACTAGAAGGGGTTGTGGTCTTTGTATACTTCCCGGATTGACAAATGTAAGATGTATTGTTGATCCTTTATGCTAAAATGATTGGAGAGGACAACTCCAAAGGGTAACAACAAACATTTTTTGGCGCCGTTGCCGGGGAACAATGCAAAAGCTTCATTGAAGTTTGGACCTTGTTGGATCTTCCATTGTTGATGGTATTGAACACATTGAAAAGGTACTACTCTTTAATCAAGAAAAGGAAACATGAAAAGGTAGATTTCTTTGTTTTGCTTTTGGGAAAAGGAAGCAAGAGTAAACCTTTTGAGATAAAGAAGTGATGAAATTCTTGCAAATTGATAGTTGCTTATATCATTTTTTAGAGTAAAGTGCAGGTGAGTGAAAAATTGAATCAAGATTGTTGAAGAAAGGTAAAATGTGACTATTTTTTTTGCATTTGTAGAGTGCTTTTTGACCAAGTACCAAGCAAAGTTGTTAGTCTCGGAAAAGATGACATGATTGCATTGAGGAAAGTCAAGTAAAGTAGCTACATGCAAGTAGATAAGATCCATTTGTTTAGCAAAGGCAAAGCAATAATCTTGAGAGAAGATTTAGTTGCATCTTGAAAAGAAAAATGTTTGAGTTTATCTTTGCATGAATTGATAATTGCACTTCCTAGAACATATTTCTTTGGAAAGCTCTACTCCTAAGCTGATTAGATTGCAAGCATAGAAGAATATAACCAATCATGAAACAAAAGATCAATGGATCTCTAGACAAGAAACCCTAAGTGAAGTGTTTACCTTGATTTAGGGCAAAATACTAAAAAATTCATAAAATTCATTAAAAAATTCAAACAAATTTCCTTTTTTCTTAGAAAGTTGGACTGAAGGATTGTTGTTGAAAGTGGAGGAGAAAAAGTGGGAAAGAAATTTTGGAAATTGAAAGAAAATGAAAAATAGCTAAAGTGGAAGTTGTTGTTAAATTTTTCAAAAAATACTTTTTAAATGAGTTTGATGGTGTATAATTGCAGGTGACAAGTGATTTGGAGTTGGTATAGGACATTGAAGGGGACCAAGTGGAAGGAAAAGTCAAAAACTACAAAAACAGGAAGTTCAAAGAAAACACGATTCTCTGCACAGGATCGCGATTTTCTGCAAGAAAAAAGAATTTGATTTATTTTGCACTTTTGGGTGTTGAGGTAAGTCATGGTAAGAGGTTTCATAAAATTGAGAGAGTAAAGAAAACCAAATTTCAAAATATCAGTAAGAATTGGACATCAAGTGACTAAATTGAGAATTGGGTACAGAATCGCGATTTTCATAAGTAGGATAAAGGGAGTAAACTTGGTGGAAAAGATAAGAATTGTGAATCAAAAACCACAAAATTGTTAAGGGATAAGGGTCATACAGTGAAAAGTGAAAATTCTGAGAAATTCACACAAAATTGCGATTGTTTGAAGGCTATAAAAGCAGGTAATTTCTGAAAAATTGCTCATTTGAGTGAGAGAGAGAGAGAGAGAACTAGAGGAAATTGGACATAATCGCGACTGTCAGCAAATACAAGTTTTTGAGATTTTTCTTGATCAAGCAAGCAAGGTAATGGTCTTCCAATAAATTTTTGCATTATTTCAAGTTTCCACATGATGATTAGAGCACAAAAACACAGAAAAACATAAAAAACATGGAATCGCGATTTTCAGATTTTTGAATTTTCTTGAGAAAAAAATAATATTTTTGCTAGAAAATTTTTATTGCATGTTAAAATCTTACTAAGACGATTCTATTTGAGAAAGAAAAACTTAAAAAATCAGAACCTAAAAAATTTTCAAAGTCTGCTCAGAATCGCGATTCTGTAATCAAACACAAAATCGCGATTCTCTGAAATTAAACACAACATCACGATTCCCAGAACGCGATTTTCATAAGAAAATCATGTTTTTGACAATTATAAACAATCACGATTGTCTAGGAACAGAGTAGTGAAAATCACGATTCCCTCCTCAGAATCGTGAAAATCACGATTCTCTCCATAGAAACGTGAAAATCACGATTCCCTCCTCAAAATCGTGAAAATCATGATTCTCTCCTCATAATCGTGAAAAACACAATTTTATCCACAGAATCATGGAAAACACGATTCTATCCAAAGAATCGTGGAAAACACGATTCTCATCACAGAATCGTGAAAAAACACGACTCGCTTCACAGAATCGTGAAAACACGATTCTCTCCACAAAATCATGAAAAACACGATTCTCTCCACAGAATCGCGAAAAACACGATTCTCTTCACAAAATCGTGAAAAACACGATTCTCTTCACAAAATCGTGAAAGACACGATTCTCTCCATAGAATTGTGAAAAACACGATGCTCTTCACAGAATTGTGAAAAACACGATTCTCTCCACAGAATCGTGAAAAATTTAGAATATCCAAAGAATAGTGAAAAAGATAATTCTTTTTTACAGAATCATGAAGAAATCTAGAAATTTCTCAAGATTGTAGAAAAAACGATTCTATTCACAGAATCATGAAAAACACGATTCTCTTCACAGAATCGTGAATTAGTTGGATGAATTTGAGATCTGGTAATAAATTGATCACACCTTCTAAAAAAGATTCAAAAAGGAAGGAGATAGAACCAATAATAGTAGATTTACAAGGAAAAGATTTAGGGCAGGGAGATAACATGGAAAATTTAAATGAAAACAATGAACCCTCTGAAACTGGTGATTATAGAAATATTCTCAAATATATGTATACAAATAGGTTTGGGACCAAGATGGCAGATATGAGGATAGAAAGGGATGTGTATACATCTACTCACAAGATCCAGAAAACTCTAATGATTTAGGGCAGTGTGCAGACAAGAGACCTTGGGAACAAAACCTAGGGCAACCAGATTTACCAAGGCAAAATGAAACTCACAATAATATTGAACAACAAGGTAGGAGAGTACATACTTCCGCAAACCCTTTTGAAAGAGAAGTAGAAGGAATGAATGATTTTCCATTCAGAAGGAGACATCAGTGGCAAAATCAGGGAAGAATGCTCAGGCCCTATCAAGTAGCTAAATGCATGAAGAATCAATATGAAGGATATTCTGATCCTCATGCTCATGCTACAGAATTTAGACAATTAATTAGGGCAGAAGAAGTAGAGGATTACAAAGTACAATTTGAAGCATTTGGTCTAACCCTAACCGGACATGCACTATCTTGGTTCATTCCATTGAGAAAGGAAATGTATCCAGATATTGAATCTTTCCTTGAAGCCTTCATAGGGGAATTCTCAAAAACTGGGATAAAACATAGTACATCTACCTTAATACATAGCTTTAAACAACAAAAAGATGAAAATGTCAGAGAGGCAGCCAGGAGATTCAAGCAATACATTGATAGATGTCCCAGAGAGGAGGTATCATCCATGGCAAGACAAGTATCTCTATTCATAGAAGGATTGAGAAGTGCACAGTTAAGAACCTTGGTATATTACAGAAGATGCCCTGACCTAGGAGCATATGTGAAAGAGGCAATAGATTTAGAGGACAACAGGGGACAAGATCTATTAGCATTTGATCAACCTAGAACAAATGAAGATAAAATCCCACCAGCAGAAGAATTAGCACAGGCCATTGCCAAAGCCTTGGAAGTTAGCACCAAGACAAATATGATAAACACCAGAATAGCAACAAATAAGAAATGCTATAATTGTGGAGAAAATCATTTGGTATAACAATGTCCATATCAAAAACCACAACATTTACAAGATAGAAAAACACTAAAATATTGTACATTGGAAAGAAAATGGACAAACCATACTAGAGAAGAATGCTTCTACAATAAACAACCCATTAAGGAAAGAGAATATGTGAACCAACATAATTTACAAAGAAAATCTGGATTTGTGGAGCAACCAAGGCCAGTACTTGGGCAACAACCACCATTACCAATAAATGTGGTACCGGTAAAATACACACCAATAGAAGAAGAAAACTCAAGGCTTTGATCATCTTGCAGAGAGGATTATCATTGGAATGAGGGATATCAGGAAGAATGGGAAGGATATGAACAGAGAGAATTAGAACTGCAAGCCCTAGATTTGGGAAATGGGAGAATTGAAATGGATACAGCCACTTTCATGTACATAACCAATAATTACATGTCCAATCAGAAACCTCAGTTCAAAGGGAGTCAAAAGATAACTTGTTATAGATGTGGGGGAGAACATTTCATTAGAGACTGCCCACAACCTCCTACACTTAGAATAGAAGGAGCTTATTGCAAGGATTGTGGTAGAGAACACTTAATAAAGGATTGTCAAAGAAACCCTCAAAAACAACAGAACACATCTAGTAACATACCATTAAAAACAGTTAACATAATGGAGCAAGAAGAATTGAGTGACCATGATCAAGTAACTGTAAATGCTATAACAAGAGCACAAGCTAAACAACAAGAAACAACAAAGGAGACACATACACAGGAACATAAGAAAAATCCATTTCCAAAAGAAAAGAAAAACAAACAAAAAGGAAGATGGGAAAGAAAACTAAGAATGGGTAAAAATTTGGAAGAAGAGACTATAGAACAATCAAACAATAGTCCACCTCAGAATACACAAACCCAGCAAGAGACAAAAATTTCACAAAGTCTAGAAACCTTGATAAAAGCTTACAAGGGAAGAATTCAAGAGGGACCAAATCCTACAGACCATGTAATGGCTTATCCTATGCCAGATATAGAGCATGAAAGGATGCAAAGATGCAAACAAATCATACAAGAAGCACAACTTAAAATGGGGGAACTAGACAATTATCAAACAACAGCTAGGGAAACAAATGCAACAGCAACAAGGGAAGTTATTGATCAAGAAGATAACTCACAAGTAACATTCCAAATAAGTATAGACAAACAATGTACAATTTTATACCACACCACAATGGAGGAATTGGTAAAACAAAATCCTCACTTACAACACAAAATGAAAAAATGGGAAGCAATGCTAGAAAATTTTGATCCACAGCAACAAGGATTGGAAGAGTTGTACATTCCTATTGATAAAATAGGAGGATATTGTGAAGGAGAAGAAGGGAACTCAACTCAGAGAATACAATTTGGTAAAAAACATGCCAAGGCTATATTAGATAGTGGATCAGGTGTGGCTATCATGACTAAACAGACTTGGGAAAGATGGGGAAAAAATGAATTAGTACCCACTAAAATGAGATTACAACTCGCAGATGGACACATAGAAAAACCCCTAGGAATATGGGAAAAGATGATTGTGGAAATATTTGGAATATAAATAGAGCATACTTTTGCTATAGTTGAATTCCCACAATCCACTTCATATGAAATCATCCTAGGAAGACCTTTTATGAGACAAATGCAAATTGTGCAAGATTGGGGTAATGATTGTCTATATCTTCAAAGCAAAGGAAGGATAACAAGAGTGAATTTAAGAAATGGTCAATATTGTGACATGTCCCCCTCAAGAATGGTTCAAGATACTTCAAAATCAGGAATTAAGTGAAGAATCAGATATTGAAGATCACAATGAAACAGAATCAGCAATATGGAAATGCAATGTGATAAGGAACCTCACAAATAGAAAAAGGAGATTAAGAAAAGAAGATTGTGTAGAAGAAAGGAAAACTCAGGATGAGAGCTACATACCACAAACATTCAAAGATGAAGAATTTGAGCCTTATGGTTGGAATCAGATTTTGACCACCATGGATCTAGCTAATGATGAGTATGTGGGAGTGAAATTCCAAAATGAAGAAGGATATGATATTTTTCATAGGAATACAAATGATAAAAGTGTCAAAAACAAAATAGGACTAGGAGGAAGGAATAATATTGAAAAATGGTAAAACACAATATTTGGAAGAAGTAGAAGCTACAGATGCAATAAAAGACAAAATTTCAGACAAATATAGAAAAAACAAACACAAGGAAATAGAAAAAGATCAAGAGGTTGAAAAAAATAAGGAAATAACAAACAAAGATCAACAGTTTGATGTACCTTCAAATTTCAAGACTCATGAAGTGGAAGACAGACTACTTCTAAAGATGAAACCACAGAGAGAAAAGAAAAAAGGAGAGGCATATGACAATGAGGAACAAACTAAGAAGGTGATGATCACTCAGGAAGAGGGGGAAGAAAGACATATTGTAATAGCTGATGACATGACAAATCAAGAGGAAGAAGCATTAAGGAATTTGGCTAGAAACTATAGGGATGTGTTTGCTTACAGTTACAAGGATTTGAAAGGAATTGACCCTAAAATATGTGAACATAAGATTCCTATTACACCTGATGCAAAACCTAGCAAACAAAGACACTACACATTCAATGACAAATACTCTGCTAAAATAAAGGAAGAAATTGACAAGCTGCTGGCTGCCAATTTCATCTATGAGATTGAGTACATAGAATGGATATCTCCTATAGTTGTAGTATCAAAAAAGAATGGGAAACTCAGGGTATGCATTAACTTGAAAAAGGTGAATGCTGCAACTATAAGGGATAGCTATCCATTACCCATAACATACCATCTTTTGGAGAGAGTTGCAGGTAAGGAGGTCTATAGTTTTTTGGATGGTTTTTCAGGATACAATAAGGTACCCATAGCTTTGGAAGACCAATATAAAATTGCCTTTTCCACAGAATGGGGAATTTATGCTTTTAGGGTTATGCCTTTTGGTCTAACTAATGCCCAAGCAACTTTTCAAAGATTGATGTGTCACAACTTCAAAGAATTCCTTAGAAATATTATGGAAATCTATGTGGATGATCTTTGTACTTTTTCATTAAAAAGATAAGATCATTTGAAAGATTTGGAAAATATATTCAGAAAATGTAGAACATACAGAGTATGTTTAAATCCAGAGAAATGTGTGTTCTTTGTGAGGCAAGGGAGAATGTTGGGTCACATAGTTTCCAGAAATGGAATTTCAACTGATGAAAGAAAAATCAAGGCCATGGTGGAACTTCCAAGACCAACAAATGTAAAGGAACTTCAAACTTTCATGGGACATTGCGGGTATTATAGAAAATTTGTACACAAGTTTGCAGACATTGCAAAACCCTTGTATGCCTTAATCACAAAATTTGAGTGGACCAAAGAGTGTGACCAAGCTTTTGAGACTCTAAAAACTTGTTTGGTAACAGCACCAATTCTAAAAAACCCCACACTGGGATAAAATTTTCCATGTCCATGTGAATGCTTCAAATTATGCTTTGGGATGTGTGTTAGCACAACCAATAGAAGGGAGCAGACTAGACTTTCTAGTTGCTTATGCTAGTAGGCAACTGAATTCAGCAGAAAAAAATTACACAACCACTGAGAGGGAAGGATTGGGAATGATATTTGCTGTGAAAAAATATAGACATTACCTTTTAGCCAACAAGTTTAAATTCTTTGTGGATCATCAAGCTTTACTCTACTTAGTAAACAAACCTTGTCACACTAGTAGGATAGTCAGATGGTTCCTTCTACTGATGGAGTTTGAGTTTAAGGTAGTGGTCAGATAAGGAAAAACTCATTTGAGAGCAGACCACTTGTCTAGGATCCAGGCTAAAGAGCCAAGTTCACCTTTAGATGATGACTTGCCAGATACATATCTGTTCAAAGTAGAAAGTATTCCTGAATGGGCCATGACTTTAGTACCTTTGCTAACCATGTGACCCTGCAGAACATTTGGAAACAACACACATTTGGTATTACAAAGCAGGAATTTTATGCTGCTAGTTGGGCATTTGTATCATCTCAATCATATGGGCATATTGGAATATTGTACTCCAGAAGAGAAGCAGCAGGAATATTTGAGAAGAGCTCATTGTTGGAACCCTTGTACTCATGCTTCCATGATAGTCACCCTAAGTAATCTCAATTGGATGGGAGTACATTGGCCTAATAAGATTCAAGATGTAAAAAAGTATATCCAACTGCTTGAAATGCCAATCCTTGCAAAATTCAGAAATTATAACCTTATATTGGTTTCAGAAAAATCTAGATTGGAGTGCAAACATAATTGAGGAGTTGAAAAGAAACAAAAAAGGAAATCCGGTAAGAGTTAGTGCATACTCAAAGAATCTACAAATGATTTCTGAAGAGTATCAACTAATAGGAGATCAATTGTACAAGAAAGGGATGGATGGATATTTAAGAATCTGTGTTCCTGAAGACAAATATGTGGAAATGTTAGAGATGGCACATTCTGGAGTGGCATGAGGACACTTTTCAAGTGATAGGACTGCAAAACTCATATTCTATTCTGGTTTTTGGTGGCCAAATCTATTTCCTGATGCAAGAACATATGTAAAGAGATGTGACATTTGTCAAAGAGTGAGTCAACCAAATTAAAGAGATAATATGCCACTAGTACCATTGATTTTAGCTAGAGCATTTAGTAAATGGGGGTTGGATTTCATTGGACCCATACATCCTCCAGCAAAACAGTCTCATGTTGAATATATACTTGTAGCCACAAACTACTTGACTAAATGGGCAGAGGCTAAGGCTACAAAAAGGAATAATGCTCAGATCGCTGCAAGATTTCTCTATGAAAATATCATCACCAGATATGGGTTGCCAATTGAATTAGTAAGTGATAGGGGGGCTCATTTTCTGAACCAAATCATAGAAAATATAGCTGATTATTTCATGATCAGTCATAGAAAGTCAGCCCCATATCACCCACAAGCCAATGGATTAGCAGAAAGTACTAATACAATACTTTGCACTGTGTTGTCAAAATTGGTAAACACAAACAGGAATGATTGGGATTTGCAACTTAATCATGTCTTATGGGCTTATAGAGTGGCATACAAAACTGCACTTGGAACCACACCATTTAATTTGGTATATGGACAAAATGGAGTTCTGCCTTTAGAATTCCTTATTCCAACACTAAAGGTGGGTAGTCAATACTTATGGACTGGATGAATTATCGGAGAGAGTGGTGGAATTGGAAAAACTGGGAGCTTCTAGACTTCAAGCAATTATGAGCATATATGTAGATATATGTAGACAAGAGAAGGAAAAAAGCTTATCATGATGTTCATATTAAAGAAAGGGACTTACAAGAAGGAGATCTAGTTTTGGCATACATAGTAAAAGAACACCAGAAGAAATTCTAGAAAAAAGGACATGGGCCTTATATTATCAATCAAATAAGCAGCAGTGGGGCTATCCAATTAGCTAATATAGATGGAGAAATCATGCCAAACTTCATAAGTGGATGTAGAGTAAAAAGGTATGATCTTCCATTAACTGTTTCTGAATGGAGAAGAATACATCAAGCTCAAAACAGGAAAAAAGAAGAGGAAAAAATTAGAAAGGAGGCTCAACTGGAGGCAAAGGAAAGGATAAGAAAAATCAAGGATCTTAGAGAAGTCCTTTTGTGTGAAACACCTTTAAGAGTAAGAAAGCATTTGCCTGTTATGACAATGAATTTTCATAATGAGGAAATCAAGGTTTTGATAGATTCAGGGGCACAAGTAAATTTGATCAGTTCAGTTCTGTTGGATAAGTTTAACCTAAAAAGGATTGAAAGTAAAACACTTATCAAAACCTTAGAAGGACAGATAGTACAAAGCATGTCTTCACCATCTATTGAAGTTAAGTTCAATGAAGAATATATGAAAATAGATTTTGAAGAATGGCCAGATCACATGATGACTGAGAAATTGATTCTGGGACAACCATGGCTCAGGCAAGGTAAAGTAATTCTGGATTTTGAAAATATGAAGCTTAAGTTGACATTAAATGACAAAAGGTTTTTAATGTTTTTTCTTGAGTAATGAAGAACAGGAAATTCAAGAGGATATTCATGATCCAGATTTGGAAGGATTTACTTTTTCACTAGAAGCTACAAAGAAATCACAAACACCACCTCTTCATGAACAAATCTACTTCAATCAAAAACAAGAGAAAATTGAAGAAACAAAAGGTGTTGAAAAGACAGAAGAAAGGTGGCAAGTATGGAATGGTTAGAAGCATCTAGGCATCAAGATAGGAGGAATGTGGAAACAAAGTACAGACAAGCACTGCTCATCAAAACAACTTACCAGAACTAAATGGATATGGAAGCCAAAAATTTCCAAGTTATAGTTTATCAAAAGAAGATGTTTTTATTACTAGAACAAAGTCAACAAGAATCAAGTATTATTGGGTAAAAAAATCAGATCTGATTCAATGGAAAAGGAAAAATGGTTATCTGATGCATACCTAGGATTCTTGATAAGAACTTCAGAATTTTACAGGAAAGAAATTATGACATCTTGGAAATTATTTCCATTGACTCTACCTCATCCTCTTTCTAAGTAGAGAAATAGGATGGGAAGAGAGAGAAGTGGAGGGAATGGTTATTATTAAAAAAATTGATTATTATTATAAAAAAAAGGAAAGAAGAAAACAAAAAGGATAGAAAAAAAGAAGAGAAGGAGAGAAAAAATTATCAATTTTTCTTTTGAAATTCTTTTAATTATATAAGTTCAAGCAAGATATAGGTTGTAATGTAACAGATTTCTACTTTTTATTCATTTTTCTTTTCTTAAATATATATATATATATAAAGAGCTGTAAGAAGGGAAGAGAGCACTAGACGTCTTGCTACACATGTGATGATCACTTCAATTGAGTTTTTATCTGTGACACAAATGAGGAAGTCAGGATTCATTTGAGATTTTATTTTCATTCCTTCTTCATTTCATCTCAAAACAAATGTGATTTTACTTATATTTCTTGTGACTCATGTGGGTGGAGTTTTCTTTTTTGTGTGATGTTATATTTTCTCCAAAATGGTGAATCCAAAGGAATTGCCAATCCATGACTTCAAAGCAGACTCAGTAACTCTGTCTAGGGGACATTGGTTTGTAGACAGTGAAGCTGCAATAGAAGAAGTGGAGTTAGAGTCTGATGAAGAGCAGGAGATTCCAGAAGCAGAGAAGGTAGTCAAGGAACTAAAGGAAACTCTTGGTATCATTGGTCAGCACATTTTTACTGTAGGACTTTGGGGCCACAAAAATACCATGCTCTGCCAGGAATTTTACAAATTCCAAAAAATTGCAGTCAACTACAAAAGATGGAAGGCAATAGGATTACACAGAATGTTGGATGAGCCTTTATTTTTCATAGATTTTGAAAGAATATCACAGGTGTTGAATAGTCTGCTAGATTGGAAAGGGCAATGATGCATATTTCAGGTGTTCAGTCAAGGATAAGGAAAACAAAGAAGTGAATATTCTATAAAGGCAGAGCATATTAGGGCAGCCCTTCAGTTCTATTCAATGGGAACCAAGTTGGACAACAGTTTTGTCAAGAAGAATAAAGAAACCTATGCAGGAGATTCCAAATTCCCTGATTTTAAAGGAAAAGAGAATGAAGAGTATGCTATCAGAATGTTCCTTCAATATTTCTATTTTCCAAAACTACCTAGATACACCATGCCACACAAGCCAGTAACACTAATTATGGTTAATAATAAAGACAGGACCAAACCTTTTGGAGTGATGGATGTAACTCCATATATACATGATCAGTTGAAGGAAGCAGCCAAACATTGGGAGCAAAGGAAGTTGATGAATGGAGCTCAATTCTTAACAAGAATTATATATCCTGTTCTAGGAATGGAGGATCAATTGAAATTGGCTCTAGAAGCTCAGTACTTCAGAATTTTGATGACAGGAATCAAAAGTCCTTCTAGGATTATGTCTGTAAGAGAAGCAGAAGCCCAACCAAGCATGAGGGGAGCAGAAAGGAAAAGAAAAGGAGTCTCAGAAGAAGTCATTCTAGTAAAGAAAAGAAGATTGGATCCCAGGAAGGTAGAATTGGAACAGGAAGAGGCAACCAAGGAAGATTATGAAGCTGCTCAAAAGGAAGTTCAGTCTTCAAATGAACCTCATCCACCTCAAACAAGTAAGGAGCAGTTGTATTCTTATCTGGCTCAAGGAAACAATAAAAGAGCATTATATGAAGCCCAGTATCAAAAGATGTTGGAGGACTATTCCTGTAAAGCAACTGATTGGATACAGGAAGAAGTAGAACATTATGAAGAATTACATGACCAAATGATGGCAGCAGAGACTGAAGAGGTTTTTGTTAAAAAGGAAGTGGAGTTGTTAGCTTATTTCAAGGAATTACAAGGTCCTCCTGAAACTAGGACCACAGTGGTAGTGAAGAAGAAGGTTCAGAAGAAACTTGTGCAGAAAAAGAAGTTGACCAAGAAAAATAAAGGAAAAGTAGTAGAACCTGTACAAAGGATAGAGACAGGAAAGTTATCCGCAGAAGAAAAGAAGCAGGAAGAATCCATTGTTATAGAAGAAACAAGAGTGGACCAATCAGGGATAGCTGGTTCCTCACAGTTCTCTTTAGATTCAGAGAGTGACATTGAAAATTTTTTGTTGAAAAGCTTGAATTTATTAGTACCTAGCACACCAAATGTGACTGCACAAGTCTCTAAAAAAATAAAACACCAGAAGATGTGGGTGAGAAGCCACAAGGAAAACAGGTTCAAGAAGAATCAGCAAGACAGGTTAGTCTTGGAGAAGAGAAAAGGATACTAAAAGGTAAAGCAGTTATGATGGAAGAAGAGGATGAAGTAAGGAAGGAGTTCAGTTGTGGATTAGCAGACTCAGGATTTAAAACAGTATGGACAAAACCTTCACAGCAAACTTACTTCAAATTTAATGAGGAAAAGCTAGAAACAGAAAAGGAAGCTCAGTTATGTAGCTCAGTGCATAAGGAAGGAAACAAAGATCAAATTGAGGAAAATGAGGAGGTGTTAGAAAAGTTGAATGCCAAAGCTCTTGTTGCAAGTCGATGCTAAGTTGAATACTTTTATTTTTAAACAGACACTTTTACTAAAATAAGCAAAATTTCCTATTTTGACAGTTAGACATAGTCATCTTGTGAAGGCCATAACTTGGTGTGTAGTTGTTGAGCCCATAAAAGTCATGTTGGTCAAAGTCAACTATAGTCAAATTCAAAAGGTCAAAGTCAACAAGGTCAAGGTCAAAGTCAACAAGTGCAAAGTCAAAGTGCTAAAGTGCACAGGTAGTGCACAATTAATGGTCCACAAAGGGTAAATTGGAGAAAGTGGGTTGCAGGTTGCAAAGGTATTTTCTCTAATTTCCCTAAGGTTCAAAGTGTGTTTTAAAGTGTTTTGAAACGTTCAAGTGAACCCCCTCTTATGTGCAAAAGTGAAGACTTAAAAGGAAAATGTGAAGGTATGTGTAGCGGCAACGTACGCACAGGTGAAAGTATGGCCCGCCCATTAAAAATTTTGGTTTTAGTCTAAAGTCACTACAGGACAAAACAATGAGTCGTTGGCTGCCACTTGTGAGGACAATCTTGGGACATCAAAGTGAGTACCAAGATACTATTGCACGACATACTGGACACAAGGAGGACCCCCAACACCAGCAAATGTGATGGCTGTTGCATTAAATCAAGGTAACAACTATAATCCCAGACAAAGGAATAACTTTGGAAATGGGCCTAGGAGGCCAATCATCTGTTTCAGATGTGGAGAATGCGGGCACTATCAAAGTAGGTGCACCCTACCAGAAAATGCCCCTCCTTGCAGGAACTGCCCTGAGGCAAGAGACCATTATACAAATTGTTGTCCTAAGAATCAAGCCTCTTCATCCGGGCCCCATATTCAAATGATTTTTGTGCACAAAGAAGTGTGTGATCTAGTCAATGAGCCATCACCATCTACCAGGGTGGTGCAATTAGAAGAAATAGAATCTTTGACTGTGCAGACACGAAGCAATGGGAAGGTTCAAGCAGACATAGGACAAGGATCGAAGATTAAGGAATGGAGTCAAAATAGAGAACCATCTGAAGATAAAGCCACCACAGGTGCAGATACAAGGCAAAAAGGAGATCTCATATGCACCAGTGATGCCATTGGGCATGCCTTCAACAGGGCTCATGAGGAGTTTGATAAATCAACTAGAGCCCATGCTCTCAAGGAATCAGAGGCTTCCAAACTACTCAAGACCATGAAAAAGGAGGTTAGTATTTTTTATTTAATAAAGATGAATGGGAAATTCCGGTCAGAGTTATTGTAGATAATTGATGAAGCTTCCAATACAAGTTTGGTGGCAAAGACTGCTGTTTTACATAAAGGAAAAATTGTAGGGGAAGCACCCCTTACAGATTATAAAAGTCCTCAGCTGACAGTATCTATCAAAGGTCATGAATTTCAAGGAGTTATTGTGGATGGTGGTTCTGGCATTAACTTGATGCCTGAACATACAATGGAAAAGATTGGACTCCAGCCTTCAATGCCTGCAAATTTCACTGTTACTTTGGCAGATCAGAGCAAAGTAAGGCCCTTGGGAGTGATCCCAAAAATTCCACTTGAAGTTCAAGGTAATCTATTCATTGTGGATTTTGTGGTTTTAAGATTGCCCCAGGTTGAAGGAGGATTTCCCCTCTTAATTGGAAGACCATGGCTGAGGCATGCAAGTGTCATTCATGATTGGGGCAAGGACACTATGTGGGTACAAAAGAAAGGGCAAGAGCTGAAACAGATTCATTTAGAAGAGGGCCCAGATAATCAAGGAAACACTAGCATGATGCAAACAATTGGCATATGCATGGAACCAGAATCGGAGGATCAACCCCAAATAGATTTCGAGGAAGAAGAGGATATTCTAAATTGGCTCCAAGCAGGCAACTCTTCCTCTTGTTTTGGAATTTTTCTTAATAATTCTTGCACGACTAAAGATTATGATGAAGATGAGGAGAAAGTCCAGGTTGATGGATTGGGAGAGCCCATCACAGACCACAGAAGGGGCAGGAAGACACCCCTCAAATACAACTTGGAGGAGGATATGACAACCATGTTGAAGATAAATTTACAAGCTCATTTTCATATGAGCCATGCTTGGATAAATTTACCAACTATAAAGATAACGAAAAAAGTGGAGGAAAAAAGGAAAAAATAATAAAAGAAAAAGTCTAGTGTTGCTCTAGCACAATGGTGAGAACCACGTTAAGAAGCTCCACCTCCTTAATGTCAATCCGCGGAAGAGATAGGAGTGATATGAAGATCGTGAATGTGAGATGAAGTGAGAGTGAAGGTGAGAAGCATAGAAATGCACACACGCATGCACACACACTACGAAGAGACAAGCAAGACACAATGGAAGGTGGGAAATTAGCTCTATTACTCAAGAACACTATTACAAGCTCAAAATAGCTCTAAGCTCACACTAGCCAACACTAACCACCTCAAAAATGAGCTCTCTAGCTCTTTTTATAGTTTCTAGACTAGTTTTGACCGGTTTCACATCTAGTGACCGGCATAGTTAAAAATTAGGTCCTAGATGCTATTTGGAAGGGTAAACGGTATCTAAAAATAACGAAAATTGGTACACGCATTCTACCTAAGCTCCTCAAGCTCAAGGACTCCTCGGCTTGCACAAAATGGAGCTATGGATTACAAAATGGGATTTTCTATGTTACATATGTTACAATAGTGATAAAAATCACTATTGGAGGTTTTTGGAAAGTATTTGAAAACATAATTATTTGAAAAACGATTCGACTGGCTCCCTGCTTTGTCGTTACATGCTTCCGTGTCGTCTGTGCCTCTGGCTGCTTCCAACACCCCCCTCCCTCTCGCTTCTGTCATCCCTGACAGAACCTTGTTGTGAGGTCTGCCGGATATAGTTCTGTAGGAGGTCTTGAGCGAGGGTGTGCTCGGAGATACGAATGCCTCGGGCCAGATCTGCCTCGAGTTTCTCCCAGTCGATTGGTTGCGGTTCTTCTGATGGTGGGAGCTGATAGTGTGTGGAATAGACCATTCGTTCACAGGCAAATAATTGTAATAAATGTGTAGGCCTGCTTATGAATACCTCGGAATGGTATTCCCAGAAGCCGGTTGTGAAAATCTCTTGGAATGTCTGCTTGTAGCACGCCGGTAGGTACTTTATTCTGCAGTGCCAGGCATAACACACCCGTAGCGATGGTGTTGTACTCATATCATATACCAGATCAAAATTGCCATGCTCAAAGCCCGGGGTGTTGACATGTGGTGCCTTGACGCGTCGGAAGACTTTAAAAATCATTTGCATCATGTCAAAAATTTTGACAGTCATATGCGCCGCTATATCATCCATATGCTTTAATCTAGGGAGCCAGTGGCGAATTGTAGCCATCATGTATCCAACAGTTGGTAACTCAATGGGTGGCTTAAAATAGGGGTAATTTAACCAGTCTTGGCACTGCTTATTGTTTTGTACCTTAATAGCAAAGGCAGTCCAGGAGCGGCGTCGTGGCACTCGTCCCCAACACGGATTGTATTTTAAATGTAAAGGTGCCTTCACCCATGTGCTCATCATTTCAGGGTACTCCTGTAAAAGACGTGTACGCCAATCTGGTTGATAAATAGTGCCTTGTTGCGCATCCAGTGGCAAGTCTTCCGGCTCGAACTGAGTTGCATGTGATGGTTTCTTGCCAGTGCGCTTCTCTATGGCCAGCTAGTATTCGGCCATTAGCATGAAGTAAGGTTTGTATTGAAGCTCATGCCCGGATATGTACCTGCGTGGGGCCAATTGAGCAAAGTAGGGAGATTGCAAAATTCTTTCTTCGATCATGGCCATAGCATGTAGCTGGGCCTCGACTCTAGCTGAGTGCGTTGTTCCGATTTCCTCAATAGTCTTCATGCACGCGGGGGTCGGAAGTTCATACGTCATCTGGCCTTCAGCCGTGACACGTTCGCCTGGGATGGGTTGTGGCTCGTACGCTTCTTCAAATGTTTCCTCCACCGGGATGGTGACCGTTTCTTCTTCAGCTGGAAGCTCAGGTGGGGAATCTGGCCTTGGTGGCGCTTCGTATACTGCAATCCTTGATTCAAGGGTCGATACCTGGGCCCGTAATGAGTTGAGTTCCTCTAGGAGGTCAGAAGAGGGGTCCACAGGTTCTGGTACTTCTGCTGCTACTTGTACTTGTTGTGTTGCCGGTTCTCTGAGCTATAGTAGCTTGTGATCTTCCTTTAACTTCTGATGCTCTTCGTTCATCCGATCATAGTCCTCGAGCAGTCTAACATGGTCTTCTAGCAACATCTTCATTGCTTCGGATGGGATTGCCTTGAATCTGCTAGGACTTAAGGGTTGTTATGGATGGTCCAATGCCGCTTCCAAATTCTCTCTATTCTGCTCTTGGAGTCTCTGGTTCTCCTCTTTTGTTGCAGCAAGGTGTCTTCTTAGTAAGCCCATGTTTCGTGTTAGCATTGCATCGCGGACTGTCTGGGCTCTTAATAAATTATCCAAGTCAGCAGTGGCTTCCTTGGTCTTTTCTTCGCTTTCTAGCTCCAATTTGTGATATGCCTCGCGTAATTCCTGGTAGCGGGTGTTCAGAGAGGCATTCT
This sequence comes from Ceratopteris richardii, assembly GCA_020310875.1. Classification (NCBI taxonomy): domain Eukaryota; kingdom Viridiplantae; phylum Streptophyta; class Polypodiopsida; order Polypodiales; family Pteridaceae; genus Ceratopteris; species Ceratopteris richardii. The sequence goes on from CM035412.1 coordinate 23,896,561, forward strand.
CAATAGACAATAAATTAAGCTGCGACTGTAAGTCATTGGTTGTCCTCTGCAGCTGTTGATAATTATCACCAAGAGATGTGAACTCATCTCTTACTTGCGTCATACACATGAACATCTGTCGGAATGCATTATCTACAATGGGTGATAGTATTAACGGGGTGCTAAATGAAGATGCAGTTGGTGTAGATGCAACGGGAACGGGGAATGGGGATGGGAAGGTGGATGATGTAGTGATTGTTGAGAATTGTGATGTGCCTAAAAATGTTTGTGCCGTGAGTGAAGGTAGTGATGGTGCAGCGGGTGGTGAGATGTCCATGTCCGTGGACGTGTCTAGTGCGGTGACCGTGAATATTGGTGTGATCGTGGGTGCTCGTGCTGGTGTAAATACAGGATTTACAAAGGTTGAGGGGTAATTTACAGGGGGGCTGGCTGGAGCGGCTTGGTGGAAAGGGGAAAGAGGGGTTACAGTGGGTCGGGGAGGTGAGACGGGGGAGAAGGTTAACGGCGGGGGGAATGGGAAGAGGGGTCTTAGAGTTGTGGGGAAAGATGGAAAAGATTGATGAAGGAATGGGTTGGGTAGAAAGGTGGGTGTGAGAAGGGGTAGAGTAGGGCTAATGCGCACGGGAATTGTGGGGTGAGTGGTCGTAAAGACGGTTTCTGCAACACCACCGGCGAATGAAGGTGTGGGTCTGGGGGAAGGAGGGTGAAGAGGGGAGGCTCGATGGATGGGTGGTGAGGTCGGTACTTCAGTGACTACTGAGGTTTGTACAGCTGGAGCGCGGGGTGGGGAATCTACAAAGATGGTTTCAACTACCACCGAACTTTCGGGGACGAGGCGTGCCTCCCTGGCTTGTTCTGAAGATTGTGCTCCGGTTGGTACACGAATGTATTCGCCGGGCTTTGAAAGTAGTCGTACTCTGCGGGGGTCAAACTGTGGCAGTGGCTTTCGTTGCAAGTACCTGAGTGCCTCGTTGGAGCCTACTGATTGGACTAATTCTTTGAATCCTTTGATGTATGCGTCTTCGAATCCGCCTGTGACAAGTTCTTGTTCTATTATTTTTTGGCTCTCTTCCTCTGTCAGGTTTTTGCGTGCCCAAACTTTTTCCATAGTTCTATACACTTCTTGATAGCTAGTGTGTAAGCTGCTGCCTCGTAAGTTTCATCTTCATGGGTACTTGTATCGCCATGTGTGTCGGTTTGTTGGCCTTGGCCATCTGTCTGTTCATGCTCTTGGGATTCCTGTGTTCCCTGGCTAGCTTCGTCGTCTCCTTCGTCGTCATCGGTTGCTGTTCTTTCGTCATCAGAGCTGGACACGATCTGTCCTTGTGGCTGATCCCTGGGTGTGGTAGGGTAGCTAGGCCTTTCAAATTCTTGAGAAAACAAGTGTCCTTCTGAATACTGGAACTGATTGGAGAATGCATCGGGCATCTCAAAATCAAAGGTTTGGTCCAGTGGCTCTGCTTGTCCTGGTTCTAAATGCGGTATTGGAAAAGAGAAAGCTTCCGCACCAATAGTGGTGGGAAGTTCAGCTGCTGTGGTGATAGGTTCTGTGGTTGTGGCTGTTTGGGTTGCGACAGTACTGGTGGTGCCCTCCGTTACCACTGGTCTAGATAACCTTATGCGAATCGGTTGTACTGTGGGAGTGGCTGCTGTTGGTGACTGCTCTGGAGATGGTTGTGGAGAGGGTGATTCTGGGACTTGTAGGCACGGGATAGTACCTCTCATGCGTTTTCTGGCTCTACCTTTGCTAGACTTTCTAGCCTTCCGAGTGGTGCCTTTGAATGCTTTCAGTTCCTCACTGGTCATGGCACGCTCTATGGGTAAATCATATGCCAAGCACATATATATAATCCTTGTGAGGGCGCAGCATCCATTGATTACCTTCTTTCGCTCCCATCGATGTTGTGCCAAATAGAGCTGATCAATGATCCAGCTGGCTAGATCAACTGTTTGCGGTCCAGTACATGCTAAGTATAATCCAAACCAGATTCTCTTGTGGGGCATGGTAAAACGATCCTGAGCTGGGAAAGCAAAGTGCTGCATGCATATCCGTAATGGCTTAGAGAGCTCAGGTGTTATAGCAGAAATATCCTCCCACTTAGTTACGTCACCACGTTTCATCTGCTCTAGGACTAGCCGTTCTTTCTCCGTTGGAGTGTGTGTTCCATGAATCTTGATGGCAGCCCTGATTAAATCCTTCAAAAGATAAAATCTTTTGTAAGGTGGATCATCCACTAAAGAAGGCAAAATAAAGGTTCCTGGGATGTCCTTATTCTCTGAGGCCAGCAAAGTGGTGATTAAGTAATAACACCTATAAAAGTCGGGTTTGGGCAGAGGATCACAGAAATACTCCGTGAAGCCGGCTCTGGCCCAAACATGAGTTAAGTCCTGGGTGTTCTGTAGGCCTTCGAATTCTCTTGAGAAGAACTGATACTTGCCCCATGTGCGGTCATCAAATGTCATATTTGCTTCAAAAATGAAGTCAGCATCAGCTAATGGTCCTGCTAGGCCTTGGAACCAATGAGAGTTACAGTGTATCTTCTCTGTGTATCCCATAGGTGGGTTATCGATTGGCATGGGTCCCGGAAATCCTTGGAACTCTGGCGGTGGAGCGGTCGGGTGGGATTCTGCTCGTAAAACATTGAGGGGCACCGCTGCTACGCTGGGGCCTGCTTCCGATGGTCCTGCTTCGGTTTGCATGATGACTAATGAGCTAATGGAAAAGATCTGCTACAAAAGATTAACACATTAGTATGGAAATTAATTATGATCCCATTAAGGTGAGACCGCAATGCCTTTCCATAACCGATGTGTAACCCGTGTAGCCAAGCGTCGTGAAGTGATTTATGCAATGATTATTTGTAAAACTAATGCAGGTCTCTAGACACCTACATGGGCAGATTATGCATACATTTCTTGATGAGCCGTTATTATGCATGATGTGGGGTTTGGGTGTATGAATTTATACAAGGTTTGGTTGAGGGTGAATTAGTACAAGGGTGGAGTTTAAACGGGGTGGGAGAATTGTTAGATACGATGGTACAAGAATACGTCTGGATACGTTTCGGTATCCATTTCCTAAGAGTCTTGGAGTGGGTGGTATGTTTCTGCTGAGGGACAAAAGGTGGTATCGGGTTTGGTGGTATTGAAGGATGGAAAGATTTCTGAGGGGTATATATTACATGGCGTGAGGGTTGAACTATAATACATTGTTTGGGTACCCAAATCTGCATGGGTGTGGGTCTATGGATAAGGTATTTCTTGGCGATCCAAATCTGTCGAGTATTTGTACTTGGGAAAGAAGATCGAGGGGACTTTGGATACTGACTCTGCTTCGTTTGAAACTTTGTCCTGTTCTTGTCTGCAGTGTTGCCGATAGCCTGTGGTTGCTGTCCTTTTGGCACCCATATTTGTTTCGTGCCCCTTGTTCCGTGATGTTGATGCTTCTGCTTTCTTTGCCTTGTCTGATGATGTTGTCGGTCTGGGTTCCTCTGTTGTGGTTGACTCGTTTGTGGTTGGGTTTGAGAGGTCCATTGGACGCTCTTCTTTGGAAAAGAAGGGAGATCCAACACTTGCGTGACCTGCCCATTAGGAAGTGATTCGTTATTTATCGTTAATCTAGGCCAGTCCGCAGCAAGTGTGGAAGGATGAGCACCGCAGGGTGTTGTGCTCATTTGGCCGCTGATGCAACCCACCTGACCGCTGATTGTGTTCAACTGCCCTAGCGGTTGGGTAGCTGCCCCTTCTAGTTTGCAGGAAGCCCCAGGGAAGATCTCCTATCGTTCTTTTGATTGACAATTGTCCATAGCCAAGCCCGAGTGGGTTGGTGTAGACGTAACGTGACTGGTCTGACCCAAGATCTTCCGGTCTTCCGTCGCATGCGTTTCATAGGGTCTAGGGTTACAAACCTCAATCGAAATGCCATTAGGGAAGTCAAGCGGTATCACTCGCTTCTGTTCTAAGGTTCCAATCTGTAAGGAGCCTTGTCTAAGATTCAGGTCCACTGAGTGATCGTATAGCCAATCTTGGCCAAGGATTAGGGGTTCTATCAGGTCGTCATCATGGCACACTAGTAGCTTCGCTGTCATGGTCACCTCCTTAATGAGGATAGGAAGGTCCACCTCACCCATGCAAGGGGTTTCCATGCCTCCTAGCCCTATGAGGTATGCCTCAATTGGCCGCATTTCTATTCCTGAATCCTTAAAGTGGGACCATCTGATCGCACTAGTCGCAGCACCTGAATCAATTAAAGCCCTGAGCTCTTGGCAAGGGTTGCCGTGCTCTAACCTGACTGTAATGAATGGTCTCCTGTCCACTATACTAGGATGAGTGGTTGACTTTACTTGACACATGGCCATGGGATATCTGGGTGTAGTTTCCAGATGGTTATAATGTTCTCTCCCTAGTCCTTGTCTTCTTAACTTCATGCGTTTAATGCGTTCTAGTGCTTCTGCCTGAGCTTCCGCTCGTATTCTATTTTCTTCCTCCTTACGCTTCTTTGCCAACGTGAGTCGTCTAAGCATATCCTCAGTAAGAGGTTCCTGATATAGCCTGACTCTACAGCCACTAATATAATTAGGCATTATATCTCCTTCTAAAGTGGCTAATTGTACTGCTCCACTTGTTGAGAGTCTGTTAATGATCATAGGTCCATAACCTCGCTTTTCTAACTTACGTGCGTGTTGTTTCAGCGTATATACTAGGACTAAATCTCCTTCTTTTAGGCCTTTATCTTTCACATGCGCATCAAAATATGCTTTCTGTCGCTTCTTCGCTGCATATATTCCTGCTGCTTCCTTTAGCCTGGTTTCTCCTAATCGTTCCAAGTCCATTATTCTCGCTGATAATTCATGGCCGGTCCACTGATGTTCTTGTGCAACCTTAAGGGTCGGTATCAAGAAGTCCAAAGGAAGCACAGCATTCTGACCAAAAACCATCTAAAAGGGAGTTGCATTGAGTACGGTCTTGTAGGCCACTCGATATGCCCAAACAGCGTGGTGTAACTGTTTGTCCCAATCTGAACGTTTGTTGTTCACGAGTTTCGTCAGTACGTTACAAAGGATCTTATTAGTGCTTTCAGCCTGACCATTGGCCTGAGGATGATATGGTGCGGATTTCTTGTGAATCACCATAAAATCCTATAACAAATATTCAATGACTTGGTTTAGAAAGTGAGTGCCTCGATCGCTCACTAACTCTATAGGCAGTCCATATCTTGTAAAGATATTTTCAAATAAGAATTTTGCAGTTGTGTGTGCATCATTCTTTTTTGTGGCTTTTGCCTCTACCCATTTCGTAAGATAATCTGTGGCAACAATAATGTATTCCGCATGTGTACCTTTTGCAGGGGGGTTAATGGGTCCTACAAAGTCTATACCCCACTTAGAAAATGCACGTCCGCCCATCATGGGTTTCAATGGCATTTCATCTCTGCGAGTAGGAAACTGAGTTCTTTGGCACACATCACATCTCTTTACATAGGTATGAGCATCCATGTGAAGAGTGGGCCACCATAATCCTGCAAAGAGGATGGCTTTGATTATCCTATCGGGTCCAAAATGACCTCCTGCAACACCTTGGTGTGCAGTCTCTAGTATGCTCAGATAATCGTTCTCATGAACACATTGTCTTGAATATCCATCTCGTCCTCTTTTGTATAGGTTATCGCCAATAAGTGAATAGTCTTGAGCTTCCTGCTCCAAACTGCGTTGTCGAGCTAAGGTCATGCCTTGAGGGAATGTCTTCGTCCTCAAGTATGTCACTAATTGTTCACTCCAGTCTGGTGTGAGAGACACGTGATATAATGTAGCATGCTCTACTGGTGGTCTTTCACAACAAACATTGCATTCTTTACACAACTTGTAGACATCTGCTTCCATCGAAGGCCAATATACTCCTAGTCTATGCAGAGTCTGTAATGTTCGATGTTTCGAATGATGTTGCTGTAGTGCACCTATGTGTGCTAATTGCAACCAATTCGCATGTTCTGATTCATCTACACAACAAGCAAGAATATTTTGATTATCCTGTTTATATATGCTTCCTGCCATTATTTGGTATCTCTGAGACTTGGTAATCTCTCCCTCTTTGATCATTATCCTAGGATTCTTGGGTCCGTATGTCAGAATAGGGACTATAGGTTTAGCCCATTCTGGAGCTATCTCAAGATTAAACAAGTATGCATCTGGTAGATCATCCGCTACTCCTTGAGGAGCTTCTCCTGAGGTTAATCTTGAAAGGTGGTCAGCTCTAAGATGTGTCTTTCCTTTCCTGACTACTACTTCAAAGTCATACTCCATGAGTAATAGAAACCAACGTATCAGTTGTCCTGTGTTACATGGCTTGTTGACTAAGTACAATAGGGCTTGATGATCTGTAAAGAACTTGAATTTGTTGGCCAACAAGTAGTGCCTAAACTTCTTCACTGCGTAGATCATCCCTAATCCTTCTCGTTCCGTTGTGGTGTAATTTCTTTCTGCTGCGTTCAATTGTCTGCTCGCGTAAGCTATGGGGAGATCTATGTTACCTTCATTCGTGGGTTGTGCTAACACACATCCTATGGCATAATTGGATGCATCCACATGTACATGGAATGGCTTACTCCAATCTGGGGTTGTCAATATAGGTGCCGAGCACAAGCGTCGTTTAAGCTCATTGAATGAATTTTCACATTCGTCTGTCCATTCAAAGTTGGTTAAAAGAGAGTACAAAGGCTTGGCTATGATTGCATACATGTGTATGAATCTCCTATAATAACCGCAATGGCCCATAAATGCCTGTACCTCTTTCACATTAGTTGGTCTAGGTAAATCTGCAATTACCTTCACCTTTTCTTCATCCGTAGAGATTCCATTTTTTGACACAATGTGTCCTAGAATTTTGCCTTGTCTGACCATGAAAACGCATTTTTTTGGGTTCAAACAAACCTGATATTCTCGACATTTGTCAAATATTTGCCTTAACTCTGGGATATGTGTCTGTCTTACATTTGAATGTGCACATAAGTCATCGACATAAACTTCCAAACTCTTGCGTAAGAATTCCTTAAAAACATGACACATGAGTCGCTGGAAAGTGGCAGGTGCATTTGTTAAGCCAAATGGCATCACACGAAATGCAAATATGCCCCATTCAGTGGCAAATGCCGTCTTGTGTTGATCTTCTGGAGCAATGGCTACTTGATTATAGCCTGAAAATCCATCAAGGAAGGTGTAAACTTCCTTGCCCGCAACTCTTTCCAATAGATGTTCCGTGATAGGAAGAGGATAACTATCCCTAATCGTTGCGGCATTAACTTTTTTAAGGTTAATACACACACGCAATTTTCCATTCTTCTTGGGCACAACCACAATGGGGGATACCCATTTGGTATGCTCAATTTCGTAAATGAATCCTGCTTCTATCAAGCGATCTATCTCCTCTTTAATCTTCGCAGCGTAATTATCATTGTACGTGTAAGGTTTCTGTTTCGGTTTTGCATCTGGAGTCATAGGGATTCTATGAGAGCATATATCTGGATCTACTCCTTTCAAGTCTTTGTAACTCCAAGCAAAAACATCTCTATATTCGCGCAATAGGGCAACGAGCTCTTCTTCTTCTTCCTTCGTCAAATCATGCCCTATGTATGTACATTTTTCTTCTTCTCCTTCGATAGCAACTATTATTTTCTTGGTTTTCTCTCGGTTATCATATACTTGTCCGTCATTCGCTTTTCTATTAGGCATTCGTACCATGATTCTTCTATCTTCGATTTCATATTTCTTGAAGTTCTTGGGTACTTCAAACAAAGACTCTTCTTTTTCTGACATGGTTTCTTTCTTCTTTCTTTTCTTGCCTTCACTCTTGCTAGTCACTTGTGTGGTTAACCTCACCTCATTCGTAATTTCCTCGTGTCTCTGAGTGTGAGTCTCTACTTCGAAAAAATATTCTTCCTCTGATGCAAAGGGTGGGTCCATGATAATTGATTCTAAATCAAAATCGCTTGCATCCTCGAATGCATCAGTGCTAGGTTCACATTCTTCTAAAATTGCATCGCACATGATTGGCTCTATCGTGAAAACTGAAATGTCATAGCCATCCTCGTCACAGTGGGGTGTCCATTGTTCTTCATTGATGGCTACATCCATGGTTGCTAGGATTTCTGCCCAACCATGGGGTTCAAACTCTTCGTTTGGGAATACTACAGGTGCATAAGCTGGGTCTTGAAGGGTTCGTGGATGTTGTTCTGCGCCTAAGGCCCTGGCTTCTAACCTTTCTTCCTCTTGTTTTGCTACTTTACACATCCATAAATGAGTATCCTCATGCAACCAAGAAGGATCTGATTCTAATGAGTGCACGGATTCCGTCTCTACTGGTGTCTTATGGATGGTATTCCATTGTATTGGGGGTACATCTCGATGTGAATAGTCTTTAAGATTGACTTTGGTAGTCACCCCTAAATGTTGCAAGTACAAAGAATTACTTCCCCAATCTTGTACAATTTGCAACTGACGCATGAATGGTCGTCCCAATATCATCTCATAAGCATGATTTTTTGCAAAGTCACAAATGGCAAAGGTATGCTCAAATTCTACACCACAAGTGGTGAGAGATATGCCTTCTAGTAAGCCTAGTGGTTTTTCTATGTGTCCGTCAGCCATTTGTAGCTTCATCCTGGTGGGTCTTAATGCTGGCTTACCCCAACGTTTCCATAAAGCGGTGGTAGCTATGGCTACTCCGGCTCCTGAATCTAAGATGGCTTTCGTGGTGTAGCCCTGATGGGTTATTGGAAGATAAGTGTTACCTTCCTCTCCTTCGCTTACATCTCCAATCTTTTCTATGGGTATCTCTGGTACCTTATTTTGTGCTCCTATTCGTGAGGGAGTAGTAGCAAGCTCGGGGAATTGATTTGCTACATGTTTCCACAATTCTGGTTTTATCTTCAGCAACTCCTCTAGAGTGAGATTACATTGTACTTTAGTGTTCTTGATCACTTCCGTGTTTCTAGGGATTACTGATTCTTCATTCCTCACTATTATCGTGGGTGCTCTCATACTGATAGACTTTGCTTCCCAAGGTCCTGTGAACTGAGGTAATTCTTGTAAAGAATTAGATTCAAATCTTGTGTGTTCACTCAGTTGTTCTTCCTCTACATCATCGTAAATAGAGGGAATGTCTTGGGGAAATTGCTCCTGCAAGTCATCTATTTCTTGAATAGGAGGATGAGTTCCTTGTTCTTTTCTCCATTTCTCTTCTTGGATTTCTCTCAAAAATTCATGTGAATATTTATGTATGGAAGACAAGTTGTCTTGACTTTCTGTGTTGGGTACTTGAGACAGGGATGGTGCATTCCTTTCCTGTGTCTCTGGGACAATAGGGTTCCTAGGCTGATCCTTTTTCTCTTTGCTTTCTATCAAATATTCTAGCCTCTCCATTAGTCCTTGAAAGTGTAATTCCGGTTTTGCCATGTTATTCCAATTGAGATATCTAGAGGCGTCGAACAAAGCTTGTGCTAATTCCACCATCTTCATGCAAAGTTTAGTTCTCTCAATTTCTAGATAAGCTCGAGGGTAGTTTTTGCTCATTTCAGCTACCTGAGGTCCCTCTTTTAATCTAGCCTGATATGCGCCAAACATCATGTCTAGATTTTCTGGTATGGGTTCCGCTAAAACTGATCCTGATTTCTGAGCTGGATTCTCTTGATTCAAGTCCTGTGAAGTCAATTCTTGGATTTTGGCTCTAGATTCCTTTAAACTTCCTTCCAACTCACTTATCTTTTTACTCCATTTTCTCTTTATCCTTTCTCTAGAATCTTTCCAAGATTTCGTCTTTTTACTACTAGATTCTGCATCTTCACTAGTTCCGACTACTTTCTCTTGATTAAGCTTTTGGTTCTGTAAGAGCGCCCGGGCTCTTGTTATAGCTTGGATAGGCACGTATGTAGGGTTGGATCCATCTGCGTTATTTACAATACCTATCACATTGATCGATGTCACATTCGAAGCATTAACAGGGTTCTTAGGACAATCTTTGATTATGTGCTCTTTGCCACAATCGGCACAAAAGCCTTGGATGTTATAGTACTGTGATTGTCCTGCTATCAGGGGATGTGGACAATCCTTTATGAAATGATCTCCTTGGCACCTAAAGCATGGTCCTCTAGGGCCCTGTGGTCTTTGTTGTCTCAATTGGGGCCGTGGATTTGGGTTTGTGTACATCACATTAGCATAGTTGAGCTCCCAACTAGGTTCCATTGGTGGACTATCGTAATGATATGTCTCCACGTGTTCTGGTGACTCTGTGTAATATGCGGGTGGACTATCTACATGCGTAGAGTCAAAACTGTTCGAATTCGGGTCACCCTCTGTGATCAAAAGTGAAGAAGGCACTATAGCTCTACTTAGGTTCTCTTCTGCAGCAGCGTATTTGATAGAGATGACATTCGCTGGTGGGGGTGGCTGCTGAGCTAAGACAGGTTGAGGTCTCTGTTGAGCCTGGTATGGGTAGTTCTGAGGAGGCCTATAGTAATAAGGCTGAGCATTGTAATGGCCTTGATACCTACCTGGCTGCTGGTATGCTTGCGGATAGTTCTGTCTCACGGTTTGTTTGTTGTATGGGCAGTCCTGAGCCGTATGATTCGTGTATCTTCTCTCAATTGTACAATATTGGCCACTAGGGTTGGCTTGTGGTTGTGGTGCATTGGGACACACATTTGCCATATGATCACCACCACAGGTGTAACAACGCTTGTTTGTTAGCACCCTAGGTTTACTAGAAACTCCTAGTTTCTGTGCCACTTCTTCCGCAAGGTCTTCTATTGAGCTAGACAATTTTGTGGATGCTAGAGATGAACAGTCTGAGTCCTTATAGACCTTTGAGAGTTCCAACTCGTCTCCTAAGTTGTCCTCAATGTCTATACAAATTCTTACACATTGCTCTAGCGTTCTAGGTTCTTTTAGGTATACGTAGGAGCGTAGTTTAGAGCTCAACAAGCCATCTAGAAACAATGACACTTGCTTGGCTTGTGAGGGTAGCTCTTGCATTGGACATCGTTCAACATATTGTCTAAACCTACGTCCTGCCAGTCTAACTGTTTCTTGAGGGGTCTGTTTAAAGCTATGAATCAACGAAGACGTGTCATGTCTAATCCCACTTTTAGAGAATTCGGTGATGAATGACTCTAAAAAGTGATGGATGTCTCTAAATTGCCTTTGTTGCAAAGGTTGGAACCAGGTTAAAGCTGTATTCTTTAACGTTAGTCCAAATGCGTTGTACTGCGTGAACATGTCTTCGACTTGTTCGGCTCTTAATACTTGCTTGAATTCTGCGACATGGTCATAGGGATCTCCTGTCCCATCAAAGTAATTCTTCATTGATTTTACTAACTGTGTGGGTCTCAATATTCTTGCGTGTTCACGTGGTCTGGGTAGAGGAAAATCATCTCTACCACCTAGTACTCCATGATCTCTTTGTCTATCCGCTCTATTAGTGTCCGTGGTTGGTCTATCTCTCCCTATGGGATGAGTAAAGCTTACTTCCGGTCTCTCTTTATTTTTCTCTCTTTGATTTCCATGGGCTGATGATGTTCCTGCCCCTTGTTGACTTGTATTCATGTTTGTTCTAGATGGAGGGAATACCAATTCACCTCTCCATGTGTATGTGTTTTTAGCGCGGTCAGGCACCACAAAGACTCTTTCTGAAGTCTCATCCAGGTATACAACCTTTCCAAGTGTATCCGGGTCCTTGAACTCGTATATCGTGATGATACCTACCTCACTAAGTAGTTCTGTCTTGTATCTCCAAAAGGCTTCATCAGTTTCTTTATTTACAAACAACTCTATGCTTCTGTTGTCCTGATGGATCCAATCCGGAATTAGTACTCGTGTCAGTACAGATTTCCCTCTAGGTGTGCTAGGCTCTTCTAATGGTTCTTTTCCTTGAGATTTTGTTTCCGTCTCTGGCTGAATCATGCCAAACTCATTCGTATTGTTTGGTTGCGTACTTAAGATGTACATCGTTCCTTCCTTGTATATGTATGCGTCTCTCTCGAATTTCACCACTGGATGTTCCAATCCAATGGGTTGATCGGGGTTGTGCATTTGCACCACTTGCCTTCGCAAACCATCCTCATAGATGTGAGCACCTAATCGGTTGGTTCGGAGAAACTCTAGTTGTGTTCTATAGGGTCCTTCTGGTTTTTCTAAGTATGCTACATTCGACCCTTCTTCTGGTCTTTCTGTGCTAAATGCCATTTCTGAATCACTAGTGTCTGAGCTTTCGTAGGGGTAACTAGTGTTCAACTGTTGAGCCCACGATCGTGCAGTAGTTCTTACACTTGCCTCTGATGATCGAAGGCTTCGTCGGTCTGCCTTACCTATATATTTGCCCGATCTAAGGTTCATTAATTTTCTTCCTTGCACACTTAGTACACACTCAGATCATCACAGATTCTTTGTTATTACTTTCTTGATTCTTTTTAAATTTCTTTAGATTCTTGTCTTAATGTATGCGTTAGGAATTCGACTTTCCGTTATAATTTTGAGTTCTCGTTCCGTCAGACTTATGTTCTTTCCTTTAGGTTCTCGTGTCACACACCTTTACGTTAGTCTTGAACTTGATAAACTTAATTCTCTTGAACTTGAGGCGTTCCTATCGTCTTAATCCACAAGAGCTACCATTTAGCCTAAGCTAAGAATTGACTGAGGGGGTTGAGTAATCTTCCAACCTCGAGTCAGCTTTTCTAGTTGCTCTGATGCCCAAGAAGCCGCGCTTCCCAAGCTTTATGCCCTTCACTGCCTTGCCTTGGTTGCCTTCGATTGCCCTTGCTAGACCTGGACAAATCCAATATTAGACCAATTCACAGTTGGATGATCAAGCACTTAAGTATATACACCTTTTAAGTCCCTTCCCTTTTGCCCAACTTTTAATGCTTGCCCCCTGGCTTTCTAGTCCCAAACTAGGTCAACCTCAAAATAGCTTATCTAAAAATAGACGTATCCTTTAAGAAAAAAATAGTTGAGGGCACGTAGTACTCGTCAAGAGCTTTCTAACGAGCTATTAAGCTCAAAAAACGGACTTCGGATGAAAAAGTTATGACCGTTCAGGCCCTGGGGGGTAAAAACTGTCAAACAGGTTTTTCTCCAAATATGAGCTAAGGGGTCTCCTATGAGTCTAATCACCCAAAAATTTCCCAAAAATAGCCCCAAAATTGGCCAAAAAATGAAACCCTAAAATTTGCGATGGGGGTGCACAATCGCGATGGTCTGAGATGATCGCGATGGTCTGGGACCGTCACGATGGCGTGAGGGTGCACCGTCGCGATGGCGTGAATGTGCACAATCGCGATGGTCTGAATTTGCACAATCGCTATGGCGTGAAAGTGCACAATCGCGATGGTCTGAAATTACACCGTCGCGATGGCGTGAAAGTTGCACAATCGCGATGGTCTGAATTTGCACAATCGCGATGGCGTGAAAGTGCACAATCGCGATGGTCTGAAATTACACCGTCGCGATGGCGTGAAAGTGCACCGTCGCAATGGCGTGAGCTTGGACAATCGCGATGGCGTCAGTCAACGGTCAACGTGCACAATCGCGATGGTCCAAAGTGAACCGTCGCGATGGTCTGAACGCGATGGCGTGAGCCAAACACGATGGTCTGAGCGCGATGGCGTGAGCCAATCGCGATGGTCTGAATTTTTGAAGTGTCGCGATGGTCTGAAGTACACCGTCGCGATGGCGTGAGCCAATCGCGATGGTGTGACACAATCGCGATGGTCAGAGACCGTCGCGATGGTCCTCCAAACAGTGATTTTTTGCAATGCAGCTATGGATTCCTACACACGCAGGGGTCGCCTACACGCTGGTGTGGTCGCCTTCTCCAAATTCCGAAGTTTGCAGACCATCGCGATGGTCTGACACAGTCGGCAATTTCTGACAGAAACTGAAAATTTTACCTTTTTGCAGCCTTCCTGATGCACTGGAGCTCTGTACCTGCAAGAAAACTCAAGAAAACAAAAGTACACACAAGCACAAAAGTTCTCTCTCACTCTCTCGCATGCACAAATGAGGGGAAATGGGAGAATGGGTGGATATGGTGAATTTTCTGATTTTTTTTGGAGATGAAGATGATGATGCGGTGATGAAGATGGAGTGTGGGGGAGGTGAAAAACACTAAAAACTAAGTAAAAACAATAACAAAAACTGAAATTTTTACCTTCCAACGCCACTTCTTGCTATACTCTTACCATCACACATTCGTCCTAGACTCGATCCCCGGCAACGGCGCCAAATTTGGTGTTGCTCTAGCACAATGGTGAGAACCACGTTAAGAAGCTCCACCTCCTTAATGTCAATCCGCGGAAGAGATAGGAGTGATATGAAGATCGTGAATGTGAGATGAAGTGAGAGTGAAGGTGAGAAGCATAGAAATGCACACACGCATGCACACACACTACGAAGAGACAAGCAAGACACAATGGAAGGTGGGAAATTAGCTCTATTACTCAAGAACACTATTACAAGCTCAAAATAGCTCTAAGCTCACACTAGCCAACACTAACCACCTCAAAAATGAGCTCTCTAGTTCTTTTTATAGTTTCTAGACTAGTTTTGACCGGTTTCACATCTAGTGACCGGCATAGTTAAAATTAGGTCCTAGATGCTATTTGGAAGGGTAAACGGTATCTAAAAATAACAAAAATTGGTACGCGCATTCTACCTAAGCTCCTCAAGCTCAAGGACTCCTCGGCTTGCACAAAATGGAGCTATGGATTACAAAATGGGATTTTCTATGTTACATATGTTACAATAGTGATAAAAATCACTGTTGGAGGTTTTTGGAAAGTATTTGAAAACATAATTATTTGAAAAACGATTTGACTGGCTCCCTGCTTTGTCGTTACATGCTTCCGTGTCGTCTGTGCCTCTGGCTGCTTCCAACATCTAGTCAAAATTCATGATGAGTAAGAGATACAATATCTTGCCTTGTAGTTAGTAGCATGTAGTGGAGAAAGTGGTGAGTTAAGAAGGAGGCACAAACTTCTTCACATGCTCATTGGTTATAAAAGTGAAGTGGAAGCACATTCAAAACAAGGAGAGAAAGAGGCAAGAGCTCCTAGTAGTGGGGTCTAGCCATTTTGTCATTTTGGTTTTCCCTTAGACTCCTTCCAGCCGCAACGTTGATGATAGGTGTACAGTCCATGATCTCTCAAATGGCGATGTGATTATTGCTTTTGGCATTTCATGTCGTGGGCTGTATAAGATCATAGACTATGAAAGATCTATGAATGATTCGGCATGTGCAGTTCATGATTCTCAGGCTATGTTAGATGCAAAGCTTTGGCATGCACGCTTTGGTCATCTGAATTTTGCTAGTTTGTTACGCCTGCAGAAATCTGAAATCGTGTCCTCTTTGCCCAAACTTGAGGCACCTGGAAAACATGTTTGTGAAGGCTGTATTTTGGGCAAAATGCAGCGTTCTTCCTTTCCAAAAGATGGTTCAGTTCGGGCTACGCAGAAATTGCTGCTTGTACATAGTGATGTCTGTGGTCCTATGCAGACACCCTCTTTTGGAAATTACCTTTACTTCATGACTTTCATTGATGATTTTTCTAGGCATGCATGGGTATATCCACTCAAAGAAAAGTCCGAAGTGTTCATGTGCTTCAAACAGTTTTTGGTTTTGGCTGAAAATGTGTCAGCATGTAAAATGGGCACCCTCCGTTCTGATCGAGGGGGGGAATATATGTCTTCAGATTTTAATGCAGTTCTGGCTGAACGTGGGATAAAACACCAGTGTACAGTGCGGTATACACCTCAACAGAATGGAGTTGTTGAACGAAAGAACAGGTCACTCATGGAGATGGCGAGGTGCATGGTCAAAAGTCAGGCTTTACCACATAGTTTCTGGCTTGAGGATGACATGTGTGCAGCATATGTACTGAACAGGTGTCCCACTAAAGCGTTGCATTCTATCACTCCATATGAGGCTTGGCATGACCGCAAGCCATCTGTTGCTCATCTGCGTGTTTTTGGTTGTTTGGCATATGCATTAGTGCCTGAACAACATCGCAGAAAATTGGATGATAAGGCAGTAAACTGTATTTTTGTTGGGTACAGTTCTAAAAGTAAAGGCTATCGTCTGTATCATCCACAGACTAAACGCATTCTAGTTAGCCGTGATGTTGTCTTTGTGGAAGATGCTATTCAGCCATTGCTTTCATGTACTAAGGAGACATCTGTTAGCTCCAAAGACATGTATGATACTTTGATGCCTCTTTTTACAGGTGGACAGGCTAGTGTTGGTCCTAATGAGGCAACTTCTCAGCCTTTGTAGGTTTCATATGATGATGCAGATCATTCCATTTCTGATGCAGATTTACATGATGCACTTGTTGATGAGAGAGCTGATATTGAGAGCAAAAACTATGCCAAAATGGCTGGTGCAGACTTTGCGTGACAGCAAATTAGATGCACCTTTGTCATATCGTACTCGTTCAGGCTCTCATAGTGCCTCCTTTGCATTAGATTGCTATGCTATAGCTGCATCTAGTCTCTGTGATGAGAATGAGCTTGTTTCTTTTGATGAAGCACAAAATTCAAAAAATTGGATGGCTGCTATGCAATCTGAATATGATGCTATAATGAAGAATGGTACATGGTCTTTATGTGACTTGCCTCCTGGCAAGAAGGCCATTGGCACTAAGTGGGTATACAAGCTGAAGCGTAAACCTGATGGTACAGTTGACAGGTATAAGGCTAGGCTTGTTGCAAAGGGTTATGCACAGGAAAGAGGCATTGATTTTGATGAGACCTTTGCACCTACATGCCGTATGACTACTGTTCGGAGCATTTGTGCACTTGCAGCCCATCATGGTTGGAATGTACATCAGTTGGACATTAAAACAACATTTCTGAATGGTGACTTGCATGAAGAAGTGTATGTTTTTCAACCCCGTGGCTTTGTGCAGAAAGAGCATGAAAACCAGGTTTGCAGGTTAAAGAAGGCATTATATGGTTTAAAACAAGCACCACGTGCTTGGTATGAGAAGATACATGCCTATCTGATTGCACATGGTTTTGAGAACAGTCCAACTGAAAGCACCTTATATGTTAAACGTGCTAATGATGTGCTTCTGATCATTGTTGTCTATGTTGATGACATGCTGCTCACTGGTCCTATTGAGACACATATTGCTGATTTTAAGGCTGATTTGCATGCCTCATTTGAGATGTCTGATTTGGGGCATTTGCATCACTATTTGGGCATTCAGTTTATGCACATTGATGGTGGAATGGCTTTGTGTCAAACAAAATATATTGACACATTATTGCAGTGTTTTGGCCTTGAAGACTGTAAGCCTATTGCCACTCCTATGGAGACAGGTTTACGATTGAGTCTTCATGATGCTGGAGATGCATTTGATGCTGTTCTCTATCAGCAGGCTATTGGATGCTTGATTTACTTATGCATTACTCGGCCAGATATTCAGTTTGTTGTCTCACAGATGAGCAGGTTTATGCATTGCCCAGGAGTCACGCATTGGAAAGCGGTTAAGCGCATCTTTCGCTACTTGAGTGGTACTCGGCTACTTGGGTTGTTTTATCCCAAGGGGGGATCACTACCGCCAGATTTGCATGCTTTTTCTGACTCAGATTGGGCTGGTTGCTATGACACTCGTGTGTCCACCAGTGGTTTTTGCTTCATGCTTGGTAGCTCATGTATATCTTGGTTGAGCAAGAAGCAGCCTACTGTGGCCACTTCTAGTTGTGAGGCTGAGTATAGGGCAGCTTTCACAGCGACTGTTGAGTGTGTGTGGCTCAGACGCCTTATGGCTGATTTGGGTGTTGGCCAGTCTTCTGCCACCACCATCTTCACTGACAGTCAGAGCGCATTGGCAGTTGCGAGGAACCCTGTGTTCCATGCTCGCACTAAGCACATTGAGGTGCATTATCACTATGTCACGGAGAGGTTCTCTGCTGGGGAGATCAGCTTGGCATATGTGCCCACGCAGGAGAACATTGTAGACCTTTTAACGAAGGCTCTGCCTAGGGAGAAGTTTGAAGCTTTCCGCAAAGCTTTGGGCTTAATTCCTTTTGTGGAGTGATTTCCACATAGCTTGGCACTTCCTTATACATGATTGCCAGCTCCTTGTTCACCGCATCACTCCCAGGGGGGATTTGTTGATATATTTAGGTAGTGATGTGTGTGAACACTCTAGGACCGCCGGGGCACTTTTTTCCCTCTTTAGGAGGTTTTTTTCCCCCGGCTTGTATATACGCCTATAGCCCTAATGGGCTACTTATCTTTGTACATTCTCTAGTAATACATTCAGTATTGTGTGTTTGTGCTCCAAGCTTCTTCTTCTTCTTCCTTGTGTTGTTCACGTGCTTCCGCAGACATCTATCTCCAACATAACCATAGGTGAGAGCCACTCCGAGTGTTCCACAGGAATGATGATTCCTGCATCCTCCATCTTCTGTATTTCCACATAAACAGCTTCAGCATATTTTGGGTTAAGTCTATAACTCTTCCCTCTTATGGGTTTGGCTCAATCAACCAGAGGGATTCTGTGCTCTCCATAAGTTGCAGGCACTCCTTCTAAGTCTTTATAATGCCATGCAGAAACATCTGTATAATGGGTCAAGAATGATCTTACCTTTTCAAGGAGCCCTGGGTGACCACAACCAAGTGGCCACCAAAACTGGCCGATTATTGTCTTGAGTGCCTAATTGTATTTCTTTGACAGGAGTTCTTTCTACCATATTATCTTCGTGCTCATCTCCTTCCTTGTCTTCTTCCACTAGCTTTTCTTGCATTGCTTCATAAGCAGGTGTATTTTGGATTTCAATGTGTTCCTCCTTGTACTGCATCCATCCTGTAGGGATTTCTTGAATCGAGAAAGAACACTCTTCACTAGAATCTTTTACCTTGCCTTTAGCTTCAGTAACTTCCTTATCTGTGGTTTGTGGAGAACGAGTTCTCCTATGCGCAACGGAAGTGTGTAGTGAACCCTTGTATGTCCAGCACTTGGACAAACATCTGCACCTTAGATAGCTTGCTGCTCTCAACACAAAACTATCCACACAGGTATGCTGAAGTCTGAGCTTCACTCTCGGACTGATAGCTCTCTGAATATATATCCTTTGAGATTTGGTACAGGGAAAGTAATTTGGATGAGTTTTGATTAGGTAAAAACTCAACTCATCAAGATAGACCCAACAAGCTAAAAATCAAGTAATTTGGATGAGTTTTGATTAGGAAACTCAACTCATCAAGATAGACCACCTGCACACATAAGTACACTATAAAACTAGACTTTACTCTCTGAAAGATATCTCATAGAATATGAATGATCTGAATGCGATATTTGAGACAGTGAAAGTAAATGCCAAGGGCTTTCCAACAAGACACAAATCACGCAATTTGGATATGTTTTGGTTGGGAAACTGAACCGACCAAGATAGACTACCTATCTACATAGGTATACTGAAAAACTGGACTTCACTCTTTCACTGATATCTCACAAAGTACATAAGCTTTCAAAGAGATATTCGATATGCAGAAAGTACACAAGATAAGCTTTCCAATGAATGTTTAAAGGCACAAAATGGTTACATATGCACTGAGATATGAGCTCGAGGTTGATCTTCTATCTTCCTTTGAGCCTGCCCAATCAGCATCACTAAAGCCTTTGACCTGCAATTCTTCATGAAACTTGTAAAACAAAGCATGATTAACTATATGCTTTATGTATCTCAACACTCTCTTGGCTGAATTTAAGTGTTCACTTGTCGGGGCTTGCATAAATTGAGAAAGTACACCAACAACATAAGACAAATCAGGTCTTGTAATGTTTGCATAGATCAATGATCCTACAATGCTTCTGTATGTCATTACATCTTCCAATGGTTCTCCATCATTTGAAAAAATCTTTGTATTTGTGTCCGTGGGTTGAGTGAGTGGTTTGCATTCACTCATTCCAAATCTGAAAAGAACATCCAACAAGTACTTCCTTTGCATCAAGTAGATGCCACTCTTTCCATAAACAACTTCAATTCCTGAAAAATATTTCAGCTCTCCAAGATCTGAAATTTTAAACTCGTTACCAAGCTTCCTTTTGATCCTTTAATCCCTGTAACATCATTTCCTGTTATGATGAGATCATCGACGTATATGCAAATATATACCTCTCTATTTTCTTCCTTCTTCATGTACAACGAAGGATCTGCACTACTTGGGTTGTATCCACACTTAGTTAGATACTCTACCAATCTCTGATTCCATGCTCTTGGTGCTTGCTTCAAGCCATAAAGTGCCTTCTTCAACCTGCAAACAAAATCTGGATGGTTTTCATCTTCAAATCCAACCGGTTGACTCATGTATACCTCTTCTTGTAGTTCTCCATTGAGAAAGACATTTTTGATGTCGAGTTGATATAATGGCCATCTCCTTGAAGCACCAATTGCTATTAAGGTTCTGATAGTTCCCATCTTTGCAACGGGGCTGAAAACTTCATCATAATCTATGCCTTGTGTTTGTTTAAATCCTTTGGCAACTAATCTAGCTTTATATCTAGCTAGTGAACGATCAGCATTCCTCTTTACTTTAAACACCCATTCGTTTGGAACAATCTTCATACCTTCTTTCTTTGGCACTAGCTCCCATGTGTGATTATCTTTGAGAGCTTTGATCTCCTCTTTCATAGCTTGCTTCCATTCCTTTTGTGTGCAAGCTTCTTCATATGTCTCAGGCTCTTTGTCTTTGATAACCTGCATCATGTATGCAAAATGTGTCGCCATAAAACTATCATAACTCAACCTTTGAGTTGGATACCTTGTCCTTGAAGATCTTCTTTCATTGCCTTTAGAGAGTTGCTTCTTTAACCTATTTAGCTTTACCATCGGAGTGATTACCTCTTCATATTCTTCTTCACTTGCATCAACCTCACTCCTTGGAGTAGCACTTGCATCTTTGGCTCTACTATGAGCTGAATTTGGAGACAAAGAATGGCTCCCCCTCCATGTTGAACATTCTTCATTTGATGTAGATGCCTTTGGACCTGAAGCCTTTGTGCTTGATTGTTGAACTTCTCTTTGATTTGTTCCTGCATAATCATCACAATCTTCTTCAAGAATCTTTTCCTTTCCTTTATCTTCATACCATGGTCTTAGTTCATCAAAGACCACATCTCGCGAGACTCTTAATTCCTTTGTTCTAGGGTTGTAACACTTGTATCCTTTTTGCTCCATCGAGTAGCCGATGAAAATGCATTTTTCTGATCTTGGTTCCATCTTTGTTCTAACTTCTTGTGGAATGTGAACAAAGCAAACACATCCAAAAACTTTGAGGTGTGTAAGATGAGGTTTCTTACCGGAATATACCTCTTCTGGAGTCAAGTGATGTATCCCGATGTTGTGCACCTATTCATCAAGTAAATGGCGGTTGTGGTAGCTTCAGCCCAATAGTACAATGGTACCTTCATCTCGTTGAGCATTCATCTTGCAATTTCAGCAATTTGCCTATTTTTCCTCTCAGCTACTCCATTTTGTTGTGGTGTATACCTACAAGTGAATTGCCTTTTGATCCCATTCTCTTGTAGAAAATCTGAAAATTCTTTGGAGAAGTATTCTCCTCCACCATCGGACCTTAAGGTTTTGATAGACCTTCCTGTTTCCTTTTCAACTTCAACTTTGAATCTTTTGAATGTAGAAAACACCTCTGATTTTTGCTTCATACAAAACAGCCATACCTTTCTTGAGTGATCATCAATGAAGGTGACAAAAAATCTAGTACCAGCCATTGATGCCTCTTGGGTTGGTCCCCATACATCCGTATGTATCAAGTCCAAGACATTTGGAGCCACATAATTGCTCCTCTTGAATGGCTGCCTCGTTTGCTTTCCTAGTTGACAAGCTTCACATAACTCATGTAGTCCAATGCTATTAAATTTTGGAAGACCTCTTACCACTTCATGTTTGCTCATGTCCTTCAGCTTTGGAATGTTGATGTGTCCTATTCTTTTGTGCCATAAGTCTAGCTCTGAAATCTTCTTGTTCCCACATTGAATGTACATGACCTTTCCATGTGGATGTTGGACATCCAAAGTGAACATCCTTCCTTCTCTTCTACCTCGAGCAATGACCTTGAAGCCTTCTTTTGGATTCTTTATGAAGCACCCATTCTCATTGAATATGACATGATACCCTTCTCTACCATTTGTCCTACTAAAATCAAGCTCTTTGAAATTGTAGGAACATGAAGAACATTAGATAGTACCTTTGATTTACTTGTATCTCCAAGCCTTATATCTCCAATATGTTCAATCATGTGTTGAGTATCATCACCTGTTTCAACACATCCTTTTCCACTTGGTACCTGTAGATTAGTGAACAAACTTCCTTGGCATGACATATGGTTACTACAACCTGAATCAATGTACCATTTCTTGTCATTTTCACAAGAGCTTCTATACTCATGTCTCATTGCAAGTAGTGTGTCCTTGCTTCCTTCACTTGAGGTGCTTGCATAGTTGCTTTGGTTCCTTTGATTGCCTCCATTTGGTCTTCCATTCTTCAGCCAACAATCAATAGCATAGTGTCCTACTTTACCACAATGATAGCATGTTATACCTTTATGAGAATTGTAGGAGCTTCGGTCTCTTCCTCTACTTCTACCTCAACCTCTTCCTTGTGTGTTGGCATTTGATGCATCCTTGTTGTCTTCCGAATTGTTTTGATTGTAGTTGGAGTGGTTGTGACCTCTTCCTTTTCCTCTTGAGCCTCCTCTTGAGTTTCTTCCTTTGCCTCGACCTGCATATAACATTTGGTTGTGGCTGTCCTTTCCTTTGGGACCACCGAAGCTAAGCTCTTCTGTGACAAGATGAGGGATTAGTTGTTCAAAACCTGGATATACATCTTTCAAGTTAATGGAAGTTATATAAGGCTTCCATCTTTCATCTTCTCTCAAGCCATTGAGAGTATAACACACAAGATCTTCGTCTTCAACCGTTGTGCCAATAGAAGCTAAAGCATCGCTTAGCTCCTTAATCTTCAAAGTATATTCAGCTATGGATTGACTCGAACTTTTCTTGATTGTGTTCAACTCATTCTTGAGTTGAAGTTTCCTAGCTTTGGTATTTGTTGAATACATCCTTTCAAGAGCTTCCCAAGCATCCTTAGCTTTCTCTAGATGTTGAAGATGCCCTACCATGGCATTAGTAATGACTTGCAAAATGAGGAACATGACTCTCCTATTCCTCTCTTCCCATTCTTTTGCTTGCCTCCTTTGGACTTCGATGGCCATAGCTTGATTGATTTGAGGTTGAGCATCATCGCCGCTCACAATACCCCACAAGCCTTTGCCCATTAGGTAGTTGGTCATTCTAAACTTCCACACGGGATAGTTATCCTTGTCCAACTTCTCTACTTGTTGACCCAAGTCAGCCATTGAAGAGTATCAAAGACTTTGAGAGTTACCTCGAATAGTTATAGTCCTTTGCTCTTGCGTTTGTGAAGCTCCCTCTTGTTTTGTAGCTCTTCTTTTTCTTTGCTTCAACTCCAGCTCTGATGATGAAGCTTCAACACCAAGTTCGCTCTGATACCAACTGTGGAGAATGAGTTCTCCTATGCGCAACGGAAGTGTGTAGTGAACCCTTGTATGTCCAACACTTGGACAAACATCTGCACCTTAGATAGCTTGCTGCTCTCAACACAAAACTGTCCACACAGGTATGCTGAAGAAATGAGCTTCACTCTCAGACTGATAGCTCTCTGAATATATATCATTTGAGAAAGATATTTGGTACAAAGAAAGTAGACACAAATATCTTTCCAACAAGCTAAAAATCAAGTAATTTGGATGAGTTTTGATCAGGAAACTCAACTCATCAAGATAGACCACCTCCACACATAAGTACACTATAAAACTAGACTTTACTCTCTGAAAGATATCTCACAGAATATGAACGATCTGAATGAGACATTTGAGACAATGAAAGTAGATGCCAAGTGCTTTCCAACAAGACAAAAATCATGCAATTTGGATATGTTTTGGTTGGGAAATTGAACCGACCAATATAGACTACCTATCTACACAGGTATACTAAAAAACTAGACTTCACTCTTTCACTAATATCTCACAAAGTACATAAGCTTTCAAAGAGATATTTGATATGCAGAAAGTACACAAGATAAGCTTTCCAATGAATGTTTAAACGCATAAAATGGTTACATATGCACTGAGATATGAGCTCTACAACAGAGCTGTGTACAAATTGAAATTTCACAACCAAGCCAATCTTGGCTAATGCAGAAACTGATAAAAGGTTCTTTTTGATCCCTGGCACAAATAAAGCATCTGACAAAGTGAAAGAACTACCATCAGTAGTAGTCAAAATGATCTTAGCAACTCCCATAACAAGATAAGAGGAGTTATTGGCGCATGTGATAGTATTCCCTGTAGGGGCAGGCTCGAGTGAAGAGAAGAAACTGCGCTGCGAGGTAATATGTTTGGTCGCCCCACTGTCAAAGTACCAAACATCTGAGTCTACTGCAGACATGCACTGATCATGAGAAGATGGGTCAAAACTGCAGACAGTAGTAAATGCCCATTCTTCTTCCCGCACAAGATTTGCAGACTCTGTTTTTGGTGTAGAGGCCTCTGCAACAACCATTCCAGCCTCTTTCTTCTTTGCCTCTTTAGTAGCCAGTTTTGGACAGTTCTTTATAATATGATCATTTCCTTTACAGTACTTGCAGAACAATTTCTGCTTTTCTGATTTCTTCTCATCTTTATCCTGGTTCTTCGATTGTGCAGCATTTGCAGATTTCTGCTTACTAGTAGAAGAGCTCCATTTTCCTTTGCCCTTCTGACTAGCCAGGAAAGCTTGATCTGCAACACGCATAATGGACCTGTTCTGCCTGGACTGATCTTCCTGCAACAGAACAGAGACTAATTCCTCAAATGACAAGGCATTCGGATTGCCTTTCATCATCAACCAAAGAGTAGAGGCAAAACTCTGATATGAATCAGGAAGACCATTCAGAACGGTCTGCACAAGTGAGCTATCTGGTATAACCTCATCAACAGAAATCAATTGTTCCTTCAGGTCTTTGATCTTTGTAAGAAAACTGTCCATAGAATCACCTTCATTCATGTGCTCACTCTCCAACTGTTTTCGGAGGTAAGCAACACGAGCCTCATTCCTAGCCTGGTACAAAGTGGTAAGTGTATCCCAAGCATCCTTTACTGTTCTGCAAGAGCGAATGTGAGGAATAATGGCATGTTTGACAAACAAAGCTATCAATGCATGTGCATGGGCATCTCTGCCATCCCAACGAATCTGCTGTGCAGTAGGTGCAACAGAAACAACAGCACGAACAGGAATCTGTAGAATATCATCTTCGACACCATCTTCATCAGCTCCAACACCTGTATTTGCAGTACCTGTCGTTACAGGTGTAACAGGACGTCTTTCAACACCCTGCACAATATTCCACAATCCTTTTGCAACCAGTACATGTCGCATCATATAAGCCCATAATGGGTAGTTGGTACCATCCAACTTATCCTCAACAGCCAACATACGGAATACATCACTGCTTTCAGCCATGGCCGGTGACTAAAATACCTTGATGCAGAAAATTGACTGTATCTCAAAAAGTTGAACAGAACTGCCCAGGCGAGTTCTGCTAGACCTGTAGCAGACTTCGAGACGCTTAAATTGGCGAACAGAAACTGGTATATACCTTTGGCACAAAAGGACGAAATAGTTTGCACAAGCGCTGCGATAGTGCGTTCGGAGGCCGAAACGAGCTCAGATCGCGATTTTGGCACCACAAAGCGAAGCCGTTTTGATCTCGGAAACACCCTGAGTATGATCACCAAATTTTGTGCGAATCTGAGACTGCAAACGGAGGAGTGTCGACGGCGCCCTAGAAGAAGCGACGACCTGCTCTGATACCAATTGTTGGAGATAGACGTGTGCGGAAGCACGCAAACAACACAAGGAAGAAGAAGAAGCTTGGAGCACAAACACATAATACTGAATGTATTACTAGAGAATGTACAAAGATAAGTAGCCCATTAGGGCTATAGGCGTATATACAAGCCGGGGGAAAAAAACCTCCTAAAGAGGGAAAAAAGTGCCCCGGCGGTCCTAGAGTGTTCACACACATCACTACCTAAATATATCAACAGGTTATAGTACCAAAGAAGAATACTAATAAAATCAGAATTTGTGTTGACTTTAGAGCACTCAACAAGGTGACCATTCCAGATGGTTTCCCAATGCCTTTTGCAGAGCATGTCATTGAAGAAGTGGTTGGGCATGCATTATATAGCTTTATGGATGGATAGTGGCTACAATCAAATATCAATACACCCATATGTGGAGAATGAGTTCTCCTATGCGCAACGGAAGTGTGTAGTGAACCCTTGTATGTCCAGCACTTGGACAAACATCTACACCTTAGATAGCTTGCTAATCTCAACACAAAACTCAAATGAAATTGATACTTTAGTCAATCAAATTAGACAAAGAGAGATTTCTAACAAGCTATAAATGACTTAATTTGGACAAGTTTTGATTAGGAAACACAACTATCAAAGATGAACTACCTATCCACACAGGTATGCTGAAGAACTGAGCTTCACTCTTGGACTGATAGATCTCTGAATATATATCCTTTGAGAAAGATATTTGGTATAGGGAAAGTAGATAGAAATAGCTTTCCAACAAGCTAAAAATCAAGTAATTTGAATGAGTTTTGATCAGGAAACTCAACTCACCAAGATAGATCACCTGCACACATAAGTACACTGCAAAACTAGACTTTACTCTCTGAAAGATATCTCATAGAATATGAATGATCTGAATACGATATTTGAGACACTAAAAGTAGATGCCAATGGCTTTCCAATCAGACAAAAATCATGCAATTTGGATATGTTTTGGTTGGGAAACTGAACTGACCAAAATAGACTACCTATCTACACAGGTATACTGAAAAACTGGACTTCACTCTTTCACCGATATCTCACAAATTACATAAGCTTTCAAAGAGATATTTGATATCCATAAATTACACAAGATAAGATTTCCAATGAATGTTTAAACACACAAAATGGTTACATATGCACTGAGATATGAGCTCTGCAACAGAGCTATGTACAAACTGACATGCGACTGGAAGGAGTCTAAGGGAAAACCAAAATGACAAAATGGCTAGATCCGACTACTGGGAGCTCTTCCCTCTTTCTCTCCTTGTTTTGAATGTGCTCCCACTTCACTTTTATAACCAATGAGCATGTGAAGAAGTTTGTGCCTCCTTCTTAACTCACCACTTTCTCCACTACATGCTACTAACTACAAGGCAAGATATTGTATCTCTTACTCATCATGAATTTTGACTAGAATTTTTCTTTTATTATTTTTTCCTTTTTTCCTCCACTTTTTTCTTTATCTTTATAGTTGGTAAATTTATCCAAGCATGGCTCATATGAAAATGAGCTTGTACATTTATCTTCAACACTCCCCCTCAAGCTCATTTGGGAGTTATCTTCATCCATGTCCTTCAAATTTATCGCATCCTTGAAACCTTTGAGTTTAGAAGCATCCAAGAGCTTTGTAAACATATCTGCAACCTGCTCTTTGGTTCTGATGAACTTTACCTCCACATCTTTGCTCAGCACCTTCTCCCTTACATAGTGGTAGTGGACCTCTATGTGCTTGCTCCTTGCATGAAACATAGGATTGCTTGCCAAGTAAATACTTGACATGTTATCACCGTATATAGGGATGGTTCCAACTTGCACTCCAAGATCAACCAAAAGCTTTTTAATCCACATTGCTTCACATGTGGCAAAAGCTAATCCTCTATATTCAGCCTCCATAGATGAAAGTGCAACAGTAGGTTGTTTCTTTGAGCTCCACGTGATAGGTTTGCTTCCTATCATGAACACATAACCTGAGGTTGATCTTCTATCTTCCTTTGAGCCTGCCCAATCAGCATCACTAAAGCATTTGACCTGCAATTCTTCATCAAACTTCTAAAACAAAGCATGATTAATTGTATGCTTTATGTATCTCAATACTCTCTTGGCTAAATTTAAGTGTTCACTTGTCGGGGCTTGCATAAACTGAGAAAGTACACCAACAACATAAGACAAATCAGGTCTTGTAATGTTTGCATAGATCAATGATCCTACAATGCTTCTGTATGTCGTTACATCTTCCAATGGTTCTCCATCATTTGAACAAATCTTTGTATTTGTGTCCATGGGTTGAGTGAGTGGTTTGCATTCACTCATTCCAAATCTGAAAAGAACATCCAACAAGTACTTCCTTTGCATCAAGTAGATGCCACTCTTTCCATAAACAACTTCAATTCCTAAAAAATATTTCAGCTCTCCAAGATCTGAAATTTTAAACTCCTTACCAAGCTTCCTTTTGATATCTTTAATCCCTGTAACATCATTTCCTGTTATGATGAGGTCATCGATGTATATGCAAATATATACCTTTCTATTTTCTTCCTTCTTCATGTACAACAAAGGGTTGTATCCACACTTAGTTAGATACTCTACCAATCTCTGATTCCATGCTCTTGGCCCTTGCTTCAAGACATAAAGTTCCTTCTTCAACCTGCAAACAAAATCTGGATTGTTTTCATCTTCAAATCCAATCGGTTGACTCATGTATACCTCTTCTTGTAGTTGTCCATTAAGAAAAGCATTTTTTATGTCGAGTTGATATAATGGCCATCTCCTTGAAGCACCAATTGCTATTAAGGTTCGGATAGTTCCCATCTTTGCAACGGGGCTGAAAACTTCATCATAATCTATGCCTTGTGTTTGTTTAAATCCTTTGGCAACTAATCTAGCTTTATATCTAGCTAGTGAACCATCAGCATTCCTCTTTACTTTAAACACCCATTTGTTTGGAACAATCTTCATACCTTCTTTCTTTGGCACTAGCTCCCATGTGTGATTATCTTTGAGAGCTTTGATCTCCTCTTTCATAGCTTGCTTCCATTCCTTTTGTGTGCAGGCTTCTTCATATGTCTCAGGCTCTTTGTCTTTGATAACCTGCATCATGTATGCAAAATGTGTCGCCATAAAACTATCATAACTCAACCTTTGAGTTGGATACCTTGTCCTTGAAGATCTTCTTTCATTGCCTTTAGAGAGTTGCTTCTTTAACCTATTTAGCTTTACCATCGGAGTGATTACCTCTTCATATTCTTCTTCACTTGCATCTACCTCACTGTTTGGAGTAGCACTTGCATCTTTGGCTCTACTATGAGCGGAATTTGGAGACAAAGAATGGATCCCCCTCCATGTTAAACATTCTTCATTTGATGTAGATGCCTTTGGACCTGAAGCCTTTGTGCTTGATTGTTGAACTTCTCTTTGATTTGTTCCTGCATAATCATCACAATCTTCTTCAAGAATCTTTTCCTTTCCTTTATCTTCATACCATGGTCTTAGTTCATCAAAGACCACATCTCGCGAGACTCTTAATTCCTTTGTTCTAGCGTTGTAACACTTGTATCCTTTTTGCTCCGTCGAGTAGCCGATGAAAATGCATTTTTTTGATCTTGGTTCCATCTTTGTTCTAACTTCTTGTGGAATGTGAACAAAGCAAATACATCCAAAAACTTTGAGGTGTGTAAGATCAGGTTTCCGGAATATACCTCTTCTGGAGTCAAGTGATGTATTCCCGATGTTGTGCACCTATTCATCAAGTAAATGGCGGTTGTGGTAGCTTCAGCCGAATAGTACAATGGTACCTTCATCTCGTTGAGCATGCATCTTGCAATTTCAGCAATTCGCCTATTTTTCCTCTCAGCTACTCCATTTTGTTGTGGTGTATACCTACAAGTGAATTGCCTTTTGATCCCATTCTCTTGTAGAAAATCTGAAAATTCTTTGGAGAAGTATTCTCCTCCACCATCGGACCCTAAGGTTTTGATAGACCTTCCTGTTTCCTTTTCAACTTCAGCTTTGAATCTTTTGAATATAGAAAACACCTCTGATTTTTGCTTCATACAAAACAACCATACCTTTCTTGAGTGATCATCAATGAAGGTGACAAAAAATCTATTACCAGCCATTGATGCCTCTTGGGTTGGTCCCCATACATCCGTATGTATCAAGTCCAAGACATTTGGAGCCACATAATTGCTCCTTTTGAATGGCTGCCTCGTTTGCTTTCCTAGTTGACAAGCTTCACATAACTCATGTAGTCCAATGCTATTAAATTTTGGAAGACCTCTTACCACTTCATGTTTGCTCATGTCCTTCAGCTTTGGAATGTTGATGTGTCCTATTCTTTTGTGCCATAAGTCCAGCTCTGAAATCTTCTTGTTCCCACATTGAATGTACATGACCTTTCCATGTGGATGTTGGACATCCAAAGTGAACATCCTTCCTTCTCTTCTACCTCGAGCAATGACCTTGAAGCCTTCCTTTGGATTCTTTATGAAGCACCCATTCTCATTGAATATGACATGATAACCCTTCTCTACCATTTGTCCTACTGAAATCAAGTTCTTTGAAATTGTAGGAACATGAAGAACATTAGGTAGTACCTTTGCTTTACTTGTATCTCCAAGCCTTATATCTCCAATATGTTCAATCATGTGTTGAGTATCATCACCTGTTTCAACACATCCTTTTCCACTTGGTACCTGTAGTTAGTGAACAAACTTCCTTGGCATGACATATGGTAAGTATGATACTGTGCTGAGAACTCTGAGTGTAATCGTTGATTTCGGGGTTGTTGTTTAGACGTACCTTTTCGGTAAGATGGATGTGCCATTCAAGTCTGTCACAGTACAGTAAGAGCACTAAACCCCTTTAGGGTAGTTGAGAGCCTTGAACAAGTTTGAACTATAGTTGAGGTTCGATAGAATTGGACCGCAAGGTATTGTTAGGTGTAAAGTGGTTAGCCTGGGAAAATCAAGTCTAAGGGCCTCTGTTTTTACAGACCCCTTCCACTCCCAAGAACCCACTTAGATCGGTTAAACACTCGTCTGATAGTTAGAACGAAGCGGTTTAACATTTTAACATCTAACACTTGGCGCCGTCTCTGGGAAAGTGGCATCAAGATCGTCATTCGTCTGTCAAGATCGAACATCAAGATTACCGTTTGTTTGTCGGAAGTAGCAACAGAACCAGATTGTTGCAAACTTGCTGTGGAAATGTGATTATAAAATTTTATCGATAGTAATACTACACGAATAGTACAAAAGATGATACATGCCGCTTACTCGATCCGGTGAAACGTATCCCAAGAACCATCAGTCTAGAGTACTTAATGTACTAAAGACAACTCTGGAAGGTAGAAGTACAACTACGTCTGACCCAGTTGTCAAAAAAGTCAAGAACGTTAGAATTGATTCCAGTCATATTCCGGTGGAACGTGTTACGCCTCTGGTACATTCCGGTACTATTTCGGCACAGTCTGTCGGAGATATAGTAACTCCAGAATCTACCAAGACGCACTCTGAAGCTAGTTTAACAATCTTGGATAAAGATTCAAATTTGTTTACGATTAAGAACACATTAGCCAAGGAAATTGGCGAGGGAAAAAAACACCTTATTCTCGCATAATTTCGGCTTATTCCGGTGACATTTCGGCAACAGAATCACAGTTTTCCGGCGACGGTTTACCATTTTTTGGTGAATCTTCAACCCAGCCACCACTTTTTGGAGTAAGTTCCCCTACACTGGACATCAAGAAGGAAGGAAAGCTGTTCGAAACCGAGATTCGAAGCATATTGAGCAAAATCATCGCACCGGAAAGTGCACCATCCGACGATACAGATTCCGATAGTTCAGATATTCAGCCTCGAGATACAGAAGGTAGTCACGATACACTCACTATGAACGGGCAACAACAACAACAGCAGCAGCAACAACAAGTATGCCCACCAAGGCCGCCTCCGACAGGAGTGACGTACACTAAATTTGGTGGATTCCCGGGAGATGATCCGGATGCTCACGTACGCACATTCGAGATAAGCTACGTAGTTCTCAACCATCCACCAGATCCGGTGTATAAAGCTATTGTCTTCCAATCTACATTGGTCAACGAAGCAGCTAGATGGCTTACAAAATATGATATTAATCACTTCGGCACCTATGAAGCAGTACGAGATGCCTTTTTACAGCGATTTAGGCTAAAGAAGAATCCAACCGAAATTTTTGATTATCTGCAAAACAACAGACAGAAGGTAAATCAAACTGTACAGGAGTACGCTACCCTATTCAGGACGCATCTAAGGTAGTTGCCACCAGCACATGCCAACCTACCAGACGACGTTATTACTCAGTGGTTTATCAATGGCTTGACTCCACAACTTAAATAGATTATGATCATACGCTGTGTAGGGGCTATGACGCTAGATGCAGTAATCGCAATGGCTCTGCAACTGGAAAACAAGGTTGGAGGATTTACAGAAGATCTGGAGTGGTTAAAAACAAACAGAAATGTCGTCGAAGATATGACCAGACAAGTATACTGCATCACATGCAAGAATTCAGGCCATACTAGTGCCACTTGTGCACTTAATCAACTATTCTGTGCTATCTGCAACATTGTCGGACATACCACCGAAAACTGTGCATACAACGCAAAAGTGCAGGGAACCGCAACTGTTAATGCTATTATACAGGAACCAGGACAAACAGCCAATCATTATGTGCCTCCGCAAATGAGGAACAATCAACAACAAGGATATCGAAATTACAGAG
Source organism: Ceratopteris richardii (assembly GCA_020310875.1). Classification (NCBI taxonomy): domain Eukaryota; kingdom Viridiplantae; phylum Streptophyta; class Polypodiopsida; order Polypodiales; family Pteridaceae; genus Ceratopteris; species Ceratopteris richardii. Next base: position 23,929,300 of record CM035412.1, read on the forward strand.
GACAGAGAAATAACAACTATAATGCAAACCGCTGGCAGACCGGACCGCCACCGGAAAATCCCAATCTATCACCACCGCGCTGTCATTTCTGTGGTGAATTTGGTCACATTAGAAGATTCTGCAAGGATGCAGCTGAATATGATCAGAGGAAGAAGGAACGACAAAATCCAATGGCTAATATGGTACAAATCACACCAGTAGAAACACAAGCTGAAGTAGTTCAGACCCGCTCCGGTAAACAACTGCAGCGTGCAGCAAAATTATTTGAACCAGGTATACGCGAACAACAAAGGATGTACAACAAGGCTAGTCAATGGACCACCGTAGAACCTCCAGTCTTCCCAGATCCTATTCCGGTAACCCAGACTTCGTTAACCGAAGAAGAAACACAACAACAGGATTCCAATTCAGCAGCAGGCACATCATCAGCCGCAGGAACATCATCAGCAGCAGGCACATCATCAGCAGCAGGTATATCATCAGCAGTAGACATATCATCTTCAGCAGACGCATCATCTTTAGAATCTGTGGGAACAATCCAATCACAAAAGGCCTGGGAAATTTTATCTAAAGCATCCATCACTCTTTCTTTGGGACAATTACTTGCACTAGTACCAGGAGTTCAACAATAATTTCAACAACAGTTCAGTCCTGTGCCTTCCTGCATTCCGGCGACAGTGACAGTACAACCGGAACCTGATTCTACGATCGATCATTCAGTTCCTTTAATTACGGTATGGTATAAGAATCATAAAATCACACAGGTATTAATTGATGGAGGATCTGGAGTCAACATTGCTACTACTGCACTATGTAAAAGGTTAGGGTGGACCGAAATCGAACCAGTTCAGTTTTTTGTCAGAATGGCCGATCAATCAAGAGTCCATCCCATTGGACTTGTACGAAATGTACCAATCACTTTACAAGGTACAACATTTAAAATGACCTTTGTCATATTAGATTTACCGGAATCCACTCTTGATTACAACCTCCTTTTCGGCCGACCTTGGCTGAAGCACGCTAAGGTGATACAGGATTGGTCTGCACAAGAGCTCACTTTCAAGGATAAAAATCGTAAATACATTGTAAAATTGGATGCCATACAACCTTGCGAGTTGCATGCTAGATCGTATTTGGCAGAAACAGTCCATATGTTAGATGGATTGTCAAATGATGAAGAAGAAGAATTTCTGAAAAATAATATTGACTTGATCTCCCTAGGAACTGTTGATCTACAATCTGTTGTAGATAATTGGAACCCTGCAATTTGTACGGTAATGACTGTAACAGAAGAAGATAAGAAGGAAGATACTGCTGATATAGATGATGCTCAACTGCAACAACTTTTTAAGCTAGCAGACGACACAGAGAAGCCTCGACAATTTTATGTCCCAGAAGATCAGTTGATCACTTATAATTTAGGCGATGAAGATCATCCGCATCCTGTCAAGATAAAGCAAAACTTACCGGAAACATTTCAGGCAGGCTTAATCCAGCTACTCGGAGAATTCTCCGATATCTTTGCATGGGATTACAAAGACATGAAAGGATTGGACCTGCGCATCTATCAGCACAGAGTCATGCTGAAGCCGGAGGCCAAACCGAACAAACAACCCAGTTACCGGATGAATCCAAATTATGCATCACAAGTAAAAGCAGAACTTGATAGGCTATTGAAGGTTGGATTCATTGTACCCGTAGAGCACGCTGAGTGGATCTCACCAATTGTTATTGTTCCGAAAAAGAATAAGCAGTTGCGAATATGTGTAGATTACCGGAAACTGAACGCAGCTACAGTGCCTGATCCTTTTCTGATCCCTTTTCTCGACACAATGCTTGATAGAGTAGAAGGACATGAAATGTATTCATTCTTAGATGGGTACAGTGGATATAATCAGGTTAGAATGGCTGAACAGGATATACCAAAAACTGCATTCATTACCAACTGGGGTGTATTTGCTTGTACTGTTATGTGGTTTGGATTAAGAAATGCCCCAAGTACATTTCAAAGATGTATACAGGAAATATTTTCTCCTTATCTTACCTCCTTTATGCAAGTTTACCTTGATGATTTTTCAATTTTCGGTAAGATGATAGCACACCTGTTCCATTTACGGTGTTGCTTTCAGAAATGCAGAGAATACAAACTCTGTTTGAACCCAAACAAATCTATGTTTGCGGTTTCATGTGGCAAGCTACTTGGTCACATTGTATCTGCACAAGGCATACAGGTGGATCCAGATAAAATTTCGGCAGTATTAGAAGCTCCGGTGCCCACTACACCAAAGGAAGTTATGCGCTTCATGGGCCAAGTAAGATGGCACGGACGACACTTACGGTGGCTTGCTCATTTGGCAATACCACTGAACAAGCTAATCACCAAGACTCCTCGACAATTTGAGTGGACCCAGGAATGTCAGATAGCATTTGATCGTTTAAAGAATTTATTAACGCAAGTTCCCATCTTACAGCCGCCAGACTGGGATCGCCCATTTCATGTATTTGTTGATGCTTTAGATATAGCAATAGGAAGTGTTTTGATGCAACAAATTGATAAGTGCTTCAGACCAATGTATTATGCAAGCCGAAGATTAGCCCCTGCTGAGAAGAATTACTCTGTAACAGAAAGAGAATGTCTAGGGCTAGTATATTCTGTCAAAAAATTCAGACATTATTTGTTGGGCCGTAAATTCACATTTCATGTAGATCATGCTGCACTTGTCTATCTAGTTGGGCAACAACATCTAGGTGGTCGATTAGCACGATGGGTTCTACTTTTACAGGAATTTGACTACGAAGTCATTCATCGGCCAGGCAGCTCACATGCCTTAGCAGATTTTCTTTCTCGCTTAGATTCTGGTGAAGCTCCGGTAGGCATAGATGACACAACTCCGGAAATTTATGTCTCTGAACCAACGAATGATGAAATTACAAACTCATCTATACCATCTACATATTTTGATCAGATCTTGACCTTTCTCACTAATGGCTGCCTTCCATCTCAGACTTCTACGGGAGTACGCAGGAAAATTGCAGTTTTCAGTCGAAGATTTCGGTTAATTGCTGGAGAATTATACTATGTAGATCATACCGGAATTTTACTTCGATGTATTCCACCACATGAAGTTAACTCAGTTATTACTTTGGCTCACTCAATTCCTTCCGGTGGCCATTTTGCAGCAGACTTAACACACCGGAAAATTCTGCAGAGTGGTCTTTGGTGGCCCACTATGTACAGAGATGTATCAAAGTTTGTCAAACAATGTAATACTTGTCAAAGATCTGGACACCCCCTGCAACGTCATCTTTTTCCTCTGCAACCCATCTTACCATTGGAACCTTTCTAGAAGTGGGGTCTAGATTTTATCGGTCCGATTACACCTCCAGCAGTATTCAGTAACAACCGTTACATTCTGACCTATACAGACTATGCAACCAGATGGGCAGAAGCCTGGGCTTTACGGTCTACTACAGCTGTTACGGTAGCAAAGTGTCTGCTAACCGATGTCTTTCCACGTTTTGGTTTACCACTGGAACTTGTTTCAGATCAAGGTACTCATTTTGTAAACAATTTAATGAAGGCACTTACACAGTCGTTCCTAGTCACACATAAGTTTAGTTCTCCTTATTATCCTCGTGCTAATGGTTTGGCCGAAAGTACAAACAAATCTCTGCTGAATATGCTTCGGAAATTGATCATGGAAGCACCGGAAAGATGGGATCAACTGCTACCTGCAGTATTATGGGCATATCGGACTACATACAAGGTAACGACCGGATTAACACCTTTCAAACTAGCTTACGGATTAGAAGCAATAGCACCAATGGAGATAGTCATACCAAGTTTACAAGTAGCAATTGCTCAAAAACTGCTACCGGAAGACTCACTGTCATTTCGGTTGGATACACTCAGAGAGTTAGACGAACAATGATGGCACAATTTTTTAACTATGCAGGAAGTACAACTAAGACAGGCTCGGACGCATGATAGAAACTTGAAAACTCGAGTCTTTACGGTGGGACAACTTGTCCTTTTTTATAATGCAAAGACGAATCGGTCTGCTGGTAAATTCAAATTACGTTGGTATGGTCCTTACCGGATTTCAAAACAAGTGGGCCTAGCAACTTTTCGGTTGACTACATTGATCGGAAATCCTCTTCCAAAAGTAATCAACGGTTCGAAGCTGCGACCATACCAACACGCGTCTAAGCCGCACTGAAACGTTTTTTGGTGGGCCGCGTTGTTTGGTGCTCGCTTTTCTTTTCTTTTCCTTATTTTATTTTTGCGTACTTAATAATTCAAGTTTGTAAATATCTGCGTCTTGATGAATAATTATGTCATTAGCCGCCCTGCCCGTTCCAGGTGCTAACGCACATCAAAGTTAAATAATTATCATTATAACACCGCACGATGATTAATCATCCGTCATTACCCTCCACCATGACGCATCTATTTAAACTTTTTTGTTTTGTCGAAAATCGCTATTGTGTTTGCATGCTTGTATGCTTGTGAATTCCCTATGTGTCTGCGTTGTGTGATTACTGTCTCTGTTGCGCTATTGAAGCTTTGGCGAATTACGCCGCCTTCCATAATGGAATCCCTGCCGACGTAGGAGAATTCCTGCGCAACCGTGGGCTTGCTAATTTCGCTGAACTGCCATGGCATTCAGTGGAATCCCACCCTTTCTTTGCCAATATCATATCCGCCATCGCCAACACGCCGGCTACAGAACAGAGCTGGCCAATCATAACCTTGCCCACATGAACCGTAATAACCCTTCACTCATTTGCTGAGTCGTTTCGACTCCCTGCGCAAGGTAGACAAAAAGGCCCTAACCTCCCCAAAGCCACAATGAGAGAATTATTCCCTAGGTATTCATCGAACGAGTACGCGATTTTATGTCGACCAGAACCAGAAAGATCAGCACTGCAGTTCTTAGTTGCAATCCTAAACCTACAGAAGCGCACTTACGGCATATCCCGGCCATTTTACTCGGCCATAGACTTAGCGGCCCGAGAACCAGTGAACTTCGCGACCTATTTCTTTCAACGTATCCACAAGGAGTGTGTAGCAATAATCAAGCAGGTGAACAAAGGAGGCATGCCCAGGTCCGGATTACCGCACATACTCTCATTTCTCTTCCTGGCAATCCTTGCAGCCCAACCACCACCTTGGGGGCCCATTCTGAGACATGAGGAGTTGATACAGCTACTAGACGACGAAGAAGAAGAAGATGAAGAAGAACTCAACCAGTTATTCCGTCGGAAACGCATCAGAATCAGCTCGTCTGAGAGTGAAGCACAGAAATCAGCCGGAGAAGATATAGAAGGAGATAAAGATGAAGAAAAGCAAGAAGAAGACACATTCCACGACACCACCACATCCATGTAGCATGAGTCATCCGCACAGTCATCATCATCTGAACAACACGAACAGGAAAAGTAGACGGAAACAGAAACAATCTCGACCAAAGAAGCTTCTCAGCAACAAACTGAGCAGGAACAACAAGGAGGTGAACAACAAATTGCTAAAGATGTTTTCGAAGAGCTACTCAAGGCCATTGAGTCAACCATCGCGGACATCGACAAACAAAATAAGGTAACAGAAACTACCTCTGCCATTCCCACTCCACCACCGGAACCTCCACTAAACCCAAACCTTCCTATTCCACCCAACACACCCGTCGAGCCCGCAGCTTCTTCCGCCTCATCCCCCAACTACTCCCCTCCGACATCACAACAACTTATTGCAGCGTCTTCCCAACCTCGCCCCCCTCTTCCACCACCCTCCACACTATTATTTGCTCAATTAGAATCGATGGGTCAAATGCTAATCGAATTATCAAGACAACTGCCGCAACAACTGAAACAGATTACAGAAATTGTTTGCGAAGATTTCCAGCACAAATTGGAAATCATGGAGGCAGACATCACATCCCTCCAAGAAGAACTACAGGTCGTGAAGACCGAAAATCATGCGCTGCATGAACAAGTACAACAGCTACAGGCTAGAATCCAAGAACAAGAACAACTAACAGCCCAACGGGATGAAGCCCTGGCCGAAGAAAAAGAAGAATTACTACTCGTTGCAGATGCAGAGATAAGCAAACTAAATCAATTACTCAAAGAAAAAGAAGAGGCAACAAATGAGCTAGGCAATTTACTAGAAGAAATCAGAACGAATCTAGAAGAGGAAGTAAAGAAGAGCCAAGAACAACAAAGGGAAGCCAAATTGACAGAAGACGAACTCCATAGAACAAGTGAGGCTCTAACAGATGTCAACAGAATGCTGAAACATTACCTGGCAAAAGAAGCTCAAGCACAGAAAGAAATTGCACAACTCCGACGAGAAAGAGATGCCTATTCAACAACGATACAGTATCAAAACCAAGAAATTGAAAGGCGAGAAATTCAACTGAGCAATCAGAAAGAACGAGTAATCGAGATGCAGAAGCAGGTTGCAGAAGTAAAAGTTTCAAGGGATGTAGCTTTATCTAACGAGTTCTACATACAAGAGGCCTTTTTGCAAACTCAGGCCGAAATTTTGCTCACTGAAGCCATCTCTCTAACCTCTGTTAGAATAGATGCGCAACTAGTAGAACCAGACACCCTTAAACAATGTTAGAAACACTTAAGAAAAAGATCACCCGAACTTTTAGACTAGCCCGGAATATGTACTTAGAAGGAATAGTAGACGAACCGTAATTTTGTAACACTTGCAGGTTCGAGTCCACCGGGCGTGCCAGTGTTAGTCGGCCACCGGATGGGGACATGTAAAACCGAATCTTGTACACACACGCGCGAAAAATGGTTACGCGACAGTTGTAACTTCTTATATAAAGCAATGTAAAGAAAGTGAGACACGACGATTCTGGGAATCACCAGATTGTTTGTCTGGGTGTTTGTCAGAGTGCTGTTGTAACACTGTTTGTGGAATCTCTGAGTACTCTGGGTATTGTGTACGATTTCGTATCGTGTTGTCTGTTAGTACTGTGGTTTACCGTAACGGGTGTTGAAGTACCAGACTGTTCGTCTAGGGGGGAAGAATTTCTGCGTATTGCTGTCTCGATTGTTTGTCTAAGTTCTTGAATCCTCCGAGTATTCGGTACACCTCTGTATCTTGTTATCTGTGCGGAGTTAAGTTAGTGTGACGACTTGCCTGATGACTGGGTTGGGACATTGCATGTACATGGGTGGTTAAGTTGAATTCTCTGTCTCGTTCTACCGGTTGTTACAGATACTGACGGGGATGTTAGTTTAATAGATCTTCAGTAAGCTCTCTCGGTGATGATCTGAGTTAGTTATCTTGCAGAATCTTATTGTTATGATCTACTGACTAAGTGTGCAGTGTTATTGCTATACCTGTAAGGTGCATCTGTTGAGTAGAGATAGTGTAAGTACGATACTGTGCTGAGAACTCTGAGTGTAATCGTTGATTTCGGGGTTGTTGTTTAGACGTACCTTTTCGGTAAGATGGAAGTGCCATTCAAGTCTGTCACAGTACAGTAAGAGCAGTAAACCCCTTTAGGGTAGTTGAGAGCCTTGAACAAGTTTGAACTATAGTTGAGGTTCAATAGAATTGGACCGCAAGGTATTGTTAGGTGTAAAGTGGTTAGCCTGGGAAAATCAAGTCTAAGGGCCTCTGTTTTTACAGACCCCTTCCACTCCCAAGAACCCACTTAGATCAGTTAAACGCTCGTCTGATAGTTAGAACGAAGCGGTTTAACATTTTAACATCTAACAGTTACTACAACCTGAATCAATGTACCATTTCTTGTCATCTTCACAAGAGCTTCTATACTCATGTCTCATTGCAAGTAGTGTGTCCTTGCTTCCTTCACTTGAGGTGCTTGCATAGTTGCTTTGGTTCCTTTGATTGCCTCCATTTGGTCTTCCATTCTTCAGCCAACAATCACTAGCATAGTGTCCTACTTTACCACAATGATAGCATGTTATACCTTTATGACAATTGTAGGAGCTTCGGTCTCTTCCTCTACTTCTACCTCAACCTCTTCCTTGTGTGTTGGCATTTGATGCATCCTTGTTGTCTTCCGAATTGTTTTGATTGTAGTTGGAGTGGTTGTGACCTCTTCCTTTTTCTCTTGAGCCTCCTCTTGAGTTTCTTCCTTTGCCTCGACCTGCATATAACATTTGGTTGTGGCTGTCCTTTCCTTTGGGACCACCGAAGCTAAGCTCTTCTGTGACAAGATGAGGGATTAGTTGTTCAAAACCTGGATATACATCTTTCAAGTTAATGGAAGTTATAAAAGGCTTCCATCTTTCATCTTCTCTCAAGCCATTGAGAGTATAACACACAAGATCTTCGTCTTCAACCGTTGTGCCAATAGAAGCTAAAGCATCACTTAGCTCCTTAATCTTCAAAGTATATTCAGCTATGGATTGACTCGAACTTTTCTTGATTGTGTTCAACTCATTCTTGAGTTGAAGTTTCCTAGCTTTGGTATTTGTTGAATACATCCTTTCAAGAGCTTCCCAAGCATCCTTAGCTTTCTCTAGATGTTGAATATGCCCTACCATGGCATTAGTAATGACTTGCGAGATGAGGAACATGACTCTCCTATTCCTCTCTTCCCATTCTTTTGCATGCCTCCTTTGGACTTCGGTGGCCATAGCTTGATTGATTTGAGGTTGAGCATCATTGCCGCTCACAATACCCCACAAGCCTTTGCCCATTAGGTAGTTGGTCATTCTAAACTTCCACACGGGATAGTTATCCTTGTCCAACTTCTCTACTTGTTGACCCAAGTCAGCCATTGAAGAGTATCAAAGACTTTGAGAGTTACCTCGAATAGTTATAGTCCTTTGCTCTTGCGTTTGTGAAGCTCCCTCTTGTTTTGTAGCTTGTGGAGAATGAGTTCTCCTATGCGCAACGGAAGTGTGTAGTGAACCCTTGTATGTCCAGCACTTGGACAAACATCTGCACCTTAGATAGCTTGCTGCTCTCAACAAAAAACTCAAATGAACTTGATACTTTAGTCAATCAAAGTAGACAAAGAGAGCGTTCTAAGAAGCTATAAGTGACTTAATTTGGACAAGTTTTGATTAGGAAACACAACTATCAAAGATGAACTACCTGTCCACACAGGTATGCTGAAGAACTGAGCTTCACTCTTGGACTGATAGCTCTCTCAATATATATCCTTTGAGAAAGATATTTGGTACAAATAAAGTAGACACAAATATATTTCCAAAAATCTAAAAATCAAGTAATTTGGATGAGTTTTGATTAGGAAACTCAACTCATCAAGATAGACCACCTGCACACATAAGTACACTCTAAAACTAGACTTTACTCTCTGAAAGATATCTCACAGAATATGAATGATCTGAATGAGATATTTGAGAGAGTAAAAGTAGATGCCAAGGGCTTTCCAACCAGACAAAAATCACACAATTTGGATATGTTTTGGTTGGGAAACTGAACTGACCAAATAGACTACCTATCTACACAGGTATACTGAACAATTGGACTTCACTCTTTCACTAATATCTCACAAACTACATAAGCTTTCAAAGAGATATTTGAAATGCATAAAGTACACAAGATAAGTTTTCCAATGAATGTTTAAACGCACAAAATGGTTACATATGCACTGAGATATGAGCTCTGCAACAGAGCTGTGTACAAACTGACGTGCGGCTGGAAGGAGTCTAAGGGAAAACGAAAATGACAAAATGGCTAGATCCGACTACTGGGAGCTCTTGCCTCTTTCTCTCCTTGTTTTGAATGTGCTCCCACTTCACTTTTATAACCAATGAGAATGTGAAGAAGTTTGTGCCTCCTTCTTAACTCACCACTTTCTCCACTACATGCTACTAAATACAAGGCAAGATATTGTATCTCTTACTCATCATGAATTTTGATTAGACTTTTTCTTTTATTATTTTTTCCTTTTTTCTCCACTTTTTTCTTTATCTTTATAGTTGGTAAATTTATCCAAGCATGGCTCATATGAAAATGAGCTTGTACATTTATCTTCAACACCAGAGGATCGTGAAAAGACTGCTTTTATCACACCTTGGGGAACATATGTGTATGTAAAAATGCCATTTGGGCTCAGAAATGCTCCAGCCACCTTTAACAGAACGGTCCATCTTATTTTTGGCCCCCTATTGCTGGAATCACTTAGAATCTTCATGGATGACTTCTCTTCGTTTTCAGGCTCTCACAAAGAAACTCCTCTAGATTGTTTGGACCATCACTTGAGGCAGCTGCATAATGTTTTCAAGAGATGCAGGGAGACTAAGCTAAAGCTCAATCCAAACAAATGTCATTTTCTTGTGACAGAAGGAACTCTCTTAGGACATGTGGTGTCGGCTAAAGGTATGGCCCCGGATCGTGACAAAATCATTTCTATATTAAAGTTGCCTAAACCTAAATCTCCTAAAGAGATTCAAAGTTTCTTGGGGCATACTGGATACCATAGAAGGTTTATAAAATGTATGCAGAGATAGCCAGACCACTGGCTAGACTTACAGGTAACGAAGTACCTTTTAAATGGGAAGAAGAGGAGGAAAAAGCATATCAAACATTACGGTCAAGGTTAGTGTCTACTCCTATTTTGATCACACCTAAGTGGTAAAAAATCTTTCATATACATGTAGATGCTAGTGCCTATGCAGTGGGGGCAGTTTTTACCCAACCTAGTGAGGAGTTTAAAGTGGACAGACCAATTCAATATGCCAATAGAATCTTGACCAAGGCTGAAAGGAATTACAGTACTACAGAAAGGGAAGCCCTAGCAATGGTTTTTGTTGTCCAAAAATTTCGTCATTACTTACTGGGAGTAAAATTTTTTATTATAACAGATCACCAACCACTAAAATACTTTCTCAACAAACCACAAGCCACTGGTAGAATATGGAGGTGGTTATTGTTGTTCCAAGAGTTTGATGTTTCTATAGTCCACAGCCCAGGTAAAGAAAATGTTATGGCGGATCACCTATCCAGAATCAATATGATGGATCAAGCTAGTGGAATCAATGATGACTTTCCAGATGCCCATCTGTTCGCTGTACAAGCTCAAGGTTGGTATTATGATATCAAGAATTTCATTAAAACTGGTTTATATCCAGAAAAGGCTAGTGCTGTGCAAAGGAAGAGACTGCTAATCAAGAGTAGACCATATACCTTCATCGAAGATACATTATATAGACAGGGCAAGGATAACAAGTTTAGGAAATGTTTGGAAGAAGAAGAAGTGAGGGAAGTCCTTCACTCTGCACATGAAGGAACATGTGGTGGGCACCTTCCAGGGCATATTATGAGCCAGAGGATACTGGATGCTGGTCTATGGTTGCCTACCCTATTTAAGGATGCAGATGAATGGGGAAAGGCGTGTGACGTTTGCCAGAGGTGTGGTCCTAAGCCAACAAAGCAGAGGCATAGCCCCTTGATTGTTTCCACTTCCTTGCAACCATTTGAGAAGTGGGGGCTAGATTTTGTAGGGCCCATCTACCCTCCCGTGATTCCAAAAAGAGAGAAATATCTCTTGATAGCTACAGATTATGCGACAAAGTGGGCTGAACCTATTGCCTCCCCCGACTGCACTACCCAAACTGTTGCTGATTTCATTTACAGTAGCATCATTTGCATGTTTGGATGTCCACTTGAAATTTGTACAGATCAGGGTACCCATTTTGTCAATAAGGTCCTGCAGGAAATTTTCAACAGGTATAAAATTCTACATAGGACCTCTTGTGCCTACTATCCAAGAGCCAATGGTCAGGCTGAATCGACAAATAAGGTTTTAATCTCAATGTTAAGGAAGGAGTGTATGTTACAGCCCACTTCCTGGGGCATTGCTTATCAAGGTACCCTATGGGCATACAGGTTAGCTTACAAAGAGGCCACGGGATATTCTCCATTCCAATTGGTTTATGGTATATTTCCCATTGAGACCTTTGAATTTTTACATGGATCACCTAAGATAGCATTCATGCAGGGCAAGAAAGATTGTGATGTCTCTCAGAGGCTCGGAGCACTACCTAAAGTGGAGGAGATTCGTCTACTAGCAACAAAACAATTGATAGAGACTCAGATGAAGAGGAAGGAGGCACATGATCGACATCTGTGGAACAACAATGTAGAACTAGGCATGTTAGTTCTTCTCCATAGACCTCATCTTCATACACAATCAAGAGGAAAATGGCTTCCACATTGGGAAGGACCTTATCGAGTCAAAACAATGCTAAATTGGGGTGCTGTGGAGTTAGAGACGCTAAAAGGAGAGGCCTTCCCACTGGTCAACATATCAAGGCTCAAGGCCTATCATCAACACACTTGAAGAAGTATGGATCACCTGGAACTGCAAATGCTAGCCTTAAAAGGAAAATGTGAAGGTATGTGAAGTGGCAACGTACGCACAGGTGAAAGTATGGCCCCCCCATTAAAAATTTTGGTTTTAGTCTAAAGTCACTACAGGACAAAACAGTGAGTCGTTGGCTGCCACTTGTGAGGACAATCTTGGGACATCAAAGTGAGTACCAAGATACTATTGCAGTTAGGAGCATACGTGATCGACACACTCAAATCAAGGCAAGGTCTATTCTTGGACCAATCTTAGAGTGAGCAAGAGAAGCATAGTCTAAGTGAAGCAAGAGAGAGAAGTGAAAGATTCACCAGTGTGCGATGCAGAGAAGTGGAGTTGAAGGAGTGCATGGAGAGTGACAAAAGGATTGTGCAGAGAGTGCTAAGCTAGTCCCCCAAGGATCTCAAGGTCTCTTTGCAGTGTGCGCGTGCCGACAGAAGGTATTCATTCCTCCCCCTTAGTGGAAGCTTGGTGCAAGGTGTGCACAAGGATAAGCTTGAAGAAGGTGGAGGTCTGGTGCAGAGGAGGCCGGCGGCAAGAAGACTTTGGGATATTTGGTGTTTTGTAAACTGTTGAGCCCATAAAAGTCATGTTGGTCAAAGTCAACTACAATCAAAGTCAAAAGGTCAAAGTTGATTGGTCAAAGTCAACAAGGTCAAGGTCAACATCAATAGGTGCAAAGTCAAAGTGCTAAAGTGCAGGTGTCAAAGTGCACAGGTAGTGCACAATTAATGGTCCACAAAGGGTAAATTGGAGAAAGTGGGTTGCAGGTTGCAGAGGTATTTTCTCTAATTTCCCTAAGGTTCAAAGTGTGTTTTAAAGTGTTTTGAAAGGTTCAGGTGAACCCCCTCTTATGTGCAAAAGTGAAGACTTAAAAGGAAAATGTGAAGGTATGTGAAGCAGCAACGTACGCACAGGTGAAAGTATGGCCCCCCATTAAAAATTTTGGTTTTAGTCTAAAGTCACTACAGGACAAAACAGTGAGTCGTTGGCTGCCACTTGTGAGGACAATCTTGGGACATCAAAGTGAGTACCAAGATACTATTGCAGTTAGTAGCGTACGTGATCGACACACTCAAATCAAGGCAAGGTCTATTCTTGGACCAATCTTAGAGTGAGCAAGAGAAGCATAGTCTAAGTGAAGCAAGAGAGAGAAGTGAAAGAGTCACTAGTGTGCGACGCAGAGAAGTGGAGTTGAAGTAGTGCATGGAGAGTGACTAAGGGATTGTGCAGAGAGTGCTAAGCTAGTCCCCCAAGGATCTCAAGGTCTCTTTGCAGTGTGCGGGCACCGATAGAAGGTATTCATTCCTCCCCCTTAGTGGAAGCTTGGTGCAAGGTGTGCACAAGGATAAGCTTGAAGCAGGTGGAGGTCTGGTGCAGAGGAGGCCGGCGGCAAGAAGACTTTGGGATATTTGGTATTTTGTAAACTGTTGAGCCCATAAAAGTCATGTTGGTCAAAGTCAACTACAGTCAAAGTCAAAAGCTCAAAGTAAATTGGTCAAAGTCAACAAGGTCAAGGTCAAAGTCAACAGGTGCAAAGTCAAAGTGCTAAAGTGCAGGTGTCAAAGTGCATAGGTAGTGCACAATTAATGGTCCACAAAGGGTAAATTGGAGAAAGTGGGTTGCAGGTTGCAGAGGTATTTTCTCTAATTTCCCTAAGGTTCAAAGTGTGTTTTAAAGTGTTTTGAAAGGTTCAGGTGAACCCCCTCTTATGTGCAAAAGTGAAGACTTAAAAGGAAAATGTGAAGGTATGTGAAGCAGCAACGTACGCACAGGTGAAAGTATGGCCCCCCATTAAAAATTTTGGTTTTAGTCTAAAGTCACTAGAGGACAAAACAGTGAGTCGTTGGCTGCCACTTGTGAGGACAATCTTGGGACATCAAAGTAAGTACCAAGATACTATTGTAGTTAGTAGCGTACGTGATCAACACACTCAAATCAAGGCAAGGTCTATTCTTGGACCAATCTTAGAGTGAGCAAGAGAAGCATAGTCTAAGTGAAGCAAGAGAGAGAAGTGAAAGAGTCACCAGTGTGCGACGCAGAGAAGTGGAGTTGAAGGAGTGCATGGAGAGTGACTAAGGGATTGTGCAGAGAGTGCTAAGCTAGTCCCCCAAGGATCTCAAGGTCTCTTTGCAGTGTGCGGGCACCGATAGAAGGTATTCATTCCTCCCCCTTAGTGGAAGCTTGGTGCAAGGTGTGCACAAGGATAAGCTTGAAGCAGATGGAGGTCTGGTGCAGAGGAGGCCGACGGCAAGAAGACTTTGTGATATTTGGTATTTTGTAAACTGTTGAGCCCATAAAAGTCATGTTGGTCAAAGTCAACTACAGTCAAAGTCAAAAGGTCAAAGTAAATTGGTCAAAGTCAACAAGGTCAAGGTCAAAGTCAACAGGTGCAAAGTCAAAGTGCTAAAGTGCAGGTGTCAAAGTGCACAGGTAGTGCACAATTAATGGTCCACAAAGGGTAAATTGGAGAAAGTGGGTTGCAGGTTGCAGAGGTATTTTCTCTAATTTCCCTAAGGTTCAAAGTGTGTTTTAAAGTGTTTTAAAAGGTTCAGGTGAACCCCCTCTTATGTGCAAAAGTGAAGACTTAAAAGCAAAATGTGAAGGTATGTGAAGCAGCAACGTACGCACAGGTGAAAGTATGGCCCCCCATTAAAAATTTTGGTTTTAGTCTAAAGTCACTACAGGACAAAACAGTGAGTCGTTGGCTGCCACTTGTGAGGACAATCTTGGGACATCAAAGTGAGTACCAAGATACTATTGCAGTTAGTAGCGTACGTGATCGACACACTCAAATCAAGGCAAGGTCTATTCTTGGACCAATCTTAGAGTGAGCAAGAGAAGCATACTCTAAGGGAAGCAAGAGAGAGAAGTGAAAGAGTCACCAGTGTGCGATGCAGAGAAGTGGAGTTGAAGGAGTGCATGGAGAGTGACTAAGGGATTGTGCAGAGAGTGCTAAGCTAGTCCCCCAAGGATCTCAAGGTCTCTTTGCAGTGTGCGCGCACCGATAGAAGGTATTCATTCCTCCCCCTTAGTGGAAGCTTGGTGCAAGGTGCACAAGGATAAGCTTGAAGCAGGTGGAGGTCTGGTGCAGAGAAGGCCGGCGGCAAGAAGACTTTGGGATATTTGGTATTTTGTAAACTGTTGAGCCCATAAAAGTCATGTTGGTCAAAGTCAACTACAGTCAAACGCAAAAGGTCAAAGTCAATTGGTCAAAGTCAACAAGGTCAAGGTCAAAGTCAACATGTGCAAAGTCAAAGTGCTAAAGTGCAGGTGTCAAAGTGCACAGGTAGTGCACAATTAATGGTCCACAAAGAGTAAATTGGAGAAAGTGGGTTGCAGGTTGCAGAGGTATTTTCTCTAATTTCCCTAAGGTTCAAAGTGTGTTTTAAAGTGTTTTGAAAGGTTAAGGTGAACCCCCTCTTATGTGCAAAAGTGAAGACTTAAAAGGAAAATGTGAAGGTATGTGAAGCAGCAACGTACGCACAGGTGAAAGTATGGCCCCCCATTAAAAATTTTGGTTTTAGTCTAAAGTCACTACAGGACAAAACAGTGAGTCGTTGGCTGCCACTTGTGAGGACAATCTTGGGACATCAAAGTGAGTACCAAGATACTATTGCAGTTAGTAGCGTACATGATCGACACACTCAAATAAGGGCAAGGTCTATTCTTGGACCAATCTTAGAGTGAGCAAGAGAAGCATAGTCTAAGGGAAGCAAGAGAAGCATAGTCTAAGTGAAGAAAGAGAGAGAAGTGAAAAAGTCACCAGTGTGCGATGCAGAGAAGTGGAGTTGAAGGAGTGCATGGAGAGTGACTAAGGGATTGTGCAGAGAGTGCTAAGCTAGTCCCCCAAGGATCTCAAGGTCTCTTTGCAGTGTGCGGGCACCGATAGAAGGTATTCATTCCTCCCCCTTAGTGGAAGCTTGGTGCAAGGTGTGCACAAGGATAAGCTTGAAGCAGGTGGAGGTCTGGTGCAGAGGAGGCCGGCGGCAAGAAGACTTTGGGATATTTGGTATTTTGTAAACTGTTGAGCCCATAAAAGTCATGTTGGTCAAAGTCAACTACAGTCAAAGTCAAAAGGTCAAAGTAAATTGGTCAAAGTCAACAAGGTCAAGGTCAAAGTCAACAGGTGCAAAGTCAAAGTGCTAAAGTGCAGGTGTCAAAGTGCAGAGGTAGTGCACAATTAATGGTCCACAAAGGGTAAATTGGAGAAAGTGGGTTGCAGGTTGCAGAGGTATTTTCTCTAATTTCCCTAAGGTTCAAAGTGTGTTTTAAAGTGTTTTGAAAGGTTCAGGTGAACCCCCTCTTATGTGCAAAAGTGAAGACTTAAAAGGAAAATGTGAAGGTATGTGAAGCAGCAACGTACGCACAGGTGAAAGTATGGCCCCCCATTAAAAATTTTGGTTTTAGTCTAAAGTCACTAGAGGACAAAACAGTGAGTCGTTGGCTGCCACTTGTGAGGACAATCTTGGGACATCAAAGTAAGTACCAAGATACTATTGTAGTTAGTAGCGTACGTGATCAACACACTCAAATCAAGGCAAGGTCTATTCTTGGACCAATCTTAGAGTGAGCAAGAGAAGCATAGTCTAAGTGAAGCAAGAGAGAGAAGTGAAAGAGTCACCAGTGTGCGACGCAGAGAAGTGGAGTTGAAGGAGTGCATGGAGAGTGACTAAGGGATTGTGAAGAGACTGCTAAGCTAGTCCCCCAAGGATCTCAAGGTCTCTTTGCAGTGTGCGGGCACCGATAGAAGGTATTCATTCCTCCCCCTTAGTGGAAGCTTGGTGCAAGGTGTGCACAAGGATAAGCTTGAAGCAGGTGGAGGTCTGGTGCAGAGGAGGCCGGCGGCAAGAAGACTTTGGGATATTTGGTATTTTGTAAACTGTTGAGCCCATAAAAGTCATGTTGGTCAAACTCAACTACAGTCAAAGTCAAAAGGTCAAAGTCAATTGGTCAAAGTCCAAGGTCAAGGTCAAGGTCAAAGTCAATAGGTGCAAAGTCAAAGTGCTAAAGTGCAGGTGTCAAAGTGCACAGGTAGTGCACATTTAATGGTCCACAAAGGGTAAATTGGAGAAAGTGGGTTGCAGGTTGCAGAGGTATTTTCTCTAATTTCCCTAAGGTTCAAAGTGTGTTATAAAGTGTTTTGAAAGGTTCAGGTGAACCCTCTCTTATGTGCAAAAGTGAAGACTTAAAAGGAAAATGTGAAGGTATGTGAAGCAACAACGTATGCACAGGTGAAAGTATGGCCCCCCATTAAAAATTTTGGTTTTAGTGTAAAGTCACTACAGGACAAAACAGTGAGTCGTTGGCTGCCACTTGTGAGGACAATCTTGGGATATCAAAGTGAGTACCAAGATACTATTGCAGTTAGTAGCGTACGTGATCGACACACTCAAATCAAGGCAAGGTCTATTCTTGGACCAATCTTAGAGTGAGCAAGAGAAGCATAGTCTAAGTGAAGCAAGAGAGAGAAGTGAAAGAGTCACCAGTGTGCGACGCAGAGAAGTGGAGTTGAAGGAGTGCATGAAGAGTGACTAAGGGATTGTGCAGAGAGTGCTAAGCTAGTCCCCCAAGGATCTCAAGGTCTCTTTGCAGTGTGCGGGCACCGATAGAAGGTATTCATTCCTCCCCCTTAGTGGAAGCTTGGTGCAAGGTGTGCACAAGGATAATCTTGAAGCAGGTGGAGGTCTGGTCCAGAGGAATCCGGCGGCAAGAAGACTTTGGGATATTTGGTATTTTGTAAACTGTTGAGCCCATAAAAGTCATGTTGGTCAAAGTCAACTACAGTCAAAGTCAAAAGGTCAAAGTAAATTGGTCAAAGTCAACAAGGTCAAGGTCAAAGTCAACAGGTGCAAAGTCAAAGTGCTAAAGTGCAGGTGTCAAAGTGCACAGGTAGTGCACAATTAATGGTCCACAAAGGGTAAATTGGAGAAAGTGGGTTGCAGGTTGCAGAGGTATTTTCTCTAATTTCCCTAAGGTTCAAAGTGTGTTTTAAAGTGTTTTGAAAGGTTCAGGTGAACCCCCTCTTATGTGCAAAAGTGAAGACTTAAAAGGAAAATGTGAAGGTATGTGAAGCAGCAACGTACGCACAGATGAAAGTATGGCCCCCATTAAAAATTTTGGTTTTAGTCTAAAGTCACTACAGGACAAAACAGTGAGTCGTTGGCTGCCACTTGTGAGGACAATCTTGGGACATCAAAGTGAGTACCAAGATACTATTGCAGTTAGTAGCGTACGTGATCGACACACTCAAATCAAGGCAAGGTCTACTCTTGGACCAACTTAGAGTGAGCAAGAGAAGCATAGTCTAAGTGAAGCAAGAGAGAGAAGTGAAAGAGTCACCAGTGTGCGACGCAGAGAAGTGGAGTTGAAGGAGTGCATGGAGAGTGACTAAGGGATTGTGCAGAGAGTGCTAAGCTAGTCCCCCAAGGATCTCAAGGTGTCTTTGCAGTGTGCGGGCACCGATAGAAGGTATTCATTCCTCCCCCTTAGTGGAAGCTTGGTGCAAGGTGTGCACAAGGATAAGCTTGAAGCAGGTGGAGGTCTGGTGCAGAGGAGGCCGGCGGCAAGAAGACTTTGGGATATTTGGTATTTTGTAAACTGTTGAGCCCATAAAAGTCATGTTGGTCAAAGTCAACTACAGTCAAAGTCAAAAGATCAAAGTAAATTGGTCAAAGTCAACAAGGTCAAGGTCAAAGTCAACAGGTGCAAAGTCAAAGTGCTAAAATGCAGGTGTCAAAGTGCACACGTAGTGCACAATTAATGGTCCACAAAGGGTAAATTGGAGAAAGCGAGTTGCAGGTTGCAGAGGTATTTTCTCTAATTTCCCTAAGGTTCAAAGTGTGTTTTAAAGTGTTTTGAAAGGTTCATGTGAACCCCCTCTTATGTGCAAAAGTGAAGACTTAAAAGGAAAATGTGAAGGTATGTGAAGCAGAAACGTACGCACAGGTGAAAGTATGGCCCCCCATTAAAAATTTTGGTTTTAGTCTAAAGTCACTACAGGACAAAACAGTGAGTCGTTGGCTGCCACTTGTGAGGACAATCTTGGGACATCAAAGTGAGTACCAAGATACTATTGCAGTTAGTAGCGTACGTGATCGACACAGTCAAATCAAGGCAAGGTCTATTCTTGGACCAATCTTAGAGTGAGCAAGAGAAGCATAGTCTAAGTGAAGCAAGAGAGAGAAGTGAAAGAGTCACCTGTGTGCGACGCAGAGAAGTGGAGCTGAAGGAGTGCATGGAGAGTGACTAAGGGATTGTGCAGAGAGTGCTAAGCTAGTCCCCCAAGGATCTCAAGGTCTCTTTGCAGTGTGCGGGCACCGATAGAAGGTATTCATTCCTCCCCCTTAGTGGAAGCTTGGTGCAAGGTGTGCACAAGGATAAGCTTGAAGTAGGTGGAGGTCTGGTGCAGAGGAGGCCGGCGGCAAGAAGACTTTGGGATATTTGGTATTTTGTAAACTGTTGAGCCCATAAAAGTCATGTTGGTCAAAGTCAACTACAGTCAAAGTCAAAAGGTCAAAGTAAATTGGTCAAAGTCAACAAGGTCAAGGTCAAAGTCAACAGGTGCAAAGTCAAAGTTCTAAAGTGCAGGTGTCAAAGTGCACACGTAGTGCACAATTAATGGTCCACAAAGGGTAAATTGGAGAAAGTGGGTTGCAGGTTGCAGAGGTATTTTCTCTAATTTCCCTAAGGTTCAAAGTGTGTTTTAAAGTGTTTTGAAAGGTTCAGGTGAACCCCCTCTTATGTGCAAAAGTGAAGAATTAAAAGGAAAATGTGAAGGTATGTGAAGCAGCAACGTACGCACAGGTGAAAGTATGGTCCCCCATTAAAAATTTTGGTTTTAGTCTAAAGTCAGTACAGGACAAAACAGTGAGTCGTTGGCTGCCACTTGTGAGGACAATCTTGGGACATCAAAGTGAGTACCAAGATACTATTGCAGTTAGTAGCATACGTGATCGACACACTCAAATCAAGGCAAGGTCTATTCTTGGACCAATCTTAGAGTGAGCAAGAGAAGCATAGTCTAAGTGAAGAAAGAGGGAGAAGTGAAAGAGTCACCAGTGTGCAACGCAGAGAAGTGGAGTTGAAGGAGTGCATGGAGAGTGACTAAGGGATTGTGTAGAGAGTGCTAAGCTAGTCCCCCAAGGATCTCAAGGTCTCTTTGCAGTGTGTGGGCACCGATAGAAGGTATTCATTCCTCCCCCTTAGTGGAAGCTTGGTGCAAGGTGTGCACAAGGATAAGCTTGAAGCAGGTGGAGGTCTGGTGCAGAGGAGGCCGGCGGCAAGAAGACTTTGGGATATTTGGTATTTTGTAAACTGTTGAGCCCATAAAAGTCATGTTGGTCAAAGTCAACTACAGTCAAAGTCAAAAGGTCAAAGTCAATTGGTCAAAGTCAATTGGTCAAAGTCAACAAGGTCAAGGTAAAAGTCAACAGGTGCAAAGTCAAAGTGGTAAAGTGCAGGTGTCAAAGTGCACAGGTAGTGCACAATTAATGGTCCACAAAGGGTAAATTGGAGAAAGTGGGTTGCAGGTTGCAGAGGTATTTTCTCTAATTTCCCTAAGGTTCAAAGTGTGTTTTAAAGTGTTTTGAAAGGTTCAGGTGAACCCCCTCTTATGTGCAAAAGTGAAGACAACAAAGGAAAATGTGAAGGTATGTGAAGCAGCAACGTATGCAGAGGTGAAAGTTTGGCCCCCCATTAAAAATTTTGGTTTTAGTCTAAAGTCACTAGAGGACAAAACAGTGAGTCGTTGGCTGCCACTTGTGAGGACAATCTTGGGACATCAAAGTGAGTACCAAGATACTATTGCAGTTAGTAGCGTACGTGATCGACACACTCAAATCAAGGCAAGGTCTATTCTTGGACCAATCTTAGAGATAGCAAGAGAAGCATAGTCTAAGTGAAGCAAGAGAGAGAAGTGAAAGAGTCACTAGTGTGCGACGCAGAGAAGTGGAGTTGAAGGAGTGCATGGAGAGTGACTAAGGGATTGTGTAGAGAGTGCTAAGCTAGTCCCCCAAGGATGAAGAGAAATCAAGTTCTCAAGTTTATTATGGAAGAGGTAGAAGCACTGGCAGAGGAAGAGTTGAGGCTTTGGAAGGGGAAGAGGTAATCAGAATAACAATAAGAAGGCTTGCTGGATATGTGGATTGAGTAACCATTTGGCTCATGACTGTTGGCATAATCAACAAGGATCAAATCAAAATCAGAATAGCAATAGCAGAGGCAGCGGTGGAAGATATCAAAGTTATTCTCAAAGAGGTAGACAAAATCAAAGAGAAGGCTACGGTAGAGGTGGAGAAAGAAGTTGGGGACATAATCAATCCTACAAACCATCTACTAGAATTATGCAAATGACACAGAATGAAAGTCATATATCATTAATGATGAATTCACTCAGCACATTAGATAAAGCAGATCTAAAGGTATTTTACATTGACTCTGGATGTTCTAATCATTTGTCAGGAAACATAGAATTGATGCAAGAATTTGAAAAAGGCATTTCTAGTCATAAAGTTCAAATAGGTGATAATACAAAACATAGTGTGCAATCAATTGGAAAAGTGAAATACAAGACTGGAGCAGATTTTCTAACCAGTGTTTTGTATGTTCCCACAATACCTAAAAATTTTATTAGTGTGGGACAGATAGTTGAAAAAGGTTTTCAATTCAGGTTTACAAATGAAGGAGTATTTGTTGAAGATCCAGAGAATGGATGTAATCAGATTGTTTGTGGTAAGAAAGAAGGTAGACTCTTTACTTTGAGAGTGCAAGGGAACATTGGTCAAGCTTTGCTCACACATGGTGAAGGAGTGATTACAGAACTTGATCTCTGGCATAAGAGATTAGGTCATTTCAATGAAAGAGGAATTAAAGCTATGGTTGCAAATCAGTCTGTACTAAGACTACCAAATGTGCAAATTCAACATATGATTTATAAATGTGAAGCATGTCAAATGGGAAAAGCTCATATGTTACCATTTTAGAAGAAAGGATTCAAACATGATGGAGTACTAGAGCTCATTCATACAGATGTATGGGGACCAACAAAAGAAGGATCTTCTAGTGGATCAAGGTATTATGTTCTTTTCATTGATTATGCTACAAGATGGATAACTCTGTATGTTTTGAAGGAAAGATCAGAAGTTTTTGGAGCTTTTAAGCATTTTCATGCATATGCAGAGAGAGTCGCAGGTCAAAAACTTAAGAGAGTGAGGTCTGATGGAGGGGGAGAATATTTCTCATAAGAGTTCAATGATTATCTTTGGAATGCAGGTATTAAGAGAGAAATAACCTACAGGTATACACCACAACAAAATGGTGTAGTAGAAAGAAGAAATGGGACTTTGGTTGAGTTTGCTAGAGCTATGTTGAAGGAGAGGAATTGTCGAAATTATCTTTGGGCTGAGGCTGTAAATACATCTACATATCTTGTGAATAGATTACCATGTATGGGGTAAGAAACCAACACTATATCATGTAAAGTGTTTTGCATATGCTTATGTGCCATCATAACTTAGACATAAACTTGAACCAAAGGCAGAAAAATATGTGTTCATTGGTTATGATGAAAAACAGATGGGTTACAGGTTGTGGAAATCCTCTAACCAAACAATTTCTTGTTTCTAGAGATGTTACATTTGATGAACAGAAAAGTTGGTATGTAGATCAAAGTCATAGAGTTGAAGAATTTGAATAAGAGGTAAGAAGATGTGAGAAAGGAAAATCAAGTGTGCAGCTGAATGAAGATGAAGAGTATATGCAAGCAAGTACATGCAGAAGTAGATTAACAAGAAGAAATGAAGAAGCTTCTATATTTGATGAAGAGGTGTATGCAGACACATATGAAGAATGTGAACCAAGGAGGTCAAGTAGAATAAGAAGGCAACCAAAAAGGTATTCTTATGATACTTCTTACATAACTCAGAAGAACTATGCATGGTCAAAGATGATGAAGAACCTCAGAACTATGATGAAGCAAAAGGTAAGAAGCAATGTGAAGAAGAAATGAAGGAAGAATTCAATGCATTAAAGGAGAACAAGACTTGGGAACTTGTTTCTAAACCAAATAGTAAGAAGGTAATTGGAAATAAATGGGTTTATAAAGTAAAGAAGCTTATAGATGGAAGTATAGCTAGATACAAAGCTAGATTGGTGGTGGAAAGCTATGCCCAAACTTATGGCATAGATTATGATGAGACATTCAGTCCTGTAGCTAAGATGTCAACTATAAGGACAATCATTGCTATTGCAACTTCAAAAGGATGGACTCTAAGTCAACTGGATATAAAGAATGCATTCTTGAATGGATACATATCAGATGAGGTATACATGGAAGAACCTCAAGGGTTTATAGATTCCAAGTATCCAAATTTTGCAGATTGAGAACAACACTCTATGGATTGAAGCAAGCTCCAAGAGCATGGAACTATAGATTAGTGAAGTATCTCAATGATCTTGGATATCAAAGTTCAAAAGTAGGTCCAAGTCTACTGATCAAAAGAACAGAGGAAGGTACAATCTACATTTGTATTTATGTAGATGACATTATAATCCCAAGTACTTCAGATGAAGGAATTAAGGAGGTAAAGAGATTACCTGAGAAACAATTCAAGATTAGTGATTTAGGATTATCATACTTTCTTGGTATGGAAGTCACTTATATGGATCATGGCACACACACACACACACACACACACACACACACACACACACACATATATATATATATATATATATATATATATATATATATATATATATATATATATATATATATATATATATATATATATATATATATATATATATATATATATATATATATATATATATATACACACACACACACACACACACACACATATATATATATATATATATATATATATATATATATATATATATATATATATATATATATATATATATATATATATATATATATATATATATATATATATATATATATATATAACAAGAAAGGTATCTTCTGAACCTATTGAAGAAGTTTGGCGTGGAAAATTGCAGGGATGCTTCAAATCCACTTGAAGTCAATCACAAGCTTAGTAAACATGATGGTGCAGAATACAAAGATATGAGGAAGTATCAATCTCT
Source organism: Ceratopteris richardii (assembly GCA_020310875.1). NCBI lineage: Eukaryota > Viridiplantae > Streptophyta > Polypodiopsida > Polypodiales > Pteridaceae > Ceratopteris > Ceratopteris richardii. Next base: position 23,953,746 of record CM035412.1, read on the forward strand.
TGTGGGTAGTTTGATTTATGCTACACTAACAAGACCTGATCTTAGTTATGTAGTGGGAGTTATGTCACAATCCATGCGTTGTCCAAAGGATCCACATTGGATTGCATGTCAAAGAGTTCTTATATATATCAAAGGAACCATAAAGGAAGGATTATATTATTCTTTTACTTCAGATTTGAAGTTGAGAGCCTATAGTGACTCAGACTGGGCAGGTAATCAAGATGACAGAAGATCAACTCTGTAAGGAATTGAACTCACAACCTCTTGGTTAGGAATGTGATGGGCTAACCACTTGCCCCAAAAGCCATGGTTGAGGATTACTTCCTAATCCTCTCTCTTAGGGTGTGGTTCAACCATCTCCTACCAGGATTATGTTACAAACTCATAGCTACATGATATACATTAGTGATAATCTTGTAAGTTGGTGTTCAAAGAAACAACATACATTAGCATTATCATCAACTAAAGTTGAGTACAAAGGACTTGTAGAAGGAGCTAAGGAGGTCATATGGATGCAGACATTATTCAAAAGCTTGGGCATTAATCAAGGTATACCTACAATACATGGAGACAACATGAGTTCACTTTATCTTGCAGCAAATCCAGTATTTCATGCAAGAACAAAACATATAGAGACACATTATCATTTCCTGAGAGAAAAGGTAATGGAGAAAGAAATTGAAAAGGAGTACATTTCTACAAAGGATCAGATAGCAGATATAATGAAAAAGAGCTTGGATGGTGTGAAGACCAGCAGATTCAAAAGTATGGTAGGAGTAAAAGACAAGAAGATGATATGAAGAATCAGAGAATGTCAATTAGTGATTGATGGGGAGCTGGTGGAGAACCAATCACAAATTGGACATTAATTTGAAGGTCAAACTCTAAGAAGAAAAGCACATGCCTATGTGAAGGGACAATTTCACACATGTACTATATCTGTAAAGTTAGACTTAACTTTAGTTCTAGAATTTTCAAAAGTCACGAGATTTAAAAATCTATATAAGTTAGTTTATATCAACAAACGCGATGAGAATGAGAGAGAGAGAGAGGATAGCACATGAGAGATTTTGTACGATTCAATATAGTCGGGCTTCTCTGAGTGGGAAAGCATCTTTAAACTTTTTAAGTTTCCATAGGTATCAAAAGGATATAGAAGTTCTGTGTATGAGACTCTCTCCTCCATCCCCATGCTTTGCCTATTGTGGTAATGAGTTTAAAAGTTCAAGTCTTCCAAGCAACTCGATGCCTGGCATCGAGTTTGTGTTGATAAGTCCTTATTTTATTCTTTGAGTTTTATCTACTATTAAATCTTCTTGAAAACATGAGGTTTCTAAAGCAAGCATCAAGTTTCAGTGTAAAGTCGATGCCTTGCATCGAATTCCCACATAAAAGTATTTTTCTTCATACTTGTGGTTCACAGGGGTATTTAAGGTGCTAAAAAAGTGGCTAAAAATACACCAATTTGATGCATGGCATCGAATTCTTGTTGCAAGTCGATGCTAAGTTGAAATTTTTTATTTTTAGACAGGCGCTTTTACTAAAACAGGAAAAATTTCCTATTTTGATAGTTATACATAGTCATCTTGTGAAGGCCATAACTTGGTGTGTAATGAAGCGTTTTTAGCAACTAATAGCTTGTTGGAAAGCTCTTTGCTTCTAATTTCATCTACCAGAAAACCTGGGCTAAATAATATTTGTATTAAGAGAAAGCAAAAGAGTGAAGGTCTGTCATTTTAGTGACTAGAAATTTTTGAAGAAGTAAAGTTCTCAGTTTAAGCAATCATTTCTCAAAGTTTGGAGAAGCATTGAGTTAATGGTGACCATAGAGGTGGTCTAATGACACATTAATTCATTTCTTGTGATGTTTCATACATCAAAAATCATTTGGTTTTTCTCACATGGTATCAAATCTCATGAAGGTGTAGAAGATTGCAGAGATCATGGAGGCCAAGGAGTGAACTCTAGCATTTCTGGAAGGAATGCTTCAACATTCAAGCTTGTGAGAGGTAAATGATTCAATATCCAAATTTTTTGGTAGGTAAAGGCTTCAACATTGGAGTTCTTGGGAGGAAAGGATTCAACCATACAACTTGTGGTAGGCAAAGGCTTCAATGATAGAGTTCTCAGGAGGCAAAGGCTTCAAGGCTTCAAGTTAATGGGACATAAATGCTTCAACACTATGGAGGTGTTAGCATCTAGAAGTGGAAGTGGAAGTGGATTTGATGCAATGGATTTGGAAATGCAAACAATATGGGTTCATCCACCAGCCTTCAGTGAAGGCAAGTTAGATGGCACAAATTATTTGCTTTGGAAGTTCAAGATTACAATTATCCTTGATTCTTATGATCTTTTCAAGATGGTGATGGGAAGTGCGCAAGAGTCTTAACCTACCTTTGACCCATTGGATCCAAGTATTGTGATTCCCCCAAATGCAAAGCTTCTACAAGCTTGGAAGATAAGGAATGAAAATGCACTACATTATATAGTGAGCAATTGTTTGGACTCTATTCTACCTTTTTATTCAACATATATCCAAAGCAAGTGAGGCATGTAATATATTGAGGAGTCACTATGAGGTTCATAATCAAACATGCATTCAAAATTTAGAAAATCAATTCGAATCAGAGAATTTTGCAAAAGAAGAGAATGTTAAGGCATCCATTACCCATATCAAGAAGCCATGTGATGGAATGGCTTGTGAAGGGATAGGGAAGACTAGCAAGGTTCTAGCTTGAATGTGTCTCCAAAATTCTCCACCAAGTATGATGGAATTGTAACTACTCTCAACACTCAAGTGAGACCTCAAGCTTTGATATTTGAGGAGTTGTATTCAATATTAATGGAAGATTATTTGTATCTTAAATCCCAAGTAAGAAGTAGCCAAGAAGATGCTACATTCTCCATCAATGCATCAGGTAAAGCTGGTTCCTCAACCAAAGGTAAGCGTGCAAAGAGGATAAGTGGTAAGAAGAAGCTTCAAGGATAGTGCTTCCATTGCAAAAGAAAGGGACAATTAATTTTAGTTGTCATGTCAAGAGGATAGATGAAGAGTGTAAGGAGAAGACAATAGATGTTACTAAAGCAAAGCTGGTATGCTCCTCAACATGAAAAGAATATTTTGTGGTTCATGGGTACTAGAAAATGGTGCATCTCATCACATGGCCAATGAGAGAGATCAATCTAGCTATATGTAGCCTCAACAAGAACAAGAACCCATCACACTGTCCAAGACAATATTGAAGGAAATGCAAAAGCAAGGTATTGTTCTTCATCACTTACCTATGGTGAATGGAATGAGGGAACCTTTTAGAGCTTGTATGATGGGCAAGCAACAAAGAGAAACATTCCCACAAGAGTTCAAAGTCTCTTCTAGTGTTGGTATATGCCAACTTGTGTGGTTAGATGTCTATACAGACCTTGGGAGGATCTTTCTACCTTGTCATTGTTGAGGACCATAATAGGGAGATGTGGATGTACTTTCTTTGTGATAAGGATCAAGTTTTTGTTAAGATTAAAGAACAACAAAAAATTATGGAAAATGAATCAAGGAAAAGTGTGAAAAAGCTTGGAATATGAGGTGGTGGTGAGCTCCACTTAGAGGAGTTGGAAGGCTTTTGCAAGTGCAAAGGGATAAAGTGTCAATCAATGACACCTCACATATCACAACATGATGTCATTATGGAATGCAAGAGTCACACCATTGTTGAGATAGCAATGTGTATGAGGGGAAGCAAGAGCTTCCCTAATCAAATAAGAAAGAATCATCACGGAGCTTACATTTGTAAGAACCCATCTGTCTCACACTTTGGAATTTTTGAGAGTGTATGCTATGCTCTTGTCCGAGATCAAAGCAGGAACAAGTTTGAATCAAAAGAAAGAGGTGCATCTTCCTAGGTCATTTTGAAAAGCAAAGGGCTTTCATATTGTATGACCACGAGGCAAAGAATATCAAAGGGAGTCGCGATGTTGTGTCTATGGAGTAGCCACATATAGTGGAGAAAAAGAAAGGAGCTTCCACTTTATCATCAAGCAAAGGAGTAATTCACTACGTACCTAGCCCAAGAGTCATCCCTACCTATGAACAAGAGGAAGCATCATCATTACATGGTGAGAAGAGATTCTACCAACTTAAAATCACCCAAACAGATTGGTTGTCATTGCAATGGGCGGAGAAGCTCTATTGTCATAGTAATTCTATGCAAACAACTATTGAAGTGAAGGTAGAAGGAAAAAGGAGATACAAAGAATAGAGGAGAAAAGATGGGCCTCTAGTCACATAGTGAGTATAAACATGATGGTTGAGATTATGAAGGGATTGATGAAGACAAAAATTGAAGATGAAGCACTTGTAGATTCGGCATGGAAGGAGGTTATGCAAGCCAATTATGATAGCCTAATGAAGAATGAAGCATGGGAGGTCACTAGCACCAAGTTGGCCTAGCACGTAAAGGAGATAATAGAAGGAATCTCGGAATGCTATCAAAACACATTGGTAATAGAAGGACTTTCACTAGTCAAGGGTGTTGGTTTTCAATACTCGTTTGCTTTAATGAACACTATTTGCATCATACTAATTATAGTAGCTCAGATGGAGTGGAAAGTTTTCATGTTACATATCAAATCAGAACCTTTGAATGTTGACCTCAAGGAGGAGGTATACGTGTCTCAACCACGAGGGTTTGAGGCTACAAATTCAAAGGACATATTATGTAAGTTGAAGAAGGCATTGTATGTGATGAAACAAGCCCTAAGATCATTGTACTAGAAGATAGATATTGGGAGCTATATGAAAGCCTTATGGAGTACCATGTAGAATATTAGTTTTGGAGCCAAACTTTTGTGAAGGCTTAGCAATAGACCTCATGAAGGAAATTCAAGAGTTGGCACGCAAGTACACTTGAGAAGGATGTTGGCGATAGTATGCTATCCAATCAAGAAGAATGCAAGAGGTACCCTCAATAAAGTGCTTACAAAGGATCTACTTCATATACATCTTTGAAGACTTGGAATTGTGCCAAGGAGATAGTTCATCTTTGGGTGGACATTGAGGGGGGGTTGTTAGACATGTTCAATGCTCCACCCTGTTGGAAGACTTGGCATCACGCCAAGAAGGTAGTTCACCTTTTGATGGACATGGAAGGTGGGTGTTAGACATGCTCAATGCCTCACCCTTATGTAGCTCCACCATTTTTCCATGACACTCTATTTTGTAAGGGCCCCATTATGAGAAGAAGCCATGTGAGAGAGTCTTGGACATTGGTAGGTTCTTGACTTTGAGGTCAAATGAAGTCTAGATTAGACCGTATATGGATAGTTAGGAAGGTTACTTCTAAGAAATTGGATTTGGGATTGATCCTATGAGAGGATCAACCCAAATCAAGGGCTAGAAACAAAAATAATTTCTTAACTTGGGGAAGGGTCTATTTGATGTGCACCATTGGATCTAGACTTGATCCTAAGTGTGCATTAAGGAAGATCAAGGTCAGCAAACAAATGGTTGTTGATCCTATCTTTCTACCATTGGATTTACCCCATAGATCAATGCTGGAGATTATTTTTGGCATGGATCAAGCAACCACGACCCTAGAACATGGGTAGGCCAAATTAGGCTTTGAGGAACTCATAAGGATGGTGCCTGCCCCATGTAGGATTATCATTTGTAGTGTTTAGAACCATTAGGGTATCCATCTAAGTACCCATTGTGTTGGCCTATAGCCCTTCACCTAGCTTCTATCTAGATCACCATCTAAGCTCTCTATAGGAAGTGCATGGGTGGATAGAACCATCTACCTCCTTAATGTTTGAGTTCCATTGTATTAGAGTTATGAGTTTGAGTTGAATGGAGTTGAGTTCATCTTCTATGCATCTTGATTCCACTGTCCATTGTAACCATATCTCTTGCATGTTCCCATGAGTAGCAATATCTCTCTTTCTCTCTAACCTTGATCCTATATATGTTGTGGTAGTTCCTACATGGTATTAGAATTGCACCACTAATTCATCATTATTCATCATTTGGTTTTTCTTACAAATGATGTCTTAAAGTTTCATTTTTTCCCTTATTCAAATCTTTGTAAGTAAAGGGTTCTTTGCATCAAAGCAATAGTCAACCTCTAAAATCTCCATTCTTTGCTTTATGAGACAACTCTCATGTTTTCTATCAAAAGCCAGTGTCTACACAATCCAAGTTATAACTTGTCCATAACCTCGAAGTTCACTTAGGCTCTCATTTATTATTACTTAAGGCATGTGACCCTGCCTAGTCTAGCATCGTTTATCATCGTATGTATATATGTATGTATATGTATATGTATATGTATATATATGTTGGAGGAGTCCGATCCCCAAACAGTGAGAGGAGTCATTAGAATAATCTTTAAGCAAAAGGTGTTGGCAAGCGTGGATAAAATGAATGGCTTTCATATCATTGAGAGGAAACCGATCCCCAAACAGTGCAGCATGCACAAGTGTTTTTTTAGATTTGATTTTCTCGTGAATTCGTAGCTATACCGACTTAGTCTTTCATAGCTTCTCATGGATTTTGATGCCGATTGTAGATGTCGTGCTTTTTTAGTGCTTTTCAATACATGGCGATCGTGTTTAGCTTTTCAAAGAGTGTTTCTTTGGAGCCTCAACACTATTATATAAGAAGTTGGAGCCTCAACACTACTATAGAGAAGAGACAATCTATTGTTCAAATCATCTTCTCAAGGAGCTCTATCAAGTGCTCAATGCTAAGGAGGAGATCTTGGAGGTCCTCTACATGAGGAAGTGTTTCTACACTCTTGGAGGAGGTGTGCTCTACATCAAGAGATCATGGAGGAGTTCGTATCAGCTTACCATCAACATCAGTTGCTGAGTTACTATGAGTAACAAGTCTATCTCTGTTCCTACTTGTTAGTTCACTAGTTTCTGATTTAGGGATAATTAGAATTCGAGTTTGTCGTAAAAAAGTTCTAAATTGCTCATATTCTCCATATTCTCACATACACACTCTTCATACCTCTTAGGCATACAATCTCTTATACCTAGTTCCTATTTCAGATATTGTGAGTTTGTATCATATTCACACATTGTAATTTGACATTGGCATATAGATAGTGTAGGTGCATCCTAATTTACTGGTACACTTTTGAAATTTTGTCTATTCTCTCTCTATCTCACACTCATCATCTTTTTGAGTCTTAAGGTGTGTATGTTAAGGTTCATGTGTTGGAAGATCCTCTAAATTTGTGATTCATTATTATTGTGGCCCACCCCACTTCCAACATTTGGTATCAGAGCATAGTTGACATACACACTTAACAAGATGAGTGATTATAGACTTGAGAATGAAGACAAGCTTGGGGGCATGTCTAACTATCCAATGTGGATTTTTACGATGATGAATCTGTTAGTATCAAAGGACTTATGGAACATTGTCAATGGCACTTATCCAATGCCAAGACAATTCGGAGAAGAGGATACTTCATCTTCTAGAAGAACCCTTGTTCTTATTTCTACTCAATAGGAGGTTAGTGAAGAAGAAGGAACTACTTCATCATCTAGAGTCTGTACTACTATCAGATTACTTCCTATAGAAGAGCAATCCATATGGGATTCAAGGGATGCACTAGCGCTTTCATATATTTCTATGGGAGTCAAGAGGCATATTATACCTCAAATCACGTCTTGCAAAACCTCTCGTCAAGCTTGGTTGGAGTTAGAGAGTCTCTATCAGAGCAGAAATCTTGCTAGGAAAGCTCATCTAAGCAGACAACTAGCCAACACAAGGATGAAAGTTGGTGAGTCAGTTTAGTCACACATTCTGAAGCTTAAAGATTTACGAGATCAATTAATTAATGTTGGAGTCAATGTTTTAGATGAGAAGATCGTAAATACACTTCTAAACTCACTTCCGTCTTCATATCATGCTTTTGTCACTTCTTTATCTCTCTCTACAAGAGATAGAGAACTTTCATTTGAAGAACTACAGTTCATGTTACTTAAAGATGAAGAGCAACAAAAGGGAATGGAAGAGAATGATGAAGCCATGTTATCATCATCGAGGGGAAAGAAGAAGAAGGACAAGAAGAGTCAGCAATCCAAGAAGGAAAGTAAGTCCCGTATATTTCCTTTCTATTCACACTTGTGGGAGCTTCTTTTCTTTCCCGAGCTCTCTTATGAAGCAAAAAGAATGAATTTATAGTGCGTCGCAAGATACAACATGCAAAATCAAACTCAAAATGTCTTGCTTGAAGGCGCTTATCCCAAATAATTCAAACATTATTTCTTCAATTTTCACAGAAAGAATGGAGCCCAAAGTCCCTTTGTGGTAGGGAATTGTTCTTGCACTAAACGTAAAGTCAAAACCTATCGATTATTTCTCAAGATGCTTTCTTGATTGATAGATAATATGACCCGTTATGGTTATAGGCATATATATAAGATGGGGGAAAAAACCTCCTAAAGAGGGAAAATAGTGCCCTGATAGTCCTAAGTGTGTTCACACACCACAATCAAAATATTTCAACAAATCCCCCTAGGAGGGATGAAGTGACAAAGAAGTTCGCACTCATGTATAAGGAAGCGCCAAGCTGTGTGGAAAGAGATCAATCCACAAAAGGAAGTAAGCCCAAAGATTTGCAAAAAGCCTTAAACATCTCTCAAGGCAAGGCCTTTGTGAAAAGATCTGCAATGTTATCCTATGTGGGCACATACGACAAACTAGTATCCCCTACAAAGAACCTCCCTGACCTAATGATAATGCACCTCGATGTGTTTTTTGTGAGCATGGAACATAGGGTTTGTCGCAATTGCCAATGCGCTATGACTATCAGTGAAGATGATGGTGGCAAAAGACTAACCAATACCCAAATCAGCCAAAAGGCATCTGAGCCACACACACTCAACATCACTATGAAAGCTACCCTACACTCAGCCTCACAACTAGAAGTGTCCATAGTAGGCTACTTCTTACTCAACCAAGATATGCATACCAAGCATGAAGCAAAAACCACTAGTGGAAGCATGAGTGTCATAAAAACCAGCCCAATCAGAGTCAGAGAAAGCATGTAAATCTAGCAATAATGATTCCTCTTGGGATAATAGGTACCACTCAAGTAGCAAAAGATGCACTTAACTACCTACCAATGCTTGACACCTAGGGGATGTGTAAACTTGCTCATCTGAGAGACAACAAGCTGAATATCAGGTTGATTTATGCATAAGTAAATCAAGCATCAAATAGCCTGTTGATAAAGAACAACAACAAATGCATCTCCAACATCATGAAGACTCAACCATAAACCTATTTCCATAGGGGTGGCAATAGGTTTGTAGTCTTCAAGGCCAAAAGATAGCAATAATGTGTCAATATATTTTGTTTGACACAATGCTATTCTGCCATCAACATGCATAAATTGAATGCTAAAATAATGATGCAAATGCCCCGAATCTGACATCTCATAAGAGGCATGCAAATCAACCTTAAAATCAGCAACATGCTTCTCGTTAGGACCAGTACATAGCATGTCATCAACATAGACAACAATCATCAAAAGCACATCATTTGCATGCTTAACATATAAGATGCTCTCAGTTGGACTATTCTCAAAACCATGTGCAATCAAGCAAGCATTCATACCAAGTGCATGGCATTTGCTTCAAACCATATAATGCCTTTTTCAAACTGCACACCTTGTTTTCATGCCCTTTCTGTACAAAACCATGGTGTTGAAATACATAAAATTCTTCATGTAAGTCACCATTCAGAAATGCAATTTTAATGTCCAACTAATGTAAATTCCAACCATGATGAGCTGCAAGTGCACAGATTCTATGAACAGTGGTCATTTGACATGTGGGAGCAAAGTTCTCATAAAATCAATGACTCTCTCTTGAGTATAACATTTTGCAACAAGGCTAGCCTTATACCTATCAGTTGTTCCATCAGACTTATACTTCAGCTTGTGTACCCATATGTCTCTCAAATGAGCAGGTTCATGCATTGCCCAAGTGTCAAGCATTGGCAGGCCGTTAAGCGCATCTTTCGCTACTTGAGTGGTACCCAATTACTTGGATCGTTTTATCCTAAGGGGGATCAATACCACCGGATTTACATGATTTTTTTGAATCTAACTGAGCTGTTTGCTATGACACTCATGTGCCTACTAGTGGTTTTTGCTTCATGCTTGGTAACTCATGCATATCTGGGTTGAGCAACAAGCAACCTATTGTGTCCACTTCTAGTGGTGAGGTTGAGTATAGGGCACCTTTCACAGCGACTGTTGAGTGTGTGTGTGGCACAGATGCCTTTTGGCTCATTTGGTTGTTGGTTAGTCTTCTTCCACCACCATCTTCACTGACAATTAGAGTGCATTAGGAGTTGCAATAAAAAACCCTATGTTCCATGCTCTCTCAAAGCACATTGAAGTGCATTATCAGTATGTCAAGGAGAGATTTTCTACTAAGGAGATCAGTTTGGCATATGTGCCCACACATGATAACAATGCATATCTTTTCACAAAGGCTTTGCCTTGGGAGAATTTTGAAGCTTTTCGCAAAGCTTTGGGCTTAGTGGATTGATCTATTTGAACAGAGCTTGGGTCTTCCTTACACATGAGTGCCAACTCCTTGTTCATCGCATCACTCCCAGGGGGATTTGTTGATATATTTCAATAATGATGTGCTGAACACAGTAAGACCATTGGGGCAATTTTTCCTCTCTTTAGGAGGTTTTTTCCCTCGGCTTGTATATATGCCTATAACCACATGTCACTTATCTTTGTACATTCACTTGTTAATACATTTAGTATTGTGTGTTGTGCTCTGAGCTTCTTCATCTTCTTCCTATGCTTTATGATACATGAAATCTCACATTTATGCTATGCCATAAACCTTAAAATATCATATCAATCCAGTTTCAACCTAATCTTTTTTTAACTTTAAATGAAATTTGGAAGTTTGGTCTTAGGCTTACTTTTTTTCGGTGTGGAAATAACAACACACACACTCTAGTGAGACGCCCTTTATCTCACACGTTGAAAGATTCATATAGATAAGGGTTGAACAACAGTTACATTGAAAGATCAAAGTGTTAGTATTACACTACTTGAAGCTGTTACTATTACACATTCACAGTTCAATAGAGCGATTTTTTTTTTTAACAAAGTTAGATCATTGAGATATACTCTTTCTGATGGGTTGCGTTAATTTGAAAGTACAATGAAGAGCTTAGAACCCATTGGACCCCTCGAATTCTACGTAAGCAAGAGTAAGATGTTTAGCATCTACTTAGATATAGAGCCAAAGGCTTGCTAAGAGTAAAAATTGGGTAGGAAAGACCTAAGACCAGAATGAAAAGACAAAAACTAAATAGGAACGACACTAGACCAAAATGAAAAGACAAAAACTAAGTAGGAACGACACTAAGGCCAAAATGAAAAGACTGGTTTTGATAGGCCCTTTACCACCGTCGACAAATTTGAAAGGAGATCGGAGAAGACATCTGTCGCGCTGTCGTCACCAACAATGACGTGTTGTAGCAAACAACGGTGGTAACTGGATCAAAGCCGCTCTCCGAGAAGAGCAGCAGCACCATCAAAGCTCTTCATCCTCTTTCAACAACGTTTGCAGACCATAGTGAAGCGAGCAGCGGTCAGTCGCGGTTGACGCTACTGGCGACTGATGGCTCACCTCGCGATGGACGCTGGCCAACCGCACAAGGTCGCAACTAACGATTGATAGCGAACTTGTTCCCTCCCTAAGCGAGATGCGGTCAGTCGCGATTGACGCTACTGGCGACTGATGGCTCACCTCACGAGTCACGACTCACGATGGACGCTCTTGACGATTGACGGCCCACCGCACACCAACTAACGATTGATAGCGAACTAAACTTGTGCCTGTAATTTTAACTGGCGATTGACAACGAACTAAAACTGTTCCCTCCCGAGCCACCTCTTGGGACCGACAGCTGTTAAACCCTTCACGAACTATCGGGCTTGCGTGGCCACCTCAGTGTACTTGCTTGGTTTTAGTAGCACTGCTTTAACTAGTACTGCTAGCCGGTACTTCTTTTGCGTGTTCTCTCGCTTATTCATACTAAAGAGGACTCCAGGATAAGAGGGAAAACTAAGGCACCTTGGGGAAAAAAAGAAAGAAAAGATCATAAATGTTGGCAATCTACTCCTTTAATGCTCATGAAGAGGAATCTTAAAGAATAGACATAGCCCTTTGCTTACTCGTGGTCTTCTTTTTCTCTCTAATGTCGACTTTTATCCCCTCACTAGTCTTGAGCAACGTGGCCCCACCAGAGCTCCAGTGCCCCCTCGGGATGGATTCTGTCTCTTCGGACATCGACCCTTTGGTGGTATCTTTGTGTAAAGATTTCGTGGTGGCAAAGCAAGAAGAACTGATGAAAACTTGTCTAATCCGCCAAGTTTTTGGCCCTAGGCCCCCTCTAGAAAGTGTGAGAGCTTGGCTTCGCAAGGAGTGGTTCCTGCGTGGCTTAATTGTGTGCAAATGTCAATTCCTACCGGCGAATCACTTGCTTGTAGTGTTTGAGAATGAAGAGATGGCCTTTCAAGCCCTGCAAGCCGGCTCCTGGCAAGTGGGCCGGTCCACCCTTTGCCTATTTAAGTGGACCCAGACTTTGTTCCGAATAGATCAAAGCCGCTTCGTTACCCGCTCTGGGTGGAGCTTCCCAATCTGCCGTACTTTTTGTATGGATTTCTTTGAGAAATCGTTTCACCGATCGGTCGCCCGATGGCCTCAAGAGGGGATGTAGGGGGGTTAATCTATGATGGTGCTCAACATTCTTTCAACGCAAGATGGCACCCATAGATCTGTGTTGAAACAGACCTGAATCAGGTCCTTCCCTCGAAAATCTCCATTAACTGTGGAGATGGTAAGACTTGGACACAGGAGGTTACTTACAAGAATCTGCCAAACGCATGGTTCCATTGCGGGCATCAAGGTCACAGGATCAAAGATTGCCCCTTGAAGAAAAGTACCAATAAAAACAAGCTTAAACCAGATGGGACACTGGATCCTTTCCCTCAAGTTGACACTCGAGGCCAGCCCCCTCCGATGGAGGAAGAAAACGGAACTCGCATTGCTGAGACAGATTCAGAAGGATTCACTGAAGTAAGATGCAGGAGGAAAGTCAGCCCTCGAAGATCAACAGCAAGGAACACTACGACAATTGCTCATTCAAATAACATGTACTGTAACCTAGAAAAGGAGATTAATGAGGTCGACTTCCCAGGGGACAACCATTTTGAAGGAGACCCCACTGATAATACCCATGGGTGCTCTACCAGCAAAGAAGACAACCAAGAAGGTTACATCATGAGTAAAGAGGAAGGCTTCACTACTAGCAATGAAGACAACCCAGATTGTGAAAGCTCCTTCCTTGGTCCTACCCTTCCGGTATGCATTCCAAGTTTACCGCAACAAAAGTCAAAGCTTAAAGGAAAACAACCAGCGGGCTTGCCATGGAAGAGCCCCCTCAAGAGTAGGATCTTAAGTCAAGAAGTTGGGAGGAAAAAAGAAGATCACAAGAAGAAAAAAGATTGGGTCCCTCCCCTCAAAGAGGGCAACCATCAACAATGAAATTCACATCACTAAACGTCTGGGGTTTGTCGGACCCGTCAAGAGCGGCGGCTCTCGGCCAGTGGTTCAAAGACAAGTGCCTCAACCCTGACTTTATCTGCTTACAAGAGGTTAAAATTGACGGAGAGGATCTCCAGAAACGGCTTAAATGCATTTCTCCAAACCACCTTTGGTTCTCCACTTCTCACCCTAGGGGAGCGGGGGGTGTTGCGATCGGTATTGGTCACTCCTTGTTTGGCAGTGTGACTTCGACTTTTGAAGGTCGGAATCATCGTTGGATTGCTCCCTCTATAGGATTCCCTTTTCAGTTCACCGTGGTCTCAATTTATGCCCCTAATGGAGAAGCAGACAGAATTGATACTTGGGCTTCTCTCGACTCCCTCTCACATAATGTTTTGATTTGTGGGGACTTCAACATGGTTGAGTTTCCTGAGGACCGATGGAATAACAAGGGAAAAATTATTGATGGCCAGGAGAAAGAGATATGGGATAAAATCAAACTCCATCTCGACCTCGTCGAGGTGAAAGACATGAAGGGGTTCTCTTGGTCAAATCTCCATTTGGGGGACTCTTTGAGGAAAGCAAGACTTGATAGATATTACATCGATCAAAACACCATCCTCCAATGGGGTATTCCTTCGATTTCCCAACACATGGACCTGACTATCTCGGACCACTACCCGATTACTCTGTCCTTCAAACCGATTCCCATGCTCCAGAAAGCCCCTTGGTTTCATGCTTGTCAGACATCATTTTCCCTCCCCTCTGTCCACCAAGAAATCTCTGCAGTGTGGGCGGAAGCCTTTGCCTACTGTAATGAATCCGCTAAGTGCTGGAGAAGCGCAGTGGAAAGGACTCGAAAAATTCTGATCAGGACTCAAAAGGCTATAAGAGATATCCGGAAAAGAAGAAGAGAAACGGTGTATCGGAGGCTCTCACGGCTTGAAGAAGAGGTGAACAAAGGTAACTTACAATGCCAACAAGGTCTTTTGAAAATCAGGGGAAGACTAAGATTAGAAGAGGAGGTTCAAAGGAAAGATCTTCAAATATTCTTCAAAGATTGGTGGGCGGGGAAGGCCGACAAACATCAAAAGAGATGTGTAACATCCTCAAAAGGAAACAAGCTAGAGAATCCATCCCCTTATTGGTCGACAACAATGGAACCGAATGTAGCACGGAAGTTGAGAATAGATCGATCATCATCAAGCACTTTACCCATCTTCTCGGCATCTTGACTCCTCTTTCCCCGCATAGGCGTGACTCTATGGCAACCATCTCTAGGGTTGCCCAAGCTAGAATCCCATAGAACATGATTTCACTACTGGATGCTAACATTTTCGAGAATGAAATTATCGAGGTTATTGATGCTCTTCCCAATGGGAAAAGCCCAGGTCCTGATGGCCTCACCAATGAGTTTTTCAAGTCCTTCAAACATGAGGTGGCCACCCCACTACGTCTTGTGTGGCAAGAGCCCTCCCTGAGTGTCTTAATAATGGAGTCATCAAGTTAATCCACAAAAGGGGAGATAAGAACAAAATTGAAAACTGGAGACCGATTACCATGCTCCAAACAGGATACAAGATAATTGCAAAAGTTATCGCCAACAGAATCTCTTGTCATTTAAAGTCATGGCTTTGTGAGGACCAGAAAGGTTTTATCAAAGGTAGATCTATACTTGAAGCAATTGTCGACATTTGGGAAGGCCTTGTGTTTGCTGAGGAGTCTGCACAAGATCTGCTATTCATTAAGATTGACTTCGACAAAGCCTATGACAGATTGGAATGGGACTTTATTCTTCAATCATTGAAAGACCTTGGATGCAGGCAAAAGTTCACGAAGATGGTTTGCACTCTTCTTGGAAACGCTTCAACTAGAATAAATATCAACGGTAAGCTCTCTGAGCCCATTCGTTTAAAAAGATCAATCAGGCAAGGCTGTCCTCTGGCTCCATTACTCTTTGCTATCGCCTCAAATGGACTCAGTCGTCTATTAAAGCATCACATGGATGCTGGCAATCTTAAGGGTCTCTCCCTACCTCTAAATCACGGCCAAATGATTGCGAGACTCTTTGCCGATGACATGAATGCCTTCGTGCACAACGATACAAACAGCATTGAGGTGTTTTGGTGGTGCCTCGACACCTTTTGTGTGGCATCAGATTCGAAAATCAACCATGCTAAAACTGCTTTTAGAGCAATCAGCGGACCTACACCCCAATTGTTGTTAGATCAAGGGTGTCAAGTTATCCCTAGAGTCAAGTCTTCCGTCTCCTCGGCATTCCGATGGGATTCGACATCTCAATGGACCAACAATGGAACTGGGTGCTATCCAAGCTAGATAGCAAACTAAATCATTGGAAAGGTATGCAAGTCAACTTGGCAGGGCGTGCTATGGTTGTTAACACTTTTATGCTTTCTACAACTATTTACTTTATCTCGTGTTGGAGACCTAAGGAGAAAGACTTGGCCAAAGTGGAAAGAATCTGCAGAAACTTCCTTTGGACTGGTGACCTTAACAGGAGGGGGATTCCCAAAATCAAATGGGAAACTTGCATTAGCCTGAAAGACTCAGGGGGCTTGGGAGTCTTGGATATCGCAGGGTTGGCTGACAAGCTAGTGGCAATGTGGCTTATCAAGGCTTGGAGCAATAGTGAGTCCTCTTGGGCTAAATTGATCTTCAGAAACATGGAGGACCTTACCTTGGTTGGCCTTCCTGGTTGGAAGGACATTGGGATTCTCACGCTTTTGTTCTCCCGCCACCCGGTGTCCCCTAAAGGCTCTAGCCTCGTGTGTTCTTTATGGAAGAGTTGGAACAAGGCCAAACAATTCATCAGAATTAGCGAGGAGTGGAAGTGGGCGGTTGGGATAAGACAAAATGACTCTATCTGGTTCCCGATCGGTGGCATTAGGGGGTTGGAGTCTTGGAACCTCCAAACTGCAAAGCGGTTATGGAACAAGGGGTTCAAACAGTGGAAACAAC
This sequence comes from Ceratopteris richardii, assembly GCA_020310875.1. Lineage (NCBI taxonomy): Eukaryota > Viridiplantae > Streptophyta > Polypodiopsida > Polypodiales > Pteridaceae > Ceratopteris > Ceratopteris richardii. The sequence continues at coordinate 23,970,324 of CM035412.1, forward strand.
TCTGGAAACAAGAGACCAGCCAGTGGATTAGGTTCGAAGACTTGGACCCGAGACTTAGAGTTACCCTAGAGGAATGGACTCTTCTTCAAGGCAGGTGTTTAGCATGGGACCGCGCAACTACCTGCCTTCTATGTGGTCAGGATCTTCCTTGCCTGGAGGGCTTCAAATGGAGCAATGGAAAGAAAGTATCCAGAATCCCCAGCTTCAAAGAGAACTCAGATGTTCATCACACTCTTAACAAGAGATGGTGCCTTTCTTGGACCAAACTTCGTTGGGAACTAAAGTTCATGTCTATTTGGCACCCCCGATTGAGATCAAAAAGTCCGTTCTCATGTGGCAGATCTTACACAAAGGTATCTGGTCTAATGCAAGGGCTAACAAAATTTGTGGTGTGCCGCCATGGTGCAAGCGTTGCCATCGATGCATCGAAGTTTTAGCTCACCTATTCTTCGATTGCCCCAAGTCCCATGTTATCTGGCGTCACGTGTCCCGGATATTGAGACTCACGCACCAAATCAATTGGCAACAGGTGTTGTTGGGTGAGGCAGTCGGCTGCTCATCGAGGCTGTGGAATGCCATTAGGGGTGAGACCCTTTGGAAGATTTGGAGGGAGCGATGTGCTATCAATTTCGGCCAAACTCCTAAGGAATGGTCCATCGAGAAATCCTTGTTTTTTCTAGGTAAAAGGATCTCTTGTGATAAGAGATCTCCACCGTTTAGACACCATTGTATTTATCTCCTCGAAAACAACAAGTTGAAACCCAAATGGGTCCCACATGAGGGTGATGATAGATTTATCGGCCTCATTTGTAATGCCCTCTAGCTTCGCATGCGCCTCCCCGGCATTGTGGGATTTGGGGGGTCCCTTGGGCACTAGTCCCATTCATTTGTAACTTTTCTTCTTTATTTTAATTAAAGTCCGGGAGAATAGGCTAAGGCCGAACTTCCTTTTATTAAAAAAAAAAAAAAATCAACAAAGAGCTAACGTATCATCAAAGAATCTGATTTTCATATTACCGCATGACGTGATGAAGGATGTAGTGCATGTGGCAGTCCATAAGACTCGAGCTCACGCCCCTCCATGCTTTTCTTTGGCCACTAGTTCATTTTCTCTTCCGAATTAAATTTGTAGTGTTTTTCAACAAGATACAAACAAACACACGTATGCATTTTCTCTTCCGAATTAAATTTGTAGTGTTTTTCAACAAGATACAAACAAACACACGTGCATACGTGACAATGGGCGAGCCCGAAGAGCGGATGCGGAACTGTGGATAACCGTGACAGAAATGTCTATGAAGTCTCTTCGTGGCGTCATGCACGATGCAGCAGCAGAGCTTCGCTGTGACCAGCGAAAAGGCTGCCTCGGCTGAGTTCCCGAGTTTAACTCTTCAGTCATATCCCCTGTCTGTCTGTCTGTCTCTGTTCCTCTGCGAGAGAGAGAGAGTGGCCTTCAGGCTTCAACTTGAAGTAGATGTACTCTGAAGTTGTCAGGACTCTCTTTAAATTCTCATGCGCAATTGTTAAAAGCAGTTATTCACGAGCTGGCAGCATGACTCAGCGGATCAAATACGAGTGAGTGGGCAAACATACATTCACCCTTTTTTTTTCTTTTTTTTTTGAGAAGCTCGATTTTTCAGCTACTCAAAAAACAATTTCCACACTCTCGGATATCCTTTAGATTTCTTTTTTTTTTTTAAAATGAAGTTTGATCTTGCTTCCATGATGGCTTCAATCAATTGAAAGTACAATACTAAGGGCATAGCATCTACACTCAAATCCCACCTTCAGCATTCGGCAACAGTGTTGTATTTTGACGGGCAGCCCTACCCTTCATTTTTGCAAGTTAATACAATTTCTTACTTGTATATTACAATTTTAGTTCATTTTTTGACGGTTAATAAAAATCAGTAGCTTTATTTTATGTTCAAAAACACCTAAAGCGGGCAATACGGCCGTCAAAAATCAATACTGTTCGGCACTCTAACCTCTCCTTTGTGAAATACGGAGGGCCTTACAATTGTTTTTTTCAATACATTCAAGATGGGGAGATTAGGCTTCGGCGAACTTCCTTAGAAAAAAAGGTATCAGTTAGAATGCAGCTGAAGAACAGACTCACAAGTTGTCATGCAAAGATGACTTCATGAGGCGGGGTGCTGGCGCATGCTGTAGAATAGCCCTATAGAATGCATGCCCGTTAGTTGTGAGGGACACCCTGTTAGTCGCGAGGGACACCCTCCCGTCAGTCGTGTAAGTGGGACCTCCTGTTAGTCGCGAGGGACACCCCCCAATCAGTCGTGAAATTTCCAGTCAGTCGTGCAATTTTTTATCAGTCGCGACGGACGCTTTAGCATCCGTCGTGCAATTTCTGGTCAGTCGCGATGGACGCTTTAGCATCCATTTTGGCTAGCGTCTATCGTGGTAGTCTCCGGTCCTCCATCGCAGTCGATCTCCGTGCGTCCATCACAATTCACGGACTTTGCGAATTTAGAGAAATGCTCATTCATGTCGCTTAGCTTTCATGTAGTGGTTGATTATTCGGCATTCGCTTTCACACCTGGGTGCACCTGCAAGACTATGGATCAGTATGCTTTAAGAGTTTAATCACTAGACGATCGATCGAAGCTGCTAAGAAGTAAATCCCCGTCGAGAATTTGTACTGGGAGTCGGAGAAAGAAATATAGAAGGAAAAGGAGGTGTGTTTGTAAGAATAGGGGACGAAGAAAGGAAGGAAGCTTCAAAAGTTACATGGGTGTAGCTTTGGCTAAAGACTTTTGAGTGGCATAATTACTTTCTCTTAAGAAGCCATATCTGTTAATGAAGATTATGACAATGGCATAGCAGAGTTCAGCCTCTACTCAATTTGGTTAGCTTTTGTTTGTTCTCGTCTCAATGTCGACCTTTTTTCCCTTGTTGGTCCTAAGCAATGTGGATCCCCCTCAGTCCTAGTGCCCCCTTGAGATGGATTCCAACCCATCGGACGTCGCACCTCCGGTGGTCTCTTTGTGCAAGGAGTCTATGGCAGCAAAGCAAGAAGAACTGATGAAAACTTGTCTGATCGGTCAAGTTTTTGGCCCTAGGCCCCCCCTAGAAAGTGTGAGAATTTGGCTACACAAGGAGTGATTCCCGCGCGGTCTAATTGTGTGCAAATGTCAATTCCTACCAGCGAATCACCTACTTCTAGTATTTGAGAATGAAGAGATGGCCTTCCAAGCCCTGCAAGCCGGTTCTTGGCAAGTGGGCCAGTCCACCTTATGCCTATTTAAGTGGACTCCAGACTTTGTTCCAAACAAGTCAAAGCCTCTTTGTTACCCGCTTTGGGTGGAGCTTCCCAATCTGCCGTATTTCTTGTCTGGTTTTCTTCGAGAAATTGTTTCATCGATCAGTCGCCTGATGGCCTCAAGAGAGGATGTTGGGGGGTTAATCTATAATGGAGCTCAATATTCTTTCAATGCATGATGACACCCACAAATCTACGTTGAAACAAATTTGAACCAGGTCCTCCCCTCGAAGATCTCCATAAGCTATGGAGATGGTAAGATTTGGGTACAAGAGGTTACTTACAAGAATTTGCCCAATGCGTGCTTCCGTTGCGGGCACCAAGGGCATAGGATCAAAAATTTTTCCTTGAAGCAAAATACCAATAAAAACAAGCTTAAACCGGATGGGGTCCCAGATTCTTTTCCTCAAGTTGGCACTCGTGGTCATCCCCCTCTAATGGAGGAAGAAGAGGGCACTCGTGTTGCAGAGACGGACTCAGAAGGATTCACCAAAGTAAGACGTAGGAGGAAAGTTAGCCCTCGAAGATCAGTAGCAAGGAAAGTTATGACCATTGCTCCTTCGAATAACATGTATTGTAACCTAGAAAAGGAGATTAATGAGGTTGACCTCCCAGGGGATAACCATTGTGAAGAAGACCCTGCTGATATTGCCCTTGGATGCTCTACGAGCAAAGAAGACAACTAGGAAGGTTACACCAGGAGTAAAGAGGACGACTTCACTACAAGCAATGAAGACAACCCAGACAGTGAAAGCTCCTTCCTGGGTCCTACTCTTCCAGTTTTCATGCCAAGCTTACTACAACAAAAGTCAAAGCCTAAAGGGAAACAACCGTCGAGCGTGCATTGGAAGAGCCCCCTCAAGAGTAGGATCCTAAGTCAAGAAGCTGGGAGGAAAAAAGAAGACCACAAGAAAAAAAAAGATCGGGTCCCTCCCCTCAAAGAGGGAAACATCAGTGATGAGTGGAAGTGGGTTGCTTGGATAAGACAAAAGGACTCTATCTGGTTCTTGATCATCGGCATTAAGGGGGTGGAGTCTTGGAACCTTCAAACGGATAAGTGGTTATGGAACAAGGGGTTCAAACAGTGGAAACGACTCTGGAAACAAGAGACCGGCCAGTGGATTAGGTTCGAAGACTTAGACATGAGACATAGAGTTACCCTTGAGGAATGGGCTCTTCTTCAAGGCAGGTGTTTAGCTTGGGACGGCTCAAATACCGGCCTTCTCTACGGATATGATCTTCCTTGCGTGGAGGGCCTCAAATGGAGCAATGGTAAGAAACTATCCAAAATCCCCAACTTCAAAGAGAACTAAGTTGTTCATCACACCCTTAACAAGAGGTGGTGCCTTTCTTGGACCAAACTTCGATGGGAACTAAAGTTCATGTCTACTTGGCACCCCCTAATTGAGATCAAAAAGTTCGTTCTCATGTGGTAGATCTTTCATAAGGGTATCTGGTCCAATGCAAGGGCTAACAAAATTTGTTGTGTGCCTCCATGGTGTAAGCGTTGCCATCGATGCATCGAAGATTTAGTTCACCTTTTCTTCAATACCCCCAAGTCTCGTGTTATCTGGCATCACGTGACGCGGGTATTGAGACTCACAAACCAAATAAATTGGCAACCAGCACTGTTGGTGAGGCGGTTGGCTGCTCATCAAGGTTGTGGAATGCCATCAGGGGTGAGACTCTTTGGAAGATTTGGAGGGAGCGATGTGTTGTCAATTTTGGTCAAACTCCAAAGGAATGGTCGATTGAGAAATCCTTGTTTCTTCTAGGTAAAAGAATCTCCCGAGATAAGAGATCTCCACCATTTAGACATCATTGTATTTATCTCCTCGAAAATAACAAGTTGAAACCCAAATGGGTCCCACATGAGGGAGATGATAGATTTGCCTCATTTGTAAGGCCCTCTAGCTTACCGAACTTGTCCCCTACATTGTGGGCTTTGGGAGGTCCCTTGGGCACTAGTCCCATTCACTTGTAACTTTTTCCCTTTATTTTAATTAAAGTCCAGGAGAATAGGTCAAGCCTGAACTTCCTTAAAAAAAAATCCCACACAAGCAACGGTTAAACACCTAGCACCTACTAAGAATGATAGTTCGTTAAAGTTATAGGTTGGGTAGGGATGAGCCTAAGAGATGAGGAGATTGGTTGCAACCTATCAAAGTTCACACACCCATTACCACCGATGACAGAGTTCAATAAGAGCACCTGAAGGCCCACTAATCCACAATAGTGAACTTGTATTTGCTTCTCACTACTACAAGTGAATGAACATTTTCCTACCAATGCAAGCCACAGGAGTTGAACCCACACCGCACCTCACCAAGGGAAACAAATGATTTAGCCAATTGAGCTAGTACTCCTAGAATTTATCCCCCATTTTACTATTATCGCTTTCATCCTTCAACTCACATCACCTATAGAGGAATTTAATGGCAACCTCTACAGAGGAATTCAGATCACCCTACAGAGGAATTCTATGACATGAAAAAGAAGGTGCTAGGAAATCTCGTCTACACTTAAGAAAACAATCTTCATAGCTTTTGGCATCCCTTCGTAGAATGAAAGAAATTGGTGCTCCTCAATATCATCTACAACATAATTTCAATCAGTAGAAGAATGCCCAACTTAACCCCCCTTGGACCCCTCTTATACCACCCTTGCCCAGCAAGCACGAAGATATGGAAGAACCTTGTGAAGATTTTACTATTGGATAAGATGAGACCTTGACAGCAAGCCCTCTCTGGAAAATTGGACAGCATTGGAATGCTATTCGAGAAGATGATCTCTAAAAGATTTGAAGAGTAGATATATCACCTCGAGATCATCTCTATCTTGGAATTCCTTTAAGTCATCTTGCTCTAGAAAATTATATGGTCTTGCCTTATGAAACATAAAGGGTATTTTAGGTGTTCTCCTCATTAGCGTGTAATCTTCTCATGAAGGAGTGTATGATAGAATATCAAACTCCTCTTATACGATTAAAGGATAAAAAAGCCCTAGAGAGGCTAGAATCAACTAGAAAATCATATGGTCTTGCCTTATGAAACATAAAGGGTATTTTAGGTGTTCTCTTGATTAGGTTGCAATCTTTTCATGAAGAAGTGTATGATAAGATACCAAAATCCTCTTAGAAGATTAAAGGATAAACAAGCCCTAGAGAGTCAAGGGGATTATGTGCAAATGAGCTCAATCTTCTCATGCCATCCCTTCACCATTCATGCTTTCAAACAAGGTGAAAGTGGTCTAGGAGCCAAAATATAGGGCATACTAAACTCCATCAAATACAAAAAAACAAGCAAGGAATTATCAGAGATATGGTGCTATAGATGATTTGAACCCATCAATTAAAGGGATGTGCATGTTTGGATGAATGATTATTTAAGCTTATGCCTCTTGTTTTTGTTACACTTACTGTTCCTTGAGTAGCTTTGATGTGAACCTTTTCCCTATACATGGGCACTTTTTACTCTAGTGCTGGCTAGAGGTTTTTTCCCCATGTTACCACATACTTGATACTCTCATATGTGTTAGTACTTTGTACTTAGGGATATTATTCAGCTCTTACTTCAGTTCAGTTTATCGTCAATAGAGAGAGTTATTCCAACCATCGTCTTCTCTGTGTGTCTTGCTGCATTTGTGCTCCTTGTGTGTGTTTCTCGTGTGTCTCTCGCACCTCTACACACACCCAATAGTGGTATCAGAGCAGGTTCAGCTCCTTCTCAAGTTTCGGTCTTTCGCATTGCGGCGTGCGTGCACTTTTAACAGTGCAAATCGACTTCGGAGCATAGAACTCTAAATTTCAGTAGCCAAGAAACATTTCCACCAGGTGCGCTAGGGTTTTACCCCCATTTCGAAGCCATTCATGCAATCAGAATCACCATCAGAGTGACAGTTTGTGAGCTGAAATTTCAGCTTTCGTCGAAGTGAAGATTTTGTCACATTCTTGTTCTTTTGTGAAATGGTGGGCAGCAATGACTTGTTTGGCATGCTTCAAGCTGAAGATAAGCTTGATGGGACCAACTATCCGATGTGGTCTTACATGATGAAGCATGTCCTTATTGCTAAACAACTTTGGAACATAGTGGCAGACGTAGATCGAAGACCCGCAGGTTCTTCTACTTCACAGTCTGTCACAGATCGAGCTTCTTCTTTGAGTACAGTGGTTTCTCCTTCTCCACCTACACAGAAGCCGCTTAGATGGGATGGAAAAGATGCTCAAGCTCATGCTTTGATTGCACTTTAAGTGAAGCGTCATATAGTTCCACACATTCGGTCATGTTCTACATCGAGACATGTATGGGACACTCTTGCTTCTTTGTATGCCGTGTGTAATGAAGCACGTGTTGCATACTTGAGGAAGTAACTTGAGGATGTATGTATGGCTAAAAATAACTCGGTGGATGTGTATGTGACACGCATCAAGGACTTGAAAGAGCAATTGGCAAACATAGATGAGATTATTCTAGATGCATCACTTATTTCTACATTGTTGAAATGATTACTAGAATCTTTTCTAAGCTTTGCTACTATACTCCATTTGGTTGCAAAAGGAAATCCTAATATGTATGCATTTGATGAGGTTGGGTCTCTTCTTTTGCAAGAAGAGCAATCTAGAGTGAATAGGAGTGGTTTGATTGAGGGAACGGTTGCAAGCACTTGCTATCTCACAAAAGGGGAAAATCAAGTATGGTTCAGCTTTGGCTTCATCAAAACCAAAGCCTCAAGCTTCCTCTTCCACTCATTCCTCTAATGATGGTGATTTGCAAAAGAAGAAGAGATGCAAATATTGTCGAAAGGCTGGTCATACTATTGATGAGTGTAGAAAGCTTGCTAAACGCAATGAAAAGAAGAAGGAATCCGGCATGTCTATTGCTGAAAATTCAGCAAATGTAAAGAATGATGAAGCTAACATGGCTCAAGATTTTTGGGCATGTGTTGTTACATGTCATTATGATACTTCTTTGCATTTTAAATGTATGGTTGTGAGCGAGGCTGTTTCGGATTGGTTCTTTGAAAGTGGTGCTTCAAAGCACATAACATCATGCAAAAGATTTTTTGCCTCTTTGAAAGATGCACCCAAAGGAGGACATGTAGTGTGTGCAAACAATGCCTCTTATCCTATCATTGGAGTAGGAGAAATTGAGCTTACGGCTACAAAAGGAGGTGTGATTCTCTTGAAAAATGCATTGTATGTGCCCGATATCAAGAGGAACTTAATTTCAGTTCCGTTGATTGGGCCACTGGAATTCATGTACACTTTGTTGATGATAAGTGTGTGGTTCATGATTTTAGCAATGGTGATGTTATCGTGATGTCTGGTACATTATGTAATGGTTTGTATCGCATGGATACATATAAGAGGGCTGCCTCGAATGCCTTGGTTGCTCATACTTCTTCCATGGCTGAAATGGAGCTTTGGCATGCTCGTTTTGGTCACTTGAACTTCAATAGTTTGCCTTACTTGCAAAAGAAGGACATAGTTATTGGTTTGCCTACACTTGAGTCCATTGAAAAGCATGCATGTGAAGGTTGCATTCTTGGAAAAATGCATCGTGCTTCTTTTCCAAAAGATAGTCATACACACACTACAAGAAAATTGCAGCTTGTTCATAGTGATGTATGTGGTCCTGTCAAGACTCCATCTTTTGGGAAGCATGTATCTTTTGTTACCTTCATTGATGATGCTACTTGCCATACATGGGTGTATCCTATGAAAGCAAAGAATGAGGTATTTTCTTGCTTCAAAGCATTTTTAGCTATGGCTGAAAATTTTTCTTCATAAAAGCTTTTGACTCTACGCATGGATCATGGTGGTGAATACATGTCACATGAGTTTAATGCTCTTCTTCGTGAAAGAGGTATTTCACACCAATGTACAGTGCCATATACACCTCAGTAAAATGGTGTTGCCGAGTGTAAAAATAGAACTCTACTTGAAATGGTACGATGTATGATTAAAGGAAAGCATCTTCCTAATAAGTTTTGGATGGAAGCGGTAATGTGTGCAAACTATGTGTTGAATCACTACCCTACATAAGCATTGAGAGTCATCACTCCTTATGAGGCTTGGAATAGTCATAAGCCTATGGTTAGTCATATGCGTGTGTTTGGTTGTTTGGCATATGCTCTTGTGCCATCACAACAACGTCACAAACTTGATGACAAGGCAAAGAAATGTATATTTGTTGGTTATAGTGCTGAAAGTAAGGGATATCGTTTGTATCATCAATTGACGAACACAATTATTGTGAGTCGAGATGTGGTATTTGCTGAAATTCAGTTTTTCCTCTACTTGAATGCAAAAAACAGCCAATAGTTAGCTCATAAGATGCGTTCAATACACTCATGCCTTTGTTCCAAAATGGTGCGCTTGACTATGGCCATGTAGGCCAGCCAACTGAGGCTCAAAGGGCTAAAAAATTCTAGCAAAATAGTGCTGAAAATATAGAGAATTTCCTGCCAAACATGGCTGAAACTTTTTAGCCAATATTTATCAGAACTGCTGGAAATTTCCAACCACATATGGCTGAACATTTGCATCAAAATATGGCTGAAAATGAGCATGAAATTCAGCCCACACATGATGTACATATTGAAGATGTTTTACATAATGAAGGCATAATCTATCAAGAGTGCACAATCTATGCCAAAGTGGCTAAAACAAACTTTGCAGGATAGCAAATTGAGTGCACGTTTACTTGGTAGAACAAGATCAAGCTCTCACCATGCATCAAGTAATTTTGTGGATTATTCTCTTATTGATACAACATGTAATGAAGAGCCACTTTCTTTTGAAGATGCATGTGATGATCCACAATGGATGAGTGCTATGCAATCAGAAATGGATTCCATACATAGGAATGGTACTTGGGAGTTATGTGAATTGCCAAAAGGAAAAAATGCCATTGGTACAAAGTGGGTTTATAAGATTAAGAGAAAATTTGATGGTAGCATTGATCTCTACAAAGCTAGATTGGTTGCCAAAGGATATGCACAACAATATGGCATTGATTATGAGGAAACATTTGCACCTACTTCACGCATGACTACCATTCGTACCGTGGTTGCATTGGCTGCCCATCGAGGTTGGAAAGTGCATCAATTGGACATAAAAACAGCCTTCTTGAATGGTGATTTGCAAGAAGAAGTTTATGTGAAGCAACCTCCTAGATTTGCTATGAATGGGAAAGAGCATATGGTTTGTCGCTTGCATAAAGCCTTGTATGGTCTCAAGCAAGCTCCATGTGCATGGTATGACAAAATCCATAAGCACTTGATTGCTCTTGGCTTCACATATAGTCCGATTGAAAATAGCACAGGAATATGTAATTGATACAAGAAGTCCCACAACCCGGGACCGTAGGTGTAGATAACTCAGCTAGAGATGATACAGGAGATCCCACAACCCCGGATCGTAAGTATGGAGCAAGATCTCTGGATTACAAGAACTCCCCTCTAGGAGATTGTTAACCTAAGCACCAACTTAGGGACTTGTGGAGAAAGAGACTATACCTCAATCCCCCTCAAGTGCATATAGTGGGGATTCACGCTTTAATTATCAATCCGATGAGTATACAAACTTAGCCGAGTGTATGAGAACATGCATTCAGCTGATGATCAATGCAAATGAACTACTCAAAGAGTGCAAACAAGGTAAAGACTGATCCAAACAAGCTTCAACTGTCAGTTATGGTGTCACGATACTTGGAACAACAACCAACAATAAATTGAGCTTTTCTCTCAGCTCTGAACTCCAAATATAGCAAACAGCATATGCATTTTCGAAGTTCTCGAGAAGACGCATCCAATGGCGGTGGTTTCACTCAATTATGACACTCCTACTTCAAGTTATGAGCAAAATACTGAGTCACAGAAAAACCTTCCTACACTTCAACACTTCCTACACTTCGCACACACCTTAACAACAACAAACAAACACTTTCATGGATAGAAAACACTTCCTAACACTCTTTCCAAGCAATACACATGCACACAAGCTCACAAAGAAGAAGATACAGAGAGGAGAAGACACAAATTCGAATTTCTGTGCTCTTGATTCTCACAATGGCAAAAAGTCTTTACAAAGAGTCACAAATTGACTTATATACTTGTGCCCTAAAAATGGTCCTTTCACACAAGAGACTGGCACTTATTAACTAAAGACTAATTTCCTACTAATTTACATGGGTAAGCTTCTAATCTTCTGTGGGGATGCATCTAGAGGACTCCTCTGGTGCATTTACATCGGAAAATATATTACAAGAATGGTTATAATACAAAAATTGGGTGTTCAAATCGGAAAAATTTTGGGGCCCGTCTTTTTCTCTGCCTTGTGCTCTCTTTAGCTTTGCAACACTCTCCCCCTCTTTGTCTCTGTCGTCCCTTGACAGGCTTTACTTCTTGTCTTCAGTTTGTTGTCCGCATGCATCTTTCGGTCAGTTCTGCCTACTGGTTAGACTGGCATTACGTTTTAATGGCCCTGGTCTTGATTTTGTCTTTTACATCCTCTCGGCCTGATGAATTTGTGCTGCCTGTTCTTTTCTTTTCATCGCTCGCAACCCTTGCTCAGTTCTGCCTGTTTGTTAAACAGGTGTTCAGTTTTGATGGCCTCTTCTTAATTCTTGTTTTACATTCTCTGGGCCTGATGCATTTTTTTTGCTTTATAAGTCGGGTTGCCACGCACGCCACCAGTGGAAGGTATGAGGATGTGATGCTTCAGTCTTCGATCTGGACCTTCCAAAGATCAAGAGGTTGAAGCACCCTCTTGTGGTTTCGGAACCGCTGGATATCTTCTTGCACTTCTTCATGGATACTTGTTGGCCCTGGTTCCTCCTTCCACCTATGTGCTTTTTCCTTGATATGTGCCCCTGCGGGGCTTTGTGCAGAGATGGGTGTTGCGCCCCTGCGGGGCTTCTTGCAGAGATATGTCTTCAGATATTACCTTTTTAGTGAAGCTTCTTTCGTTGTCTTCTTCTTTTCTTCTTTTTGCTTGATTCTCCCTCAACAAAGATGGACTAGATACAAGAAAGAACTCGACAAGATCTCGTACTACGAGATTACAAGAGGACAAGACTGAATGTCCAGGATACAAGACTAGACAGGACTAGAACAAGGAACATGACAAGAACAGGAACTGGCACTTGGAGAGTACTTACTTGGTGGTCACGACTCCTTGAGCTCCCAAGACTGGTATTGGCAAGACTGATTATGAATGTGGCCAACCCCTCCTTATATAGGTTTTCAAGGGCGGTTGCGACTTGATGATGTCATCGACTCGAAGCATGGTCTCTGGATGTCAGAATCAAGCAAGAAGACAGTCAATCTTAGGGTTTTGGCACGTTCCAGACGCAATGGAAGCATAGTTTCCCCAAATTTTGAACCAATCATGAGATATAGGATTCACATGGAATCTGAGATTCAAGATGGTTTCCTTTGTCCATGAAATTACCTCCCCCTCAAGCGACGAGTTCCACGAGGAGCGGTCATATTCTCTAGTCTCGACTTCATTGGATTTTTCTTATGGAATTCTCGAACCTTGATTGGTGCTCTTAGAAGGGTTTCTATAGGTTCCCAAGTAACGATCACTGATGTCATACCCTTTCCAATGAATAAGGTACTCTAATCTTCCTCGAGATATTCTCGAATCTAGGACATGCTCGACTTCAAATTCTTCATGATCATCAATCTCGATAGGTGGTGAAGGACTAGGTCTCTCCCCCCTCAATGGTGAACTCTGATATGGTTCGAACATGGATACATGGAAAAGTGGATGTATTTTCATAGTACTTGGTAGCTGGAGCTTGAAGGTGACTAGATTAATCCTGGCCAAGATGGTCAATGGACCAAATCTTTGATGATCCAACTTTGCACAAGGTCTTGAGGTTTGCAAATTGTTTCTGAGTAACCATACTTTATCCCCAATTTGATACGATGGATTTTGGACACGATGTTGATCTACATAGTACTTATATTGTTCTTGAGCTTTATGGATCTCTTCCTTGAGTTCTTTGTGAATGTCCATCAGGTACTGGGCCTTGTCTCTAGCAGTTGGGTTCTTGACATGATTTGAGAGTTGTATATCCATCCTTGGATGCTGTCCATAATTTGCAAAGAAGGGAGTCCGCTTGGTAGATGCATGAACACTATTGTTATGAGCAAACTCTGCAAAGGGTAAAAGCTCAAACCAATCATTTTGATGATAGTTGCTAGTGCAACGGAGATATTGCTCCAGGACTTGATTCACCCGTTCTGTTTGTCCATCAGTCTGTGGATGATTTGCTGTAGATAGTTTAACTTGAACACCAAGGAGCTTGCAAAGACTGTTCCAAAAGTTGGATATGAACTGTGGACCTCGATCACTGACAATGTCATCAAGCAATCCATGAAGCCTAAATATATATCCGAGAAAAAGTCTAGCAGTGGCTGCACCTGTGATTGCTTTGGTAGTTGGAATGAAGTGTGCCATCTTTGTTAATCTATCCACAATAACAAGAATGGCATCATACTTATCTGACTTTGGTAGATCTATGATGAAATCCATAGACAATGAAGCCCGTGGACTTTCTGGAATAGGTAGAGGTTGCAAGAGGCCATGAGGTTTATGTCAGGGTACCTTAGATCTATTGCGAGTATCACAAGTTCGAATGTATTCTTTGACTTCCTTCCACATCTGAGGCCACCAAAAGTCCCTTGATATGAGTTCTATTGTTTTATTCACTCCAAAATGTCCTGCTGCAAGGTTGTCATGGCGTTGTTGAAGTACTTGGATCCTGGGTTTTCTTGGAGGGACATACAGTAGGTTCTTATAGAGTAGTAACCCATCCCTTTCCTAAAATTCGTTTACTTCTTGGAATTTTCCTTCTTGAGCTTTCTGCTTAACGTTACAAAACAATTCATCCTGTGGTAGATTCTCACGGATCAATTGATTCAAAGCTGAATCTTCATGATGGCTTGAAGAGATAGCTGCTAACTGGAGATGCTCAGGCTTGAGTAATACACTCTCTTGTTGATCAAAGGCCTCTTCACCCTTCTTTGGTGCAAGGTAAGATCTTCTGGACAAGGCATCCGACTGACATTGTTGACGTCCTCGACGGTATATGATGACAAAGTCCAATCTGGATAAAACGTTACTCCATCAAGATTGCCTTCTATTGAGAATCCGGGTGGTCATAAAATACTCTAGGTTCTTATGATCTGAATACACAGTGACTTCATGAGCTGCTCCTTCTAGATGATGATGCCATGTATCAAACACGTCTACTATGGCAAGAAGTTCTTTATCATGAATTTCATAATTAATTTCTGGAGGGGAAAACTTCCTTGAATGATATGCAACTGGATGCAAGCGTCCATCATTTCCATATTGGGAAAGAATGGCGCCTAGAGCAAAGTCTGATGCATTTGTCTCAAGGAAGAAGGGCTTATTGGAATCAGGATGAACTAGAATTGGAACGGTAGTAAATGATGATTTCAAGGTCTGAAAGGCCTTTTCTGCTTCTTCGGTCCATGAGAATTTGGAGTTCCTTGTAAGCTTGGTGAGAGGTGTCACTATCTTGGAGTAATCTCTGATGAATATCCTGTAGATATTGGCAAACCCCAAAAAACATTGTACATCTCGAACACATGAAGGTGGTTGCCAATCAAGAATTGTCTCAATCTTCTTAGGATCCATAAAAATTCCTTTATCTGATACAATGTACCCTAAAAATTCCACTTCTGTCTTATGGAAAGAGCACTTCTCCAATTTCGCATATAATCCTTTTTCTCTTAGTTTCTCTAGGACTATCTTTACATGACATTCATGATCCTCTAGATTTTTGGAAAATATCAAGATATCATCAAGGTATATTACAACAAAGTCATCTAAATATTCTTGAAAGATATCATTCATCATATGTTGGAAGACAGCTGGAGCATTTGTGAGACCAAATGGCATAACTACATATTCAAAATGGCCATACCTTGTCCGAAATGATGTCTTCCATTCGTCTCCTTCTCTGATCCTGAGAAGGTTGTAAGCTCCTCGAAGGTCAATCTTCGTGAAGAATTTTGCTTTTCCAAGGCGTTCCAAGAGCTCGGATATGAGTGGTAGAGGGTATCTGTTCTTTATAGTGACTTTATTCAATCCACGATAGTCTATACACATCCGGAGAGTCCCATTCTTCTTCTTTACAAATAAAATAGGAGCTCTTGCTCGAGACTTTGAGTGTTTGATAAACCCCTTCGCTGGATTCTCATCAATGTTCTTGCATATTTCTGTAAGTTCCGCTCGGGATAGTCTGTAGATTGGTCCAAAGGGCGGTTGTGCTCCCTCTTGAAGTTCTATGGTATTGTGAGCAGCGATGATGCTCAACCTCAAATCAATCAAGCTATGGCCACCGAAGTCCAAAGGAGGCAAGCAAAAGAACGGGAAGAGAGGAATAGGAGAGTCATGTTCCTCATTTCGCAAGTCATTACTAATGCCATGGTAGGTCATATTCAACATCTAGAGAAAGCTAAGGATGCTTGGGAAGCTCTTGAAAGGATGTATTCAAGAAATACCAAAGCTAGGAAACTTCAACTCAAGAATGAGTTGAACACAATCAAGAAAAGTTCGAGTCAATCCATAACTGAATATACTTTGAAGATTAAGGAGCTCAGCATTGGCACAACGGTTGAAGACGAAGATCTTGTGTGTTATACTCTCAGTGGCTTGAGAGAAGATGAAAGATGGAAGCCTTTTATAACTTCCATTAAATTGAAAGATGTATATCCAGGTTTTGAACAACTAATCCCTCATCTTGTCACAGAAGAGCTTAGCTTCGGTGGTCCCAAAGGAAAGGACAGCCACAACCAAATGTTATATGCAGGTCGAGGTAAAGGAAGAAACTCAAGAGGAGGCTCAAGAGGAAAAGGAAGAGGTCACAACCACTCCAACTACAATCAAAACAATTCGGAAGACAACAAGGATGCATCAAATGCCAACACACAAGGAAGAGGTCGAGGTAGAAGTAGAGGAAGAGGCCGAAGCTCCTACAATTCTCATAAAGGTATAACATGCTATCATTGTGGTAAAGTAGGACACTATGCTAGTGATTGTTGGCTGAAGAATGGAAGACCAAATGGAGGCAATCAAAGGAACCAAATCAACTATGCAAGCATCTCAAGTGAAGGAAGCAAGGATACACTACTTGCAATGAGACATGAGTATAGAAGCTCTTGTGAAGATGACAAAAAATGGTAAATTGATTCAGGTTGTAGTAACCATATGTCATGCCAAGGACGTTTGTTCACTAATCTACAGGTACCAAGTGGAAAAGGATGTGTTGAAACAAGTGATGATACTCAACACATGATTGAACACATTGGAGATATAAGGCTTGGAGATACAAGTACAGCAAAGGTACTATCTGATGTTCTTCATGTTCCTACAATTTCAAAGAACTTGATTTCAGTAGGACAAATGGTAGAGAAGGGTTATCATGTCATATTCAATGAGAATGGGTGCTTCATAAAGAATCCAAAAGAAAGCTTCAAGGTCATTGCTCGAGGTAGAAGAGAAGGAAGGATGTTCACTTTGGATGTCCAACATCCACATGGAAAGGTCATGTACATTCAATGTGGGAACAAGAAGATTTCAGAGCTGGACTTATGGCACAAAAGAATAGGACACATCAACATTCCAAAGCTGAAGGACATGAGCAAACATGAAGTGGTAAGAGGTCTTCCAAAATTTAATAGCATTGGACTACATGAGTTATGTGAAGCCTGTCAACTAGGAAAGCAAACGAGGCAGCCATTCAAGAGGAGCAATTATGTGGCTCCAAATGTCTTGGACTTGATACATACGGATGTATGGGGACCAACCCAAGAGGCATCAATGGCTGGTAATAGATTTTTTGTCACCTTCATTGATGATCACTCAAGAAAGGTATGGCTTTTTTGTATGAAGCAAAAATCAAAGGTGTTTTCTATATTCAAAAGATTCAAAGCTGAAGTTGAAAAGGAAACAGGAAGGTCTATCAAAACCTTAAGGTCCGATGGTGGAGGAGAATACTTCTCCAAAGAATTTTCAGACTTTCTACAAGAGAATGGGATCAAAAGGCAATTCACTTGTAGGTATACACCACAACAAAATGGAGTAGCCGAGAGGAAAAATAGGCAAATTGCTAAAATTGAAAGATGCATGCTCAACAAGATGAAGGTACCATTGTACTACTGGGCTGAAGCTACCACAACCTTTACTTGATGAATAGGTGCACAACATCGGGAATACATCACTTGACTCCAGAAGAGGTATATTCCGGTAAGAAACCTGATCTTACACACCTCAAAGTGTTTGGATGTGTTTGCTTTGTTCACATTCCACAAGAAGTTAGAACAAAGATGGAACCAAGGTCAGAAAAATGCATTTTCATCGGCTACTCGACGGAGCAAAAAGGATACAAGTGTTACAACCCTAGAACAAAAGAATTAAGAGTCTCGCGAGATGTGGTCTTTGATGAACTAAGACCATGGTATGAAGATAAAGGAAAGGAAAAGATTCTTGAAGAAGATTGTGATGATTATGCAGGAACAAATCAAAGAGAAGTTCAACAATCAAGCACAAAAGCTTCAAGTCCAGAGGCATCTACATCAAATGAAGAATGTTCAACATGGAGGGGGAGCCATTATTTGTCTCGAAATTCAGCTTATAGTAGAGCCGAAGAAGCAAGTGGTACTCCAAACAGTGAGGTAGATGCAAGTGAAGAAGAATATGAAGAGGTAATCACTCCGATGGTAAAGTTGAATAGGTTAAAGAAGCAACTTTCTAAAGGCAATGAAAGAAGATCTTCAAGGACAAGGTATCCAACTCAAAGGTTGAGTTATGATAGTTTTATGGCGACACATTTTGCATACATGATGCAGGTTATCAAAGACAAAGAGCCTGAGACATATGAAGAAGCTTGCACACAAAAGGAATGGAAGCAAGCTATGAAAGAGGAGATCAAAGCTCTCAAAGATAATCACACATGGGAGCTAGTGCCAAAGAAAGAAGGTATGAAGATTGTTCCAAACAAATGGGTGTTTAAAGTAAAGAGGAATGCTGATGGTTCACTAGCTAGATATAAAGCTAGATTAGTTGCCAAAGGATTTAAACAAACACAAGGCATAGATTATGATGAAGTTTTCAGCCCCGTTGCAAAGATGGGAACTATCAGAACCTTAATAGGAATTGGTGCTTCAAGGAGATGGCCATTATATCAACTCGACATCAAAAATGCCTTTCTCAATGGAGAACTACAAGAAGAGGTATACACGAGTCAACCGGTTGGATTTGAAGATGAAAATCATCCAGATTCTGTTTGCAGGTTGAAGAAGGCACTTTATGGCTTGAAGCAAGCACCAAGAGCAAGATATCAAAAGGAAGCTTGGTAAGGAGTTTAAAATTTCAGATCTTGGGGAGCTGAAATATTTTTTAGGAATTGAAGTTGTTTATGGAAAGAGTGGCATCTACTTGATGCAAAGGAAGTACTTGTTGGAAGTTCTTTTCATATTTAGAATGAGTGAATGCAAACCACTCACTCAACCCATGGACACAAATACAAAGATTTGTTCAAATGATGGAGAACCATTGGAAGATGTAACGACATACAGAAGCATTGTAGGATCATTGATCTATGCAAATATTACAAGACCTGATTTGTCTTATGTTGTTGGTGTACTTTCTCAGTTTATGCAAGCCCCAACAAGTGAACACTTAAATTCAGCCAAGAGAGTGTTGAGATACATAAAGCATACATTTAATGATGCTTTGTTTTACAAGTTTGATGAAGAATTGCAGGTCAAAGGCTTTAGTGATGCTGATTGGGCAGGCTCAAAGGAAGATAGAAGATCAACCTCAAGTTATGTGTTCATGACAGGAAGCAAACCTATCATGTGGAGCTCAAAGAAACAACCTACTGTTGCACTTTCATCTATGGAGGCTGAATACAGAGGATTAGCATTTGCCACATGTGAATCAATGTGGATTAAAAAGCTTTTGGCTGATCTTGGAGTGCAAGTTGGAACCATCCCTATATATGGTGATAACATGTCAAGTATCTACTTGGCAAGCAATCCTATGTTTCATGCCACAAGCACATAGAGGTCCACTACCATTATGTAAGGGAGAAGGTGCTAAGCAAAGATGTGGAGATAAAGTTCATTAGAACCAAAGAGCAGGTTGCAGATGTTTTTACAAAGTTCTTGGATGCTTCTAAACTCAAAGGCTTCAAGGATGTGATAAATTTGCAGGACATGGATGAAGATAACTCCCAAATGAGCTTGAGGGGGAGTGTTGAAGATAAATGTACAAGCTCATTTTCATATGAGCCATGCTTGGATAAATTTACCAATTATAAAGATAAATGAAAATTAGAGGAAGAAAGGAAAAAATAAGAAAAGAAAAAGTCGAGTCAAAACTTCATGATGAGTAAGAGATACAATATCTTGCCTTGTAGTCAGTAGCATGTAGTGGAGAAAGTGGCGAGTTAAGAAGGAGGCAGAAACTTCTTCACATGCTCATTGGTTATAAAATTGAAGTGGGAGCACATTCAAAACAAGGAGAGAAAGAGGCAAGAGCTCCCAGTAGTCGGATCTAGCCATTTTGTCATTTTGGTTTTCCCTTAGACTCCTTCCAGCCGCACGTCAGTTTGTACATAGCTCTGTTGCAGAGCTCATATCTCAGTGCATATGTAACCATTTTGTGTGTTTAAACATTCATTGGAAATCTTATCTTGTGTACTTTTTGCATATCAAATATCTCTTTGAAAGTTTATGTAATTTGTGAGATATCAGTGAAAGAGTGAAGTCCAGGTTTTTAGTATACCTGTGTAGATAGGTAGTCTATTTTGGTCGGTTCAGTTTCCCAACCAAGACATATCCAAATTGCGTGAGTTTTGTCTTTTTGGAAAGCCCTTGGCATCTACGTTCATTGTCTCAAATATCTCATTCAGATCATTCATACTCTGTGAGATATCTGTTAGAGAGTAAAGTCTAGTTTTACAGTGTACTTATGTGTGGAGGTGGTCTATCTTGATGAGTTGAGTTTCCTAATCAAAACTCATCCAAATTACTTGCGTTTTAGCTTGTTGGAAAGCTATTTGTGTCTAATTTTTCTGTACTAAATATCTTTCTCAAAGGATATATATTCAGAGAGCTATCAATCCGAGAGTGAAGCTGAGTTCTTCAGTATACCTTTGTGGATAGGTAGTTCATCTTTGACAGTTGTGTTTCCTGATCAAAACTTGTCCAAATTAAGTAATTTATAGCTTGTTAGAAAGCTCTCTTTGTCTACTTTGATTGACTAAAGGATCAAGTCCATTTGAGTTTTGTGTTGAGAGCAGCAAGCTATCTAAGGTGCAGATGTTTGTCCAAGTGCTGGACATACAAGGGTTCACTACACACTTCCGTTGCGCATAGGAGAACTCGTTCTCCACATGGTCTTGGATGGAAGCTAGTCTTGCCAAAATGTGAGGGGAGCACTAGATTGTGCTCTCTGATTACAATAGAGAAGATTTCTAAACTTTTGATTACAAGAATACCCATGTAAGGAAAATAGCACAGGAATATGTAGCTGATACAAGAAGTCCCACAACCCGGGACCATAGGTGTAGATAACTCAGCTAGAGATGATACATGACATCCCACAACCCAGGATCATAAGTATGGAACAAGATCTCTGGATTACAAGAACTCCCCTCTGGGAGATGGATTAGATACAAGAAAGAACTCGACAAGATCTCGTACTATGAAATTACAAGAGGACAAGACTAGATGTCCACGATACAAGACTAGACAGGACTGGAACAAGGAACATGACAAGAACAGGAACTGGAACTTGGAGAGTACTTACTTGGTGGTCACGACTCCTTGAGCTCCCAAGATTGGTATTGGCAAGAATGATTATGAATGTGGCCAACCCCTCCTTATATAGGTTTTCAAGGGCGGTTCCCAAGGGCGGTTCCCAAGGGCGGTTGCGACTTGATGATGTCATCGACTCGAAGCATGGTCTCTGGATGTCAGAATCAAGCAAGAAGACAGTCGATCTTAGGGTTTTGGCACGTTCCGGACGCAATGGAAGCATTAGTTTCCCCAAATTTTGAACCAATCATAAGATATAGGATTCACATGGAATCTGAGATTTAAGATGGTTTCCTTTGTCCATGACAATTTCCACACCAGTTGAGATAGGTTTTAGGTTCTCAGTTGAGGATTCCAGTGATGCATTTGACACTTCTCTTTATCAGCAAGTTGTGGGATGTCTTATATATGCATGCAACACAAGGTCGAATATACAGTATGCAGTTTCCCAGTTGAGTCGATTCATGCATAGCCCTGGCACTAAGCATTGGTGGTGAAACATGTGTGTAGATATCTTCGAGGCACTTTGAGCTTAGGTCTCTTTTATGGCAGAGATATTCAGCCATGCTTGCATGCTTTTACAGATAGTGATTGGGCTGGTTGTTATGATACTCACGTGTCCACTAGTGGTAATTGCTTTTTCCTTGGAGACTCATGCATATCTTGGTTGAGTAAGAAGCAACCTACAGTGGCGACTTCGAGTTGTGAAGCTAAGTACAGGGCAGTTTTCAAAGCTACAGTGGAGTGTATATGGATGAGACGCCTATTGATGGATCTTTGCATGGAGATTGATGCTGCTACACATATTCTCATTGATAGTCAGTGTGCTTTGGCTGTTGCGCGAAACCTAGTGTTTCATGCACGAACCAAATATATTGAGGTGCATTATAATTGTGTGATAGAGCGCCTTCATGTATGAGATATTGATTTGGTATATGTGCCTACACATGATAATGTGGTAGACATATTCACCAAAGCTCTTCCACGGGAAAAGTTTGAAGCTTTTCGCAAAGATTTAGGCTTATTACCTTGTGGGGGCTGATTTGTCACCCCCTGTATGTGTTCACATCATTCGCTCCAAGGGGGTTTGTTACACTTAGTGTTCCTCGAGTAGCTTTGATGTGAACCTTTTCCCTATACATGGGCACTTTTTACTCTAGTGCTGGCTAGAGGTTTTTTCCCCATGTTACCACATACTTGATACTCTCATATGTGGTGGTACTTTGTACTTAGGGATATTATTCAGCTCTTACTTCAGTTCAGTTCATCGTCAATAGAGAGAGCTATTCCAGCCATCGTCTTCTCTGTGTGTCTTGCTGTGTTTGTGCTCCTTGTGTGTGCTTCTCATGTGTCTCTCGCACTTCTACACACACCCAATAGTTTTGGTCTTGGGAAACCTCTTTTCCTCTCTTAGTATGCTCCCTCCACTCTTCATTTTTGCCTTTCACTCTCTTTGAGAGCTATAGACAAGATTTCTAATTCTATTTATATCTAGAAGAAAAAAAATATGACAAAAGTTTTCAACACATTTCCAAGCAATCTAAGGAGGCTAAAGTTGAGTTTTTGAACATCGAGATATTACCTCAACAAAAATGTCCTTTTTGAATTAAATTTCAAACAACTTTTGAACAAATTTGAACTACTCTTGAGGCGAATGTGATTGATTAAATGACAAAGTTCATGATCCATATGCTTGTGCACAACATGTCCATCCATTTATGGAATTTAAGACTCCTAACATGTTTTCATGCCAAGAATCCCAGAAAGGGTGCAATGATGTTGATATTGATGAGTATGAAGTGCATAATGATATGTGTGTGTGTTTTTGTTTTGGGACATGTCAGCATGTGATGATGTAGTAATGTTGATATTGATGGGTATGAAGTGCATAATGATATGTATGTGCTTTTTTGAGACATCAAGCTCAACATATCATGCTAAAGGGTATTTTTTTGTGTGTATGTTAGATAAGTTTCAAATATATTCACATTATACCTTAGAGTGATGGCAATATACATTTGTTGCCATCTCACTCATAAGTTTCTATTAGGATTTCTCTTGTTTGCTTTCATTTATATACACCGAAATATCTTCTTATGTTATATTGTTTTTATTAGTGAATATTGTAAGAAAGAAATTACATAAGAGAGATGGATGTAGTAGAAGCAAAGTGAACAATTTTGATTCTTACTAAAAACAAGCACAACAACGATGATCTTGTCACCAATGTGATTCTAGTGTAGAACTTAAATAGTGATTTAGACAACTCTAGATGAGAGATTATGATGTAGAGATATGAGGGCTCAACTCAATGTCTGGGCTAGTTTTGAATTCATCTATAAATAGGACAATGAAGAGGTGGGTCCCTCTATGATCAGCTAGACATGGTAGCTATAAGTGAGCAGCGATTACCTATGTAGTGGTACATTACCTAGATGTCATTGATACATAGGTTTTGTCGATGCATTAAGTTTCAAATAAAAAAACTCACTTCATGATCCATAATATAAATAAATCTTTATTTGAATCAATGGGCTTGAGTGCAAGATAGATGAAGAAAATAATTCTTTGATTGTCAATCACTTCACCCACCTTTTTGGGGTTGCCATAACACATACATAACTTTGCTCAAAAGGTTCATAATACCATCAAATGTTTTGACATTTCCAATTTGCTTGAATGAATGTTTAGTGTCATCACCTATTTGTACTTCATGCTTCCCTTTGGGTTCTTCAAGATCAGATAATAGAGCTACATTTGCTGCCACATGATTGGAACAACCTGAGTCAATGTAGAAGAGATGCTCATCACCTTTACCTTGCTTGGATGTCATGTTCATGATGAGTAGAGAGTCTTCTTGATCTTCAGTATAGTTGCTGAAGTCCCTCCTTCCTCTAAAGACTCCTTAATAGTTGTTGTTATTGTAGCCTTGATTGAAGTTATGGTTGTAGTTGCCTCCACCATTGTTGTACCTACCTCTAGTTTGTCCATATCTTCCTCTATGGAAGCTTCTTCCCCTTTGGTTCCTTTTATTTTTGTAGCATTCTTCTGTAGTGTGGTTCTTGAGACCACATATGTTGCATGGTGAATTGTTATAGGGTCTTCTCCTACCTTGCTTTCCTCCTCTGCCCCTACCTCTAGCACCTCTTTCTTTACCTGCATAATTAGCTTGAGAGGTACTAGCCTCTTCATCCTTTTTCTTACTTTTACCTTTATCCTTAGCTTTATTATTATTTGTATAAAGCATAAAAGATTGTTTACCTCTTGAGTTTTCACCATTTCTATTGAGCTTTGTTTCATGGGTGAAGAGTTGTCCCATCAAGGTGTTGAGATTAGGTATTTGCATATCCATGTAGAGATCCATTGATGTGGTGAAGGACTCCCAATTTTCATCAACCTTAATTCCATTGGTGATCTGCCTTACTATGTGCTCTTCCTCTATCTCTTCTCCAATGCTTGCAAGCTGGTTTGCTATATCTTTCATTTTGGTTACATAATCAACCACTCCTTGCGTTGGTTATTATTAAATTGAATGAAGCATCTAATATTCAAATCAAAGAGACTCTGCTAGCGAGAGAGGTCCTGTTCAAGAACCCCAAGGAAGAAAAGGTTGATAATATAGTTGAAGAATCATAACCCTTCACACCAATAAGGGTAGTGGCAGAACCATCTTCGATGGACGTAACATTTCAAGGGAGTGCCATAAAGTTTATCAATAAGGAAGAAGAGAAAAGAGACCAAGAGGTACAACTCCAAATAAGGAAACCACATAACGAGACCATACACGTGGAGCAAGAAAAGATGTATGCGCAGGGGAAGCTCCAAGCATCCCAAAAACATGGTTAAATGTGGACGTCGCTCAGCTCAAGCCAATAGTACAACATATGATACAAACTGCCATGGACACTCAACAGCTAATGTTTGAGGCTGATGCGGATTACGACAAGGCAATGAGGGAATAGAATCAGTTTCAGGAGATAGCTTAGAATCTATCTGCACAATTAATTCAAGCACAAAAGGTAATAGTAGAGAAAGAGGCAGAAGCCCAAGAGGCCAAGCATCAATGCCACACACTAGAAACGGAAAACCACAAGCTACAAGATTCTTGAATCACAAATCAAGGTATACATGCAGGTAACCTACAAAACAAGAACAAGGAGCTGATGGCAACACTTTTATGCAATCAATCGATAGAAGCTCCTGAAGTGATAGAAAAAGGCACACAAGCATCGGAGGAAAGGATAGTAGAATATGAAGATCAGCTGAAGAAAGAGCATGCTATCATAGCCGAATGGGAGAAAAAGTACATGGACGACAGTAATGCACTCAGGAAGAAGTGGGAGATAGCTAAAAATCAATACTTTGAACAATGCAAGGAAGACAGAAGTCAACTCTCTATCACACTACTCAAAAACAAGGAAATAATAGCAACATTGTAGGCTCAATTAGCACAGCAGGATAAAGAGGGGACACCAGTAGTTCCACACTCCATAGCGGCTACTGAGGAGACTGAGGTACGTCCTCTTTCTCCACCCCTACATCATTCACCAGTAAGGGAGAAAATCGAGACCAACATTGAACGACATACTCGGGATGTTGCATAACTAAGCCGAAATGAGCAGGTACTACTGGTGTCCCAACTTACTAAAGATTTCGAAGATCAAGTAATCACAATCATGAAGGAAGCAAAAAGTGAAAGCAAAAATATGGAGCAGGTAATGAAACCCTTCAATGTACCATATGGATTACTAAAAGAACAAACACGACAATACATAAAGACCACCAAAAATAAAGAGCCAGATAGTAACCTACAGTTCAGTATGCAAACATTTACCTACACATAAGAGGAATTTGACAAAGTGGATCCTATATGGAGAAGGAAATTTTTGGAGAAGAACCCTACGCTACGGGTATAATGGGAATCCTCACCATATATACTTCAAGCAAATCCATCTTTTTTCTGGTACCCAGAAGACGCTCCTAGACGCAATTTTGGGAAGGACAACACCAGGGAAGCATAAATAATCAGTGGCTTAACTATCCATTACTGCCAAGTCCACCTCGTAATTATCTACCGACGGAAGAATATATGGTTAAAACCATAGAATTTTGGATTGCTCCATATGCAACTGTACCAGATTTAGCACTCAAGATGACTAATAAGATTTTGAGTATGTTACTTACTGTCATAAAAGTGTTTCAGCATGCACAATACACATTTTTGAACTTCATCGGCATTAATCAGGGATCAGACGTCCTTATTTTTTATCTATCAACTATATCTAGCCGATTAACGTTCATGGACATATACTCAAGGCTAATGTTTTTGCCCAATACTTACATGAAGATGTTTGAAGAGACATTTTTCACAGGATTTTTTGAAATAGATTTAGAAATTTTTGCAAAAATGTCTTCAAACCTTAATGCAAGACTGGTGGCCTACCAATTAAGCTTCTTTGCAGATCATAGACACTCACCAGATGACGGGGTAAAGTCGAGCCAGTGGAAAGAATTAATGCTATGTCATGCCAATTTGCTTAATCAGAGAGAGCAGAAAGTCATACAAACATACTCATGTCGCCACAAAAAGCCTGTCAGGGATGACAGAGTTCAGGAGGAGGGACGTGTGGAAGGGGAATCAAGCAAAAAAAGAAGAAGAAGAAGATCACAAAACAAAATAGCTCAGTAAAGAACAAAGCTTATAAAGGAAAAGAACAACCCTCTGCCCAAAGCCCCGCAGGGGCACGCATCAGGCGACAACACCAAAGAACCCATCCACCAGGAGCAAGCGGTGAAGCGAAACAAGCAAGGAAGAGAGACAACACACGAAGGACTCTTGATCGGATAAGATAATCAATTGTCTGTTGGTCCTAGCTGTCTCCTCGTCCATTGGATGCGTGCAGCGGAAAGAAATGAGTCAGGTCCCAGAGGATGACAAAGAAGATTTAAGAATAGGACCTTTAAAACATAATACTGACTTAAAAGAGAGTAAAGGTTAGCAAAGTAAGGTGTGCGACAGGAAAGAAGTAAACAGGCTCCAAGCAATACAACAGGGTCAGATGTGTGAAGACAAAGACATATCAGAAGACCAAAAGTTAGAAAGGGGAGAGGCTAAAAAGTTGAAGAGAGTGACTAAGAATATCACATTCTTAGCCACTAATGGTGTGGGTGGCAGCCTGAGTTAATACAACAACCCAGATTTGTGATATAAGGAATACCAAGGGGCTTATAGAAGCGTTGAAAGGACTAAACTCGGATAAAGTAACAAGCAACCTTACAATCCTTATTGCTTCTTCGACCACTGGGTGCATGTAGTCAGGAGCCATAGACAAGCTGCAAAATAGAAGCAAAGCCTGCCAAGGGATGGCGGAGACAAAGAGGGGGAGAGTGTTGCAGAGAAAAGAGGCAAAAAGGGAGCCCCAAAATTTTCAAATTAATAGGCATAATTTTCTTCTTCAAAATCCTAGGAAATTCCCTCAAAGCTATGTAAATGCACTAGAGGAGTCCTCTAGATGCATAAGCCCAACTCATTGTAATATATTTCTTATAAAACAGTAGGAAATTAGAGATTAACCAATAAAGTGCCAGTCAATTATGTGAAAGGCCCATTTTTAGGGCACATGTATATAAGTCACTTTGTGACTCTTTGTAAAGACTTTTTGCCATTGTGAAGAAGGAGAGCCAAAATTTCGAATTTGCTTCTTTCCTGCTGATTTTCATCTTCTCTATGATCTTTTCTGTGTGTGTGAAGCTTGGAATGTGTGTGTAAGACTGTTGTCTACCCCTCTCCATCACTTTTGAACTATTCTAGTGTGTGTGCGAGCAAGTACGAGTTGTGGAGTGAGTGAAGGTGTTTCCCGCCATTCACTATTTTGGCCATAACTTGAAGAGTGGTTGTTAGATTTGAGTGAAAATACCATGGTGATGCGTCTCGTCGAGAGCTTCGAAATGAACCCGCTATTGGCCATATTCGAAGTTCGGAGCTGGAAGAAACATTCAAATTTGTATTTACTGCTGTATCAAGGCAGACACTTTCAGAGATTTAGTGAGTTGGAGAGGTAGAATAGTCTTTTCATATACATATTTGCTGAACCACTTCATTTTCCATCACATGTGCACATGTCCTCATACACTTGGTTCATGCGGTTCTTCGGATTGATAATTAAGCGTGTTCAATCCACCACTATATGCACTTGTGTGGCAAATGAGATTTAGTCTCTTTGACACAAGTCCCTAAGACTTCGTGACTTAGGTACACAACTGTATTTTGGAAAAAATGCAGCGCTCCTCCTTCCCAAAACATGGTTTAGTTCGAGCTATTCAGAAATTGCACCTTGTTCATAGTGATGTCTATGGTCCTATGTAGACACCTTCTTTTGGGAGCTACCTTTACTTCATGACTTTCATTGATGTTTTCTCCAGGGATGCATAGGTGTATCGACTGAAAACAAAGTCCAAAGTGTTTATGTGTTTTAAAAAATTCTTGGTTTAGGTTGAAAATCTGTGAGCATGTAAAATGAGCACCCTTTGTTCTGATCCGGGGGGGGGAATATATGCCTTCTGAATTTTATACATTTGTGGTTGAACATGCGATAAAACATCGGTGTACAGTGATGTGTACACCTCAACAGAATGGATTTGCTGAAAAGAAGAACAAGTCACTCATGGGATGGCGAGGTGTATGTTCAAGAGTCAAGCTTTACCAGATAGTTTTTGGATCGAGGGTATTATGTATGCAACATATGTACTTAAATAGTGTTACCCTTATGTGTTCCTCGAGTAGCTTTGATGTGAACCTTTTCCCTATACATGGGCACTTTTTACTCTAGTGCTGGCTAGAGGTTTTTTCCCCATGTTACCACATACTTGATACTCTCATATGTGGTGGTACTTTGTACTTAGGGATATCATTCAGCTCTTACTTCAGTTCAGTTCATCGATCAATAGAGAGAGGTATTCCAGCCATCGTCTTCTCTGTGTGCCTTGCTACGTTTGTGCTCCTTGTGTGTGCTTCTTGTGTGTCTCTTGCACTTCTACACACACCCAACAGTGGTATCAGAGCAAGTTCAACTTCTTCTCAAGTTTCGGTTTTTCGCGTCGCGGCGTGCGTGCACTTTAATAGTGCAAATCGACTTCGGAGCATAGAAGTGTGAATTTCAGCAGACCGGAAACATTTCCATCAGGTGCGCTGGGGTTTTACCCTCATTTCGAAGCCATTCGTGCAGTCCGAATCGCCATCAGAGTGACAGTTTATGAGCTGAAATTTCAGCACTCATTTCAGTTTTCGTCGAAGTGAAGATTTTGTCAAATTCTTGTTCCTTAGTGAAATGGCGGGCAGCAATGACTTGTTTGGCATGCTTCAAGCTGAAGATAAGCTTGATGGGACCAACTATCCGATGTGGTCTTACATGATGAAGCATGTTCTTGTTGTAAAACAACTTTGGAACATAGTGGCAGATGTAGATCGAAGACCGGCACGTGCTTCTACTTCACAGTCTACTGTCACAGATGGAGCTTCTTCTTCGAGTACAGTGGTTTCTCCTTCTCCACCTACACAAGAGCAGCTTAGATGGGATGGAAAAGATGCTCAAGCTCATGCTTTGATTGCGCTTTCAGTGAAGCATCATATCGTTCCACACATTCGGTCATGTTCTACATCACGACAGGCTTGGCATACCCTTGCTTCTTTGTATGCCGTGCGTAATGAAGCACGTGTTGCATACTTGAGGAAGCAACTTGAGGATGTATGTATAGCTGAAAATGAGTCAGTGGATGTGTATGTGGCACACATCAAGGACTTGAAAGAGCAATTGGCAAACATAGATGAGATCATTCCGGATGCATCACTCATTTCTACATTGTTGAAAGGATTACCAGAATCTTTTCAAAGCTTTGCTACTACACTCCGTGTGGTTGCAAAAGGAAATCCTAATATGTATGCATTTGATGAGGTTGTGTCTCTTCTTTTGCAAGAAGAGCAATCTAGAGTGAATAGGAGTGGTTTGATTGAGGGAACGCAAGCACTTGCTATCTCACAAAAGGGGAAAAGCAAGTATGGTTCACCTTTTGGTTCATCAAAACCAAAGCCTCAAGCTTCCTCTTCCATTCATTCCTCTAATGATGGTGATTTGCAAAAGAAGAAGAGATGCAAATATTGCCAGAAGGCTGGTCATACTATTGATGAATGTAGAAAGCTTGCTAAACGCAATGAAAAGAAGAAGGAATCCGGCATGTCTATTGCTGAAAATTCAGCAAATGCAAAGAATGATGAAGCTAACATGGCTCAAGATTTTTGGGCATGTGTTGTTACATGTCATTATGATGCTTCTTTACATTCTAAATGTATGGTTGTGAGTGAGGCTGATTCGGATTGGTTCTTTGATAGTGGTGCTTCAAAGCACATAACATCATGCAAAAGATTTTTTGCCTCTTTGAAAGATGCACCTAAAGGAGGACATGTGGTGTGTGCAAACAATGCCTCTTATCCTATCATTGGAGTAGGAGAAATTGAGCTTACGGCTGCAAATGGAGGTGTGATTCTCTTAAAAAATGCATTGTATGTGCCCGATATCAAGAAGAACTTAATTTCAGTTCCGTTGATTGCCAAAGCTAGACTTCATGTACACTTTGTTGATGATAAGTGTATGGTTCATGATTTCAGAAATGGCGATGTTATTATGATGTCCGGTACATTATGTAATGGTTTGTATCGCATGGATACATACAAGAGGGCTACCTCGAATGCTTTAGTTGGTCATACTTCTTCCATGGCTGAAATGGAGCTTTGGCATGCTCGTTCTGGTCATTTAAACTTCAATAGTTTGCTCTACTTGCAAAAGAAGGACATGTTTATTGGCTTGCCTACACTTGAGTCCATTGAAAAGCATGCATGTGAAGGTTGCATTCTTGGAAAAATGCATCGTGCTTCTTTTCCAAAAGATAGTCACACACACACTACAAGAAAATTGCAACTTGTTCATAGTGATGTATGTGGTCCGGTCAAGACTCCAACTTTTGGGAAGCATGTATATTTTGTTACCTTCATTGATGATGCTACTCTCCATACATGGGTGTATCCTATGAAAGCAAAGAATGAGGTATTTTCTTGCTTCAAAGCATTTTTAGCTATGGCTGAAAATTTTTCTTCACAAAAGCTTTTGACTCTACGCACGGATCGTGGTGGTGAATACATGTCACATGAGTTTGATGCTTTTCTTCGTGAAAGAGGTATTTCACACCAATGTACGGTGCCATATTCACCTCAACAAAATGGTGTTGCCGAGCGTAAAAATAGAACTTTACTTGAAATGGCACGATGTATGGTTAAAGGAAAGGATCTTCCTCATAAGTTTTGGATGGAAGCGGTCATGTGTGCAAACTATGTGTTGGATCGCTGCCCTACAAAAGCATTGAGAGTCATCACTCCTTATGAGGCTTGGAATGGTCATAAGCCTATGGTTAGTCATATGCGTGTGTTTGGTTGTTTGGCATATGCTCTTGTGCCATCACAACAACGTCACAAACTTGATGACAAGGCAAAGAAATGTATATTTGTTGGTTATAGTGCTTAAAGTAAGGGATATTGGTTGTACCATCCATTGACAAACACAATTATTGTGAGTCGAGATGTGGTATTTGCTGAAAATTCAGTTTTCCCTCTACTTGAATGCAAAAAACTGCCAACAATTAGCTCACAAGATGTGTTCGATACACTCATGCCTTTGTTCCAAAATGGTGCGCTTGACTATGGCCATGTAGACCAGCCAACTGAGGTTCAAAGGGCTGAAAAATTCCAGCCAAGTACAGCTGAAAATGGAGAGAATTTCCAGCCAAACATGGCTGAAAAAATTCAGCCAAAAATTGTCAAAACTGTTGGAAATTTTCAGCCACATATGGCTGAACATTTGCATCAAAATATGGCTGAAACTGAGCATGAAATTCAGCCCACGCATGATGTACATATTGAAGATGTATTACATAATGAACGCATGTCTATCAAGAGTACACAATCTATGCAAAAGTGGCTGAAACAAACTTTGCAGGATAGCAAATTGAGTGCACCTTTACTTGGTAGAACAAGATCAAGCTCTCACCATGCATCAAATAATTTTGTGGATTATTCTCTTATTGCTACAACATGTAATGAAGAGCCACTTTCTTTTGAAGATGCATGTGACGATCCACAATGGATGAGTGCTATGCAATCAGAAATGGATTCCATACATAGGAATGGTACTTGGGAGTTATGTGAATTGCCAAAAGGAAAGAATGCCATTGGTACAAAGTGGGTTTACAAGATTAAGAGAAAATCTGATGGTAGCATTGATCGATACAAAGCTAGATTGGTTGCGAAAGGATATGCGCAAAAATATGGCATTGACTATGAGGAAACTTTTGCGCCTACTTCACGCATGACTACCATTCGTACCGTGGTTGCATTGGCTGCCCATCGAGGTTGGAAAGTGCATCAGTTGGATATTAAAACAGCCTTCTTGAATGGTGATTTGCAAGAAGAGGTTTATGTGAAGCAACCTCCTGGATTTGCTATGAAAGGGAAAGAGCATATGGTTTGTCGCTTGCATAAAGCCTTGTATGGTATCAAGCAAGCTCCACGTGCATGGTATGACAAAATACATAAGCACTTGATTGCTCTTGGCTTCACATGTAGTCCGATTGAAAGCACACTCTATGTACGCAAAAATGGGGCTGATCTTATAGTGCTTGTTCTTTATGTCGATGAAATAATCTTGACTGGGTCATGTGATGCAAAACTTGACATTCTTATGGCTGATTTGCAGCATACTTTTGATGTCACTTATCTTGGTCTTTTGAGCTACTATCTTGGCATCCAGTTTGTATCCGTTGAGAGGGGAATTGTTATGCATCAAGCAAAGTATGTTGAGAAACTACTTTAGCGTTTTGACTTTGAGGATTGTAAGCCAGTTTCCACACCAGTTGAGACAGGATTCAGGTTCTCAGTTGAGGATTCCAGCGATGCATTTGACACTTCTCTTTATCAGCAGGCAGTGGGATGTCTTATATATGCATGCAACACAAGGCCGGATATACAGTATGCAGTTTCCCAGTTGAGTCGATTCATGCATAGCCCTGGCACTAAGCATTGGCAAGCGGTGAAACGTGTGTTTAGATATCTTCGAGGCACTTTGAGCTTAGGTCTCTTTTATAGCAGAGATGTTCAACCATGCTTGCATGCTTTTACAGATAGTGATTGGGCTGGTTGTTATGATACTCGCGTCTCCACTAGTGGTAATTGCTTTTTCCTTGGAGACTCATGCATATCTTGGTTGAGTAAGAAGCAACCTACAGTGGCGACATCGAGTTGTGAAGCTGAGTACAGGGCAGTTTTCACAGCTACAGTGGAGTGTATATGGCTGAGACGCCTATTGATGGATCTTTGCATGGAGATTGATGCTGCTACGCATATTCTCAATGATAGTCAGAGTGCTTTGGCTGTTGCACAAAACCCAATGTTTCATGCACGGACCAAACATATTGAGGTGCATTATCACTATGTGAGAGAGCGCCTTCATGCAGGAGATATTGATTTGGTATATGTGCCTACACAAGATAATGTGGCAGACATATTCACCAAAGCTCTTCCATGGGAAAAGTTTGAAGCTTTTCGCAAAGCTTTAGGCTTGTTACCTTGTGGGGGTTGATCTGTCACTCCCTGTATGTGTTCACATCATTCGCTCCAAGGGGGTTTGTTACACTTATGTGTTCCTCGAGTAGCTTTGATGTGAACCTTTTCCCAATACATGGGCACCCTTTACTCTAGTGTTGGCTAGAGGCTTTTTCCCCATGTTACCACATACTGGATACTCTCATATGTGGTGGTACTTTGTACTTAGGGATATCATTCAGCTCTTACTTCAGTTCAGTTCATTGATCAATAGAGAGAGCTATTCCAGCCATCGTCTTCTCCGTGTGCCTTGCTGCGTTTGTGCTTCTTTGTGTGTGCTTATTGTGTGTCTCTCGCACTTCTACACACACCCAACAAATAGGTGTCCCACTCAAGCATTGCAGTCTATCACTCCATATGAGGCTTGACATGATTGCAAGCCATCTTTTGCTCACCTACGTGTCTTTGGTTGTCTTGCATATGCATTAGTTCTTGAACAATGCAAGAAATGGGATGACCGCATGCTTGGTAAGAAAAGATACATGCCTAATTGATTGCACATGGTTTTGAGAACAATCCAACTGAGAGGACCTTATACGTTGCAAATGATGTGCTTCTGATCATTGTTGTCTATGTTGATGACATCTGCTCACTAGTCCTTATGAGAAGCATATTACTAATATTAAGGCTGATTTGCATGCCTCATTTGAGTTGTTAGATTTGGGGCATTTGCATCATTATTTGGGCATTCAGTATATGCAAATTGATGGCGGAATAACTTTGTGTCAAAAAATAATGACACATTATTGCATCATTTTGGCCTTGAATATTGCAGACTTATTGGCACTCATATGGAAATAGGTTTCTATTGAGTCTTCATGATGCTAGAGCTGCATTTGATGTTATTCTCTATCAACAGGTTGTTGGATGCTTGATTTACTTATGCATTACTCAACCACATATTCAATTTGCTATCTCATAGATGAGTAGGTTTATGCATTGCTGAGGTGTCAAGCATTGGCAGAAAATTAAGCGTATCTTTCACTACTTGAGTGATACCCAACTACTTGGATTGTTTTATCCAAAGGGGGATCACTACCGCCAAATTTACATGCTTTTTCTGACTCTATTTGGGTTGGTTGCTATGACCCTCGTGTGTCCACCAGTGCTTTTTGCTTCATGCTTGGTAGCTCATGTTGGTGCATGACAATCATCAATTGAAGGATTATGGAGAAATGAAGACAAGGAGTCAAGAAGAAAACAAAGTCAGGTGATTGAAGGAAGGAGATATTCAGAAAAATCAAAAGACATGTACACATATGTACATTAGCTGACTTATATCTTTGCCTAGTCATACACTTGTATATATTCATCTATAAATATGATGGAAAATGTCGGGCAAGTAGAGTAGAAGAAGATTTGAGAATAGGGAGAGAGAAATTAGTGTCATTAGACACATGAAAAGTGAGTGAATTGTCTATCCTCACTGAGATGTAAATTTTCTGAGAAATCGAGAATTTTTGCGCCCGATATTTTGCTGTCTGCTCCTTCTGTGTTTAATCTTTTGAGAAATCCTTTTGCACGTATCTAAGTCCATAGCTAATCTATCTATGGCTAGAATTTGAGAGGTTAATTGTAATCAGGCTGTGAGAATTTTGATTAGGAACATTCATATGTAAGAATGTTCTAAGAGTCGAGAAATCTGGCGCACATTTCATCTTCAGTGAAATGATCATTGCTCAGTCTACAGTGTAAAGTTTTACACAAGTGAGGGCTCAAAATCTAAGTTGAAAGGTAAGCCATCTATGGCTAAAAGATCTTGATCAAACGGGTTCAGAGTTGGGAGAACCAGTGCTAAGAAGTTGCAGGTGTCAAAGTCGCCATTGCAGAGAAGCACTTTCAGACATAGGTAAAGTGTTTCACACATTTCTCAGTGTATGGTTAATCTTTTTGAGAGATTTAACTTGGTAAAGTTGCGCAACCTTAAGGCGAAGTGTTGTGCAAAGTTTTATCAAAAACTTTACAGGATTGATTAGTCAATGAGTGATTAATCTGCAGCAGACTTTCTGAAGAAGTTGAATTTTTCAGAACATTCAATTTTTCTGATAACTTGGTGAATGATCTCTAAATTTGGTGGAGTCTAAAGTTGATCTTGATATAGAGGTGATCTAAATTCAAGGTCAACTTGTTCTTTTGGAGATTAACACTCTCCATCAGTGGTATCAGAGCAGATTGTGTCTAAATTGAAGTGAAGAAGACTCCGACTATTGCAGAAGTACAAAACTTTACATCTTGAAGGTGCAGAAGGATAAAGGTTGAAGAAAACTTGAAGGAAGACATACAAAGAGTATCAAAAGGATCAGAAGGAGCAACATTCGAAGTAAAGGTACATTCATTATCTGTAAAGGTTAAAGTTTTGAGACTACAGGTGAATCAAAGATGGGAGATAGTCTCCAAATTGAAAAGTTGGATAGAGAGAACTATCCTGCATGGTCTATGAGGATGGAAGCTCATCTTATGAGCAAAGATCTGATAGGTTACATCACAGGAGATGAAGAAAAGCCAGAATTCAGAGATCCTAGTGTTCCAACTAGGGAGGAGCTTGCAGATTTGAAGAATTGGATGAAAAAGGATGCTCAAGCAAGAAGCATCATCTACATGGCAGTCAATGACTATTTGCTTCCTCACATTAGAGGACTTGAAAGTGCATGTGACATTTGGAATGCTTTGGAGGAGCATTTCCAAAATACAACCAAATCAAGGAAAGCTTCACTATGGGCAGAGTTTACTACCTTCAAGAAGAAGGCCTCACAGTCAATTTCTGATTATGTGACAAAGATGAAGGACATTGCAGATTCTTTAGGTGCAGTTGATGAAGATATTGAAGAAGACAAATTGGTAAGACAAATACTCACAGGACTAAGAGGAGATGAGAAATGGAAGCCTTTCATTTTATCTACAGAACTTTCATTAGATCACTTTACTCCTGATTTGAATCAATTGTTAGGTCATATGCTAACTTTTGAGAATGATATCAAAGGAGATGTTGATAAGAGTGCAGGTCATGCAATGTATTCTAAAGACAAGAAGAAAGCCAACAAAGGGAAGCAACAATCAGGTGAAGAAGAAGGTACATCAAACCAAGCAAACTTCATAAGAGGAAGAGGAAATGGCAGAAGTAGAGGAAGAGGCAGAAACAACAAAGAGAATGTAAGAGCTTGTTGGATATGTGGTAAGACCAATCATCTATCTCATGATTGTTGGCATAATAATCAAAACAATGGTAATTATCAGAACTTTAATCAAAGAGCAAGAGGTGGTAGATTTCAGAGAGGAAATTTCAGAGGTAGAGGTGGTAGGAATTCTTTTGGAAGAGGTGGAGGAAGAAGCTTCCAAAATCAATCCTATAATAACACCTACTACAACTATGCATCAGATCAAAAGGAGGATTCAACTCTCATTATGAATACATGTGAAACCTCACATGAGGACATGAGAGTGTTCTATATTGATTCAGGATGTAGTAATCACTTAAGTGGAAATATTGCTTTGATGACTGACCTAGATCATAATGCAATTAATCATACAGTGCAGACAGGTGATAATACAAAGCATAAGGTAAAGTCAATTGGTTCAGTCAAAGCTAAGGATGGGAGCACTCTTCTGAGTAAGGTACTCTATGTTCCCACAATTCCAAAGAATTTGATCAGTGTAGGTCAAATTGTGGAAAAAGGATATGAGGTAAGGTTCACAAATGATGGAGTTTATGTGGAAGACCCTAGTCAAGGGTATAAACAAGTTATTGCAGGAAAGAAAGAAGGAAGGCTTTTCACATTGAAGGTACAAGGAAATGTTGGACATGCTATGTTCACATATGGAGAGCAGAAGGTGTCAGAATTGGATCTTTGGCACAAAAGACTTGGACACTTTAATGAAAGAGGTATCAAAGAAATGATTAACAATGATTCAGTGCTTGGAATGCCTAACATTGCAGGTCAACACATGACATACAGATGTGAGGCATGTCAATTAGGTAAGGCTCATAAGCAATCCTATTCCAAGCATGGATTTATGTACTCAGAAAGACTTGAATTGGTGCATACAGATGTGTGGGGTCCTTCAAAGGACTTTAGTATAAATGGTTCAAGATATTATGTCATATATGTTGATGATGCTACCAGGTGGATCACAATTTATGTGATTAAGGAAAAGTCAGAAGTGTTTAATACATTTAAACACTATCATGCATATGCAGAAAGGATTACAGGTCAAAAATTGAAGAGACTAAGGTCAGATGGAGGGGGAGAGTATTTTTCAAATGAGTTCAATGATTATTTGTGGAATGCAGGTATAAAGAGAGAAGTTACTTGCAGGTACTCTCCTCAACAAAATGGGGTAGCAGAAAGAAGAAATAGGACTCTTGTTGAGTTTGCAAGGTCCATGATGAAAGAGAAGAATTGCCCAAATTATTTGTGGGCTGAGGCTGTTAATACAGCTACATATTTGGTTAATAGATTGCCTTGTAAAGCTTTGCAGGGTATGACACCATATGAAGCTTGGTGGGGTAAGAAACCTACCTTGGATCATTGCAGAATATTTGGATGCTTGGCATATGCATATGTGCCATCTCAATTGAGGCATAAGTTGGAGCCTAAGGCAGAGAAGTATGTATTCATTGGTTATGATGATAAGCAAATGGGATACAGGTTGTGGAGTCCATCCACAAAGCAATTTATTGTATCCAAGGATGTTACATTTGATGAGCAAGGTACTTGGTATGCAGGTAAATATAATGGACATGCAGATGATGAAGAAGTAGTGGAGCAAAGGAAAGGTAAAGCAAAGATTCAATTACTTGATGAAAGTGAGAGTAATGAAGTGCAGATTGAAGTGGAAGAGAGGCCAAGGTTTGATCCAGAATGTGATGAACCAGAGACCTCAAGAAGTGCAGAAGTTAGGAGATCATCTAGGCACAAATGGCAACCTACAAGGTATAGCTATGACACCTCATTCTTAACTACTAAAGATTATGCTTATTTGGTAAAAGCAGATGAAGACCCTTCTACATATGAAGAAGCCAAAGGGAAGAAGAATTGGGAAGATGCTATGCAAGAGGAGTATGATGCATTGATAGAGAATCAAACATGGGATTTGGTTCCTAAACCTAATAGTCAGAAAATCATTGGTTGTAAGTGGGTTTACAAAACTAAAAGGTTTGCAGATGGAAGTGTGTCTAGGTACAAAGCTAGACTTGTTGTGAAAGGGTATGCACAGACATATGGAGTGGACTATGATGAGACTTATAGTCCTGTGGCAAAGATGACAACCATCAGGACACTCATT
This sequence comes from Ceratopteris richardii, assembly GCA_020310875.1. Classification (NCBI taxonomy): domain Eukaryota; kingdom Viridiplantae; phylum Streptophyta; class Polypodiopsida; order Polypodiales; family Pteridaceae; genus Ceratopteris; species Ceratopteris richardii. The sequence goes on from CM035412.1 coordinate 24,009,458, forward strand.
GCAATTGCTGCTTGTAAAGGTTGGAAGTTGTCTCAATTAGATGTTAAAAATGCTTTCTTGAATGGTTACATTTCAGATGAAGTCTACATGGAGCAACCAGATGGGTTCAAAGATCAAGTGAGTCCAAATTATGTGTGTAAGCTCAAGAGAGCTTTGTATGGGTTGAAGCAAGCCCCAAGGGCTTGGAATTATAGGCTTGTAAAATTCTTGAATGATCTTGGATTTCAAGCATCAAAGGCAGATAGTAGCTTGCTAGTCAAAGCAAGTGAAGATGGGTTCATTTATGTGTGTATTTATGTTGATGACATAATACTTACAGGAACAGATGATAAGGGGATACAAATGATCAAGAAGCAGATGGAGAAAGAGTTCAAAATCAGTGATTTGGGGAACCTATCATTCTTCTTGGGAATGGAGATCTCTTATACTCAACATGGAGTATATGTGACCCAAGAAAGGTATCTTAAAAATTTGCTAACCAAATTTAAAATGGAAGATTGCAGGGTTGCACCTACACCTTTGGAAGTGAACCATAAATTGTCTAGGTTTGGAGGAGAAGAGTTCAGAGATATGAAACTCTATCAAAGTTTGGTTGGTAGCTTGATTTATGCTACATTGACAAGGCCTGACTTATCATATGCAGTTGGTGTGCTTTCACAATTCATTCATTGTCCTAGAAAGGAACATTGGATTGCAGGACAAAGAGTAATTAGGTACATCAAGGGTACACTCAGAGAAGGGTTGTACTATGGGTTTACTTCAGATACAAGAATCAAGATATATAGTGATGCAGATTGGGCAGGTAATGTGGATGATAGAAGATCAACACATGGATACTTGTGCTATGTAGGAGACAAATTGATTTCATGGTGTTCCAAGAAGCAACATACAGTTGCTTTGTCATCTACAGAGGCAGAATATAAAGGTATGGTGGAAGCTGCAAAAGAGGTAATATGGCTAAAGACACTTTTGAAAGTTTTTGATGTGATTCAGAGTACTCCTATTATTTGTGGAGACAATATGAGTTCATTATACTTGGCAGCTAATCCTGTATTTCATGCTAGAACTAAGCATATTGAAATACAGTATCATTTTCTGAGAGAGAAGGTCATTGAGAAGGAGATTGAAGTCATACACACTCCCACAAAAGATCAAGTTGCAGATATGATGACAAAAAGTTTAGATGGACCAAAACTACAAAGATTCAAGGATATGGCAGGAATCAAGAAGATAGAGAAGAACCTCAATTAATGATTGAGGGGGAGCTGTTGGTGCATGACAATCATCAATTGAAGGATTATGGAGAAATGAAGACAAGGAGTCAAGAAGAAAACAAAGTCAGGTGATTGAAGGAAGGAGATATTCAGAAAAATCAAAAGACATGTACACATATGTACATTAGCTGACTTATATCTTTGCCTAGTCATACACTTGTATATATTCATCTATAAATATGATGGAAAATGTCGGGCAAGTAGAGTAGAAGAAGATTTGAGAATAGGGAGAGAGAAATTAGTGTCATTAGACACATGAAAAGTGAGTGAATTGTCTATCCTCACTGAGATGTAAATTTTCTGAGAAATCGAGAATTTTTGCGCCCGATATTTTGCTGTCTGCTCCTTCTGTGTTTAATCTTTTGAGAAATCCTTTTGCACGTATCTAAGTCCATATCTAATCTATCTATGGCTAGAATTTGAGAGGTTAATTGTAATCAGGCTGTGAGAATTTTGATTAGGAACATTCATATGTAAGAATGTTCTAAGAGTCGAGAAATCTGGCGCACATTTCATCTTCAGTGAAATGATCATTGCTCAGTCTACAGTGTAAAGTTTTACACAAGTGAGGGCTCAAAATCTAAGTTGAAAGGTAAGCCATCTATGGCTAAAAGATCTTGATCAAACGGGTTCAGAGTTGGGAGAACCAGTGCTAAGAAGTTGCAGGTGTCAAAGTCGCCATTGCAGAGAAGCACTTTCAGACATAGGTAAAGTGTTTCACACATTTCTCAGTGTATGGTTAATCTTTTTGAGAGATTTAACTTGGTAAAGTTGCGCAACCTTAAGGCGAAGTGTTGTGCAAAGTTTTATCAAAAACTTTACAGGATTGATTAGTCAATGAGTGATTAATCTGCAGCAGACTTTCTAAAGAAGTTGAATTTTTCAGAACATTCAATTTTTCTGATAACTTGGTGAATGATCTCTAAATTTGGTGGAGTCTAAAGTTGATCTTGATATAGAGGTGATCTAAATTCAAGGTCAACTTGTTCTTTTGGAGATTAACACTCTCCATCAGCTCATACATATCTTGGTTGAGCAAGAAGCAACCTATTGTGGTCAGTTCTAGTTGTGAGGGTGAGTATAGGGAAACTTTTACAGTGACTATTGTGTGTGGCTTAGATGCCTTATGGCTGATTTGGCTATTGGTCACTCTTGCCACCACCATCTTCACTGACAGTCAGAGTGCACTGGCAGTTGCGAGGAACCCTATGTTCCATGCTCGCACTAAGCACATTGAGCTGCACTACCATTATGTCAAGGAGAGGTTCTCTACTGGAGAGATCAGTTTGGCATATGTGCCCACACAGGGGAACATTGCATACCTTTCCACAAAGGCTCTGCCTAGGGAGAATTTTAAAGCTTTCTGCAAAGCTTTGGGCTTACTTCCTTTTGTGGATTGATTCCACATATCTTGGCACTTCCTTATACATGAGTGCCAACTCCTTTTCCATTGCATGAATCCCAGGGGGGGATTTGTTTATATATTTTGGTAGTGATGTGTGTGAACATAGTAGGAATGCAAAGGCACTTTTTTCCTCTTTCAGAGGTTTTCTACCCCGACTTGTATATATGCCTGTAACTCTAATGGGTCACTTATCTTTGTACATCCTTTTGGTAATAGATTCAGTATATTGTGTTGTGTTCCAAGCTTCTTCTTCTTCCTTGCGTTGTTTGCGTGCTTCCGCAGACCTCAAACTCCAACATTGATATATCATTGAAGGGAGGATAGGGTCATCTAGCCTTAGTATCTCTTGTTATTTTGTCATAAAACATCAATCAATATATTTTGTGTGTGGAGACTCTCTTCTACTATTCCATTATTAGCATGATTTCACCTTTATTAGGTTTTTTAAACTTAATCTTGTCTATTTGACTATATTAGTTTATAATTTATTGTGAGTGAAAGGTTTCCAAAATTATTATGTGAAGAAATCCTTGCAAAGATACTATTAACACGTATTCTCTGAAGGTTGTACATAGTTTATGAATTTTATTTTTCGGTTAAGTAATCTCTATGATAACGAGAAATCCAAACTAATGAGTACTATACTAACGTTCGTGCTTTTGGAGTTGAGGGGTGTTCTAAATACTATAACCAAATTATAGAACAATCATCCTCAATACTTTTGTCTTAATCAACATGACCCCTTCCATTAGTCTGAATTGCTACCACCTTTTGATTTCCATTCGTCTATTTTTTGTAGTCATCAATAACAAGGTTGAATCTTCTATTAGTTTGTATTCTCCATAGCATCTCTCTCTATATAGATTTACATATATGTGCATCTTCGTACATCTTGATAAAGATCTTTAACTCCATTTTTCTCATGTTTAATCGACTCCAAAATGTCTATCAATTTTTGTGAGATTTCATGAAGCGTGATATACACTTTCTAACTTTGTAGGTTGTTTATTGTACTCAAATATATGGATATCAACTTAGGACCCTTGTTAATATGCACCTAATACAAGAATACACTATTGGATGGATGCCTCTTGGTGTGACACACAGACGAACATGCACACACACACACACATTCTTGTAAAGCACTTTTTTGTCTTTATGAGAAACAAAAGAAAACTTGATGTGTTCTTTTGTATCATAGTTGCACTCATCCAACGTATGAGTGGGCGCATACGATGTGTCTACTCTAGTCCAATCTCCTACGATACGTATGATGAAGAATCCAGAAAATTTTCACATCCATTACAGATGTACAAGAATGTTTACTTTTCACTTGTTTTATCTTTGGATACTTAGCAACCTTAGTCACTTGTGATTGTTCCCTCTCCTTGCCAACAATTAAGTGAAACCATTGAGGTAAAAAGCAAGCTTTTGCATTTTCTAAAACCTCTAGCTTCTCATCCACTGTTCATATAGCTTTTGCATTTTCTAAACCCTCTAGCTTCTCATCCATTGTTCTCACATAAATAAGACTCACACTAGATGGTGATATGCTTTTGCACTTCCACACCTAAATCTGCAAGTAGCATCTCTACCCATGATGCCTCATATGCTGCCATTATCGCACCTCTATACTCAGCCTCTGTACTCGACAAAGCAACAATGGCTTGCTTCTTGCTGTTCCATGTAATAGCTTCACTCCAAAGTGAGAATAGAAAACCACTAGTAGATCTTCTATCTAGAATGTTACCAGCCCAATCTACATTGATGTATCCATGAACCTGCAAATCTACACCACCTTCATAAAACAATGCATAATCCAAAGTAGCACTCACATAACGTAGAGTGCACCTCAAAGCATCAAAATGTGGCTTCTTGGGAACTTGCATAAATTGAATTTCAAGTCCAATAGTGTAGCTAAGATCACGCCTTGTAATTGTGAGATATATCAAGCTTCCTAGAATCTTCTTGTACATAGTTGCATTGTCCAATGCTTCACTGATGTAGTATCTAACTTCAATTATGATATAAAGGCATAGAAATTGTCTTGCAACCAGCCATACCATACTTTAGCAGCATATTCAAGGCATATTGCCTTTGTGACATACATATACCTATTTTTGTGTGTATGAACTCAATGCCCAAGAAATAGCGGAGCACACCAAGATCTTTCATGTCAAATTCTTGCATAAGAAGTTGCTTTGCCTCTTTATTGCTTTCTTCATTATCACCACCTACAATCAAGTCATCAACATAAATAGCCACAATTGTTATGTCATCATCACCCTTCCTTGCATATAGTGAATGATCTGCATTACACATAGAAAATCCAACGGTGGTTGAGTAATCAACAATCCTTGCATGCCATGACGAGGAGCTTGCTTCAACCCATACAAAGCTGTTTGCAACCTGCAGTCATATTTTTGATGCTTTGAACTTTCATATCCTTGTGGCTCGTCCATGTATACTTCTTCTTGTAACTCACCAAGTAGGAAAGCATTCTTCACATCCATATGATGCAAAGTCCATCCTTTTGTTGTAGCTAATGCAACAAGTGTTCTAACAGTAGACATTTTAACTACAAGGCTAGATGTTTCCTCATAATCAATGCCTTATTTCTATGCATATCCTTTTGCTACCAATCATGCTTTGTACCTGCTTATGCTACCATTAGCATTGTGCTTTACCTTCTAAACCCACTTGCAACCTATGGGTTTCTTTCCTTGTGGCAATGGAACCAGCTTCCATGTTTTGTTTCCATAAAGTGCAGCCATCTCCTCATCCATAGTTTTTTCTTAATCTGCATTTCCAATTGCATCTTCAAAACAAGAAGGTTCAGCATCTTGTATTACCTTGGTCATGTAGGCACAATGACGAGCCATATAATTGTCATACATCAATCATTGTACTGAATTCTGCATCCTCCCAGATCTTCTTGGTCCTGGGTCAGTTCTCCTTGTATCCTCTGCATGTGCCTTTCTTACTCCTAGAGTCTTCAGAGAGGGCAATCCAAGTTCCTCATCAAGACTCTTTTCTGAACCGCGTGAATGTCCATCAACATCTTCAAAACTTGCACATGTTTTACTACCAACGGAAAGGCTTTTCTTTACCTTTGTTTGATGTATTTGATGAATTTGTTAGACTGAAATTTCCACACAACTCCATGGATTTGAGTTTGAACTATTGCTTGCTGATGCATCCGGTCCACTCAAAACTTGAGATTGTGCACTTGAGTTTTTAGCATTTTCTTTGTCATTTGGTTAAAGATTCAGCCCTTCTTTGGCATCTGCATAGAAGCTTGACATTTCATCAAATACCACATCTCTGCTCACCTTCACCTGTCGTGTGAGTGGGTTATAACATTTATATCCCATTTGCTCAAGGGAGTATCCAATGAAGACACATTTTTTTTGCTTTTGGATCAAGCTTCATCCTCAACTCATCTAGAACATGTACATATGCAATACAACCAAAAACTTTCATATGTGATAAGTTTGGATTTTTATCTGTGAACCTCTCTTCAAGTGTAACTTGATGTAGAACAACAATTGGATTCTGTTCATGATATATATAGCTGTATGCACAGCTTCTGCCCAATAATAACAATGAGGAATATTCTTCTTAGCCATCAAGGATCTTGCTATAATTGCAATATGTCTATTTTTGTGTTCAACAATGCCATTTTGTTGTGGTGTGTACTTGCATGAAAATTGTCGTCAAATTCCATGACATTTTAGAGAATTGCTAAACTCATTTGACGTGTATTCACCTCCTCCATCAGATCTTAATGTCTAAATATACTTCCCTATTTGCTTTTCCACCATAACTTTAAAGTTCTGGAAGCGGGTGAATACCTCACTCTTCTCTTTCATGAAATATACCCATACTTTTCGTGTATGGTCATCAATGAAAGTAACATAGAACCTGCAACCACCCATACATTTGGACTTTGCAAGGCCCAAACATCTGTATGTACTATTTCGAGCACATTCTCACTAACATGCTTGTCATGCAAAAACGCTGATCTTGATTGTTTACCAAATTGACATGGTGCACATACCTTTTGCATCTCTACAACCTTGCAATTTGGTAGTCCATGGACAATATCCTTTGACTACATCAGTTTTAGGCTTTGCCAGTTTGCATGTCCAATCTGTTTGTGCCACATCCCTATATCTGCAATAACTCCTGCACCTTTTGCAAACATGGATGCATTCATTTCAGGAATTTTCACAATTAAGGTGAACATCCTACCCACTTTGTTTCCTTTGGCAATCAATCATCCACCTCTTTGTACTCTTCTACATATAACCCTTCACCATTGAACCTAACTTGTAATCCTTGGTCAATCATTTGTCCAATAGAAACTAGATGCTTTGTTATAGTTGGAACATGCAGCACATCAGAAAGATGTTTTACCTTTCCGTCCTCCATAGATAGTGCTATGTTTCCTGTATGCTTGATAGGGTGTGATGTGTCATCACCTATTTCAACATATCTAGGAACATACAATTTTTGCAAACTACTAAACTATTCTGCATGACTAGTCATGTGATTTGAAGCACCTAAATCAACATACCAGACATTACCATTCGATTTCAAAACATCAGTAGATATTGTATTCATCATGTGATGTTGGACCATGAATAGCTTCTCAGAATCATCTGCACTTGTCGGTGCATAGTTGTTTTGCTGCCTTCTATTTTTTTGATTCTTCAGCCTGCAATCACGTTCAAAGTGTCGAGGTTTACCACAATTCCAACATCCTTTATTATCATTATCTGAGTCATTTCTTTGGAAATTTCTGCACCCTCTTTGGCTCCCCCTGCCTCAAAACTGTCCTCTACCTCCTGCATGATTCTGATGTTGACTTTGGTCTTGGTTACTATTTCCTCTTCCACTTCCAAAGCCTCTACCTTTGCCTCTTCCTCTGCCAGAGTAGAATACCTACTCACAACTAGGTTTTCCTTGGGAGTTTGAATCCTTGCCAAAATTCTTTTCTTCAATAATCAACATGGACATCAGATCAGCAAAATTTGGAATATTTTCCTTAGTCTGTATAGAAGTTCTGAATCGCTTATATGCAGCTCCTAGACCATGAAGGCACACTTTCACCTTATCATCATCATCTACATTCACGCTAATAGATGCAAGTGACTCATATATGCTTTTGATTTTCAGGGTGTAGTCACTTACCAACATGCTCTTTTCTCCAAAATATGGAGCTCGTTCTTGAGTTGCAATTTCCATGCCTTTGTATTGGTCTCATACAAAGTGACCAAAATATTCAAAGCCTCTTTCAAAGTCTTGGCATCCTGTATGTGTCCAATCATGCTTTCTTGTATGCTAACAGATAGACAATACATTACCTTTCATGGTCCTTGATTCCATTCCTCATATGCTCTTAACTAGTCTGCAGTCCGATTCCTTTCTGGTAACTATGGAGCATTTTCATTCTCTCCTTTGATGTACTTCCTTCTCATTAAGAAATTTATCATTATGAATCTCCAAGTATGGAAGTTGTTCTTGTCCAATTTATCACTCATAAGCTGACTCATTCGATCTGTGTTTGCCATTTTTGCAGCAATTCACAACACTCCAAAACACTACAAGCAACACTTTTGCTTGAAGCTATCACACTATGAAGTGACAATTCGATCTCAGAAAAATACAGTTTTTGTGTATCAACAGTACACAGAATCACTTAAAATTTTGGATTTGGAATATCTGAGTGATCTCAAACAAGATGAAAGGTAGAATTTTTCAAATTGACCTAGTTTGTTTGTGGGCCCCACCTTGCAGGCCAGAGGCCGAGATGGCTATGAAACTCGTCTACCTTCATGCCAATTTTCGTAGCAATTTGAGGTCATTTGTGAATCATGTTTTCTCCATGCCTTCTCACGTGCGCTTCACTGTTGGCCTTCTCCATAAGCTCTTTATAACCACACTAGCTCTAATACCATGTTACGAGGAAGGAGATAAGAAAGAAAGCTCGCACACACACACATACACTCACAATCAACAAGGAGCACACACTCAGATTGAGGCAAGGAAGAATGATCTTCTTCTTCTTCTATTACATAAAAGGAATGTACAAGAATGACCTAAAAACAAGAGTACAACAAGTGCAATATATAAAGATCAATACATAAGGAAAAATCTAATGTCCCCAAATGAGTGAGCTGGCAAGAAACAAATGTGCCATCACTCTTGGTAGATAAATCTAGTACATATCAATGAAGTATCCTTGACATATACCAGTGTGACCACTATACATGTCAGAGAAATGAAAAACTGATACGGGTCATCTTCGATCATCACATGTTGAGCTTGATATCTCAACATGGAGGTAAGAGCATCATTGAGCATCTTACTTCTCCAAAATATTTGGATGGGATATTGGCATCCTTTTAGTATCATGGAGCTATAAATGAACCAATTGAACAAGCTTCCAACTTTGGTACACACTACAACAAGATCAAGGTTTTTCGATCGTGAACATCGCAAGCCCCATCTAAATAATCATCGCTATAAAAATGTATCTATTCTTATGGACATTGCAATATGTGTGGGTATAGGCACAAGTACCTCAAAGTGCTTGTAGTAATGCATATCTAAATGTGCAGTGAAATTCCATCGACATAAAGTTTGTAATGCGGCTCAATATACCAATCACGAATTGAGCAATAAGAAAACCATTTTTTTAATAAAAATATGGGAACATATTTTTGTTGCTACAACCATGTATATATCTGTCGATATACCTACCATTAGTGAATTTTTAACTAAAAAAAAATTGTATTTTCCCACACGTGCAAACTTTAGAAGGCATGTGTATGCACAAGTCTATACAACATGAATCCACATAACCCAAATCCTCTTGCTATTGTGGAGATGTTTCATGCAAATTGATCATCATATAGATCTCTCTCCACTTTTCATCTAGATCCAATTCTAATTTCAAATGTATGTTATCTTCCTCCATAGATATCAATCTGTATCATTTTTTTCTCTAGTATCCTCTTCCTAGACATCTTGAGTATCCTCATGTGCTTAGTGAGGAGTAGATTCTATCATATTATGTAGCATGTTATTTGAGGTAGGCATTATTGAAATTAAGTACAATTTCTAATAAATCAGGATCTTCAAATTTTGTTTCTTTCTTGGATCAACTTCTATGACATACGAAAAGTTTTTATCAACATTATATGGCAAAAACTATTTGTTCTCATTATTCAAGAAATGCAAACATGTCACAATCATCATACCAAAACTTTGTTGAATCTATTTGTACAAAGCCATTAGAATCTTTTCCTATATTTGCATTTTGGCATCCAATGAACACTTTAATTATTGATCATACCACAATAATCTAAATTAGAGATTTGATCATTTGTGTCTTGTGCACATTCTTTTCTTCTTTATGAAGCTCACAAGTACACCACAATCCATAGTGGTCCAACCCGTATCGTCTTCTGAGTTCGAAAATGTTTTCAATGTGACCATAATGCATTCTATTTGCAATACTCTTGTTCCTCAATCACGTTGACAAAGAATTCAATCTTCCTTATGCTACTTCTTCTCTTCTCCATATGGATTGAACCATGTTTGCGTTTGGCTTGCATTTATCAAAACATAATTTATTATTTTCAATGGTAATGTTGCATCTAATTTTCTTTCGATGCATAAACCTTGTACCTCTTCTCCAGATACTTTTGGATCTTCCATTTCAAACCATAAACGTGGCGTTTTTGAATCTTATACTTGTAGGAATTACATTGCTAATACTAATGCCTCTTTTACTAACCAACCTTCTTCCCTACTTCCTTGAGCTCGAGCTTTTTGGAGCACAAATCTTTTTAAAGTCTTCATAAAACACCTAAAAAGGAACATCCATCTTATATAGCCAGCTCTTACAATTGCAACCTCATATACTATCTGCAAAATCATGCTAAAAAACAATATTAGAATGCCCCAAAGTTCTAATGTTGCAACAATCTTTATTTCAGGACTCGATCAAAATTCAGTAAAAAATGGGCCAACATTTTTTAGACCATTAGAAAATACTAGTTGTGAGCTTTCGAATGATATATAACACTATACCATTTGATTCTAGCTTGGCTCTCAAATTGCAAACCCTAATTTTGTTTTTCATCATGCTTTTCATCCAAAAGCATGGGTGCCTCAATTAAAAGCATGCACATAGATTTATTTGGCTTTGAGATTTTCTTTTCACACCATGCACCTTGCTTTAACTTAAAGCATGATTCATTTTAGCTTCAACCTACATCATACAAAGAGGAGATCACTTGCCTCCTCAATCATCCATCAAGGTCAATCTAGATCCAGGATCTACCAGTTAGTTTAGCTAAGATCTTGCGTGATGAGCTAGGAGGGCTCAAGGAGAATTGGAGGACTCAAGGAGGAGCACATGCAGATTTGAAGGTGTTTGGAGATAGCCAACCTTGTTCTTCTTCACACATTCATTGTGTGCATGCTCATTTTGGAGAGTTTTAGCTTCTACTTTAGGGTTTCTACTTGTGTTTCAATTGTACTAGGTTCTTGCCTATTACTTCAACACTAGGAGGAACTATTGTTCCTTCTCTACATTAGGGAAGACCTAATTTTATTTATGGGTTTGCTATATTGAATATTTGGAATAGTCTTTATCCTTATTTTTGCATTTATTCACTCACATTTTATACCTCTTAGGCACATTTTTCACTCAACTTTTGTAACTAGCACTCTTAGGTTCAGCCTACATTCTGTTTTTGTATCACACACACATATTGTAGTTGACAATTTTCATCAGTAGTGTGTAATAGCATCAAGATATTGCACTTTTATAGTTGACTTCGTATCTCTCTCTATTGTCATTTATCTCTCTTGATCAAGTTGTGTGTCATGTTCTAAGATTAAGTGTTGAAAGATCCTTGATTTTACATCTGATTGATTTATTGGGCCTATCACACTTCCAAGAAAGCAAGTGCACTTGAATGATGAAAAAGTTGATGGGTACATATTTCTCTACAAGACATATGATTTCAATCAAATTCAAACAAGCCTTTGCAATGGATTATTCATCTATCTCTTTAGAAGAAATCTATCTAATTAAATCATCATCCAATTTGTATATGATGCTTCAAATCTCATGTGTCAAAGCTCCCTTCATAGCAATGATAATATGAACTGAAGAAACTTGTTCCAATCATGAGTTTTCATGAAAGATAAATCTTTTGCTCCAGTGAAGGCATTCTTCATTAATCACATACATCAAGTTGGATTTTTCAAAGAGGAACTTATTGATTTCACTCTTTGTAATTCCTCTCTTTGCAAAACCATGTCGATCATGGGATTTCATTACTATTTATAGTACACCATAAGTGTGTCCATTTACCAATTGCTTTTCAAATCCTCTGTTTGTCCACGGGTATCTCTTTGACTTGTGATCATTTTCCAAAAGCAACTCGCCTATATTCTTCAAAACATGCATGGGATCTATCAAGTGATTTTTTAATAGTTTATTCTAATTCCCAATACAGAAGTGAAATCAAAATAGATAGTCTGTTAATCCCCAAAATAGATGAACCTTCACTTCTCTCCCACATAATACTACAATCACATACATGAAGACAAACATTTCCAATCTCATTGTGTCCATCACATAAATGATGTGGATTTAGAAGATAACCAGTAGCACCTTGATATATCACCTTATTTAAAGATTTAGACCATCGAACATCTAATGAAGTACCATACATTGGATATGTATTATATCTAGAAATTTATAATCCTGAACATTAAGTAAACATACACATTTTTTCCTTTATATTTCCTTGGTACAATCAATTATAACATCAAATGTCCTCTCTTGATCGTGAACCATAGTAGAATGTTATATTTCACTAACCACATAGGCCATGTACTCCATGAGAACTTTTTAATTCATAAATATTCACTCCATCCATAGCTAAGCCTAATCGTAAATTTCAAGGCTCGATTTTAAATTGAAGCCATTATTGCTCAATATGTTTCCATGCCTTGGAGTCCATAGGGACAATGTTACATAAGAACAAGCTCTAAAGTATTGTTTTTTAGGCTTATGGATTTTATTATTTATGATAAATAACATGTGAAGGTGCTCACATCTCCAAATTTAGAGTAAAAGTAGATAAAAGTAAGAAGGAAAGGAAAGGTGTCTATTTTTAGACAGGGAAGGCGCTTCTATTGATAGCCTCTCAATAAAAAGAGTGGTTCTCTTAGTGTAGGTGCCCAAATTTAGTGATTCTTGTTGTGTTGTGAAGATTGCAACTTGTACTATATAAATAGCTCAGATTTTGTACAAAATACATTTTGACATTTTTTGTTTTTAAGGCATGCTACTCAGAGTCTTATTTTAGAATATAGGATTAATTTTGTGAAATTATGCTCAAAGAGGTTCTAGTGGTTATTTTTCTATAGTCACCCCTTTTTGAAAGTTTGGAGGAAAGTTTGATTTCTCAAGTTTGGAAATATTTGTTTGATCTTTTGAAGATCTTGGGAGGTCTCATCATGTTTCATTGTGTACTTTGATGTTTACAAGTTTGTAAACATAACATTGTGGTATAAGAGCTTTTGTTTTTTTATCAGATCTTTAATTTTCTTCATTGTTTATGAAGGATCATTGATTGTTTATATCTCAATTTATGTGGATGACTTGATAATAACAGGAAACAATGAAGGTGAGATAGCGAGGATCAAAGCAGAGCTTGGATCTGAATTTAAAATTTCAGACTTAGAAGAACTGACGTACATTCTAGGAATCGAAGTCATGCAGAAGAACGATGGTGTATATCTTCTGGAAGTATATTTCAGATTTGTTAAAGAAATATGGCATGGGACATTGTAAGAGTATCAGTAATCCGATGGAACCCAACGTGAAGTACACTGCTGAAGATGGTGAACCTTTAGAAGATCCACTTATCTACACTTCTTTGATGGGTTCTCTTATATATGCAACTTTAACAAGGGCGGATATTACATTTAGCATAAGTACATTGTCTCAATTCATGAACAAACCCACCGATGTACATATGCAAGCAGCTAAAAGCGTCTTGAGATATTTGAAGGGTACATGAAATGAAGGTTTGGGCTATAAATATCATGAAGGTATGGATTTGAAGGCATGCAATGATGTAAATTGGGCTGGAAATAAGGATGACAGAAGGAGTACATGTGGATATCTGATATTTGCAGGTAATAATTTGGTTTCATGAAGTTCTAGAAAACAGCCTATAGTAGCACTTTCAAGCACAAAAGCTGAATATAGAAGCCTTACAAATGCAACATGTGAGATTATGTGGTATTTGAAGCTTTATGAAGATATGAATCTATCTACAACACGTACACTACTCTTTGGAGATAATGTAAGTTCATTACATCTTGCGTCTAATCGAGTGTACCATGCAAGAACAAAACACATTGAAGTACACTATCACTATATCTAAGAAAAGGTGGTTGTTCCAGAGCAAAGAAGCACAAAAGAAGAGCCCCAAAATTTTCAAATTAATGGGCATAGTTTTTCATCTTCAAAGTCTTGGAAAATTCCCTCAAGCCATGTAAATGCACTAGAGGAGTCCTCTAGATGCATATTCCCAACTCATTGTAAAATATTCCTTGTAAATTAGTAGGAAATTCAATTTTTAGTAATAAAGTGCCGGTCTCTTGTGTGAAAGGACCAAATTGAGGGCACATGTATATAAGTCTTTTTGTGACTCTTTGTAGAGACTTTTTGCCATTATGAAGAAGGAGAGCTCCTTATTTTCGAATTTGCTTCTTCCTTGCAGATTTCCATCTTCTCATTGATCTTCTATGTGTGTGTAATGCTTGGAATGTGTGTGTAGGACTATTGTCTACCCCTACCCACTTTTTTTGAGCTACTGTAGTGTGTGTGTGAGCTTGTAGGAGTTGTGGCATGAGTGTGGGTGCTTCCGACCATTCACTATTTTGGTCATAACTTGAAGCATGGTTGTCAGAATCGAGTGAAACCACCTCCAATAGATGCATCTCGTCAAGAGCTTCGAAAGGAGTCACTATTGACTATATTCGGAGTTTGGAGATGCGAGAAATCCTCAATTTACTAAAAACTATTGTAAGTGGTATCGCGATAGACACTTTCAGTATTTCAATGAGTTAGAGAGGTGGATTAGTCTTTTCTCATACATATCAGCTGAACCACTTCATTCTCCATCATATGTGCACATGTCCTCATACACTTGGTTAGGTCATTTGATCGGATTGATAAATAAGTGTGTGTCAATTTCCCACTATACGTACTTGTGTGGCAATTGGGGTTTAGTCTCATTGACACAAGTCCTTGAGTCTTCTTGACTCAGGTACACACGTTTTTGGCACCGTTGCCGGGGAACACTCAACCAAGGTGCCTTCGTGATGGTTATAGATCGAGTGTGATGAAATCGTACTTGTAGAAGTGAACTCGTTCAGTGGCAAGTAGTCAACCACTTCAGCACTTGTTGCTTCACATCCCGGAGGTGTGTGTAATGAGTTTTTAGGTTTAGGGTTAGTAGGAAGGGAGAGAAGAAAGAGTTAGGGTTAGGTTAGGAGAAGAGGAGTGAAGTAGGAGTAAGTCAAGATCACCAAGAAAAATCCCAAATAATTTGCCAAATTTATGCAGTTCAATTTTAGTCACCAAAAAGTATAAAAACCAAAAATTTTAGTTCATTTCTCACTGCTACAGAGGAGCAGTATCGTCGATGAGCAGCGATCGGTATCGTGGTCTTAGTATCGTGTTTTCCAGGCTATCAAAGCTAGGTATTGAGCTCAAGGTGCAAACAAGACATCACAGAGGTAAGATTCCATAAAATTTCATTGACCAAAGACACTTTAAAAGTGAACAAAACGTGATCACTTGCGCAACCGATATCACGAGGAGGGATAGAGTGTTTTTTGGTGCTTCTTGGAGTGAGACAGTAGGCTAGGAGTGAAGACGGGTGAGAGAAGAGTAAGGGGCAACAAAAATTTTTGATTTTAGAGGTATTTTGGCTTGAGTATCGCAATCGGTTGAGTTTTTGGTATCACGATACCAAAAATTCCCTTGTATCGCGATACTCGCCAAAGTATCGTATCGCTGACTACCAGCCTTGGTATCGTGATACCACTTTTGGTATCATATCGTCGCGTTAGTATCGCGATCACATTTTACCAAAGTGGTATCGTATCGCGGTCCACTTTTGGTATCGTATCGTCCCGTGTCCCAGTATAGTATCGCGATACCATAGTAGTATCATATCGTGCAAGCGGTGGTATTGTATCGTCACTTGTCGCAGTATCGTATCGTGTCCTATCAATTTCGTATCGCGATACCATACCAGTTTCGTATCGTCCCCTAACCTAGTATCGTATCGCTAGATCATTCAAGTATCGTATCGCGTAGGTCGGTGGTATCGTATCGCCACCTGTCACAGTATCGTATCGCGAGAATTCGAGGTATCGTATCGCCCAATTTTTGGTGTCGTATCGTGGACCACAGAGGTATCGTATCATCTCTCATTTTGGTGTCGTATCGTGATACCACTTGTGGTATCGTATCATCACTTGTTGTAGTATCGTATCGGGCCAAGTCCTAGTATCCTATCATCAGAATTCTTAGTATCGTATCGTGACTAGGCCTGGTATCGTATCGTCGATCCCTTAAGTATCGTATCGAGAGGATAGCCAGTATCGTATCGTGACCAACAACGGTATCGTATCGTCTGTTGGTATGGTATCGTATCGCCTAGTTCTCAGGTATTGTATCGTGAGTGGCTGTGGTATCGTATCGTGGCGAGTTTGGTATCGCCCAAGGCAGTATTGCCTGATTTGGTATCGTCCAGAGCTTTTGAAGCAACTTGAAGGGAAAACTTGAAACTTTTTGAGAGCCACTTAGGCAGAGCTTTAGAGGCCTAGAGAACCTCAAGAGGGTGAATGAACTTGAGGTTAGGGAGAGTGCTCAGTAGCCGTAGAAGTGTCATATCTTCTGTTGGAAGTGCCGCTCAGGTTAGTCACCGCTCCGTCTATTCAAACACCTCTAGTGACTCAGAGGAGGAGATACCCATGGCTTCAGAAGACATGCAGGGACCCGCTCCAAGTAGAAACTTCATGACCAATGTGGAGGGAGAATAGCGCACCTCCTTACAGTATGTTTCTACTAATGCCCAGGAGATCCCCATCTACCTAGATGGCTTAAACAGATTTGTAGCTAGAATGGTAACTTCCATGGATGCCACGATTGTGCCCAGACCGACTGTTAAGTACGAAGGAGGAGCATACATGGACAAGATAGGTCACATATACATAGTGACTGAATTTCCCGAATTGATCAATGAAAAAGGAGAATTAGTGGGACCAGAGAACTCAAGTAGACCAAACCCTGAGGAATTAGTGACAACCCCTAGAGGCAGGTCCCAGGTGACACGAGTCTTGAGAGGAGACTTGATACCTCAAGATGACTACCTATTGGACGTCTATATGATCCATGGATCAGACTTATTACTTCAAACAGACTCACCGGCTCCAGGAAGAGAAGAAAGCTCGATGACATTTTATGAGCTGAAGGATCCAGAAGACGAAACTAGAATTACATACCTAGACAAAAATCAGAGAAGATATTGGTTGGTTGGTGCCTTAGACAGAGCTCGATTGAAATACATGGGTTTTCCTGTATTTCCTTAGAGACAGCAGGCAACCACCTCTCAGAACCCCTTTGGAACCCAACAAGAGGTAGAGCACACCATGTCTGGACAAACTAGCCAACGAAGTGTTCCAAATCGTACTCATGTACAATTTGCGACTCCAGGAGTGCAAACACACAACCAGACCCACCCATGAGTAGGTAATTAGTACCGACCACCAGTAAGACCACGACCACCAGTAGGAGGGCATCCTGGAATACCCCCCGTTAGACCAGCAGTTCCTGCCTTCCCTGTAATGCCTAGACCGCTAGAACCAATGAGAAAATTGAGACCTATCGAAGTGGCCAAATGCGTAAGGAATCATTATGACGGATTGGGAGAACCCTACGATCACATTGCTGAATTTAAACAAGTTCTAAGGGCAGAACAAGTAGACGACTTCTTTGTGCAGTATGAGTCTTTCGGATTCACCCTCACAGGAACGGCTCTGACTTGGTTCCAGCCATTAGATCCCAATCAATTTGGAAACATGGAGCAATTTTTTCAAGAACTCATTGGGGAATTCACTAAGAGAGGGATTAAACACAATTTTGTGTCTTTAATCCATAGTTTTAAATAGAACCCTAATGAAACAGTGAAAACAACTGCCCGAAGATTCAATCAGTATGTTGATAGATGCCCAACTGCAGAGAGGCCCACTCAACAAAAAATGATTTCATTATTTTTGGATGGACTCATGAATGGAACCCTAATAACTTTAGTTTACGTGAAGAGAATACAAACCCTGAGTGAATGTCTTCAAGAGTGCATTGATCTAGAAGACAATCTAGCGGAGGATCTCAAGAGCAACCCTAGTCCCACTAAATCAGAAGACTCTCGGAGTACCATTACATCCAACTCTAGTAATGTGGAAGAATTAGCGAAGCTATTAGCAAAGAAACTAGGAGTCCAAGGGTAGAGAACTTACCAGCACCCAACCTTAAGAATGCCCATGTTACGAAGATGTAGCCTATGTGGAGGAGATCACCCCACATACATGTGTGTGAGAGGAGGGACTGGTGCACATCAGACATACCCATACAACCGAGAGCTTCAACAAGGAACTGCCTTGTACTGCCATATAGAACAAAAATACACCAACCACACTACAAAAAACTATCCATTCAATAGGCAGTCACACCCTTTACAACCACCTCAGTATCAACCACATGGATATCTACCTAGAGAGCTCGGCAGAGAGATGCCCAAATACAATCCCTATCTAGCACCAGCAGGAGCACCAAGGCCATACGAGCAAGTACCATACCCACCACCCCAACCAGTGTTAGGGCCACAACTATCACAACCTCAACAAGTGGTACCTGTGAAGTATGCTCAGCCAGAAGAAAATCGGGAAAGAGCCATAGTGCTAGCCTCAACAATGACCAGTGTAGAATCAGCAAACCTTGGATATGAACTACCCCCAAGAGATTATTACCCCTATGAAGCAAACATGTTAGAGTATGAATCAGCTTATGATTCGGCTTATGATGGATATGAAGGTTATGATCAGGCTTATGGAACGGAGGTAGCAACTTTGATGTATACTGCACCTAAAGCACAACCACCCATGAGACCACCCATTAGACCACCTATGCCGAGAGGACCTTGTTATAGATGTGGAGGAGACCATTTTATTAGAGAATGTCCTCGACCTTATAATCCATCATCCCCTAGGACTTGGGAAGGATATTGCAATGATTGCGGAAAGGAACATCTTTTTAGAGATTGTCTGAAAAATCCTAATAAAACCCAGGATACAACACCTGTTAATGTAATCGAGGTGATAGAAGCACGGGGAAGTGATAAGGAATACACCGTGCCTTTAAAGGCTATTACGCGAGCTCAAATGAAAGAACGAAAAGAAAAACAACCAGATCGGAAACAAGGAAACAATAGGAAGGAAAACCTCAAAAACCGAATAATAGAAGATTCAGAGGAAGCACGTGAGAGTACCCAGAACATAAATGCGCAAAAATGGAAGGAAAGAAGAGAGAAGCTCAAAGATAAATGGATGAAAAACATGAGTCAAGACCATAAAAAGCAAACCAGAAACAAACATGAGCATACACAACTAGAGATTCGGGAGGAAGTTCCCACTCCACCGCTTGCCCGAGAAGCAGAAAAACCAGGATCAATTCTAGCTGACCCAAAACTTGACGACCTAGACATGTGGTTGAAAGCTTACCAAGCTAGAATTAAGACTGGACCGAATGTAGAGCAACACGAAACGCTTTACCCACAAGGAGAATTAGAAAAAGAGAGGCTTGCAACTTGTCGAAAGCTTATAGAGGTAGCACAAGCAACCCTAGAAAAGACTATCCCAGGCCTTCCAAAAATGAGGATAGCAGATGATCAATACAAAGAGTATGTCGGATCCAAGGATAAAGAACCTAGGGAGAAGGATGACAAGCATGAGCTAACAAGAACCGAGGATGAACCGATGTCAACCATACCTGACCTAGAGGCTGAATGGCCAAAGGAGTTATGGAATAGAATTAGAGAAGAACAATGGAAGAAGACTCGCATCAAGGGAAAAACAAATTCAAATGGGTACGTAAGGATCAAGTGCAGAAATCTGAGACGCCAACACCAACTCACGAGGAGAAAAAGGAGAACAAGAAGTTAGCATCACTGAAATCTGAAACAAAACGACTTTTGCAAATATGGCTCCCTAAGCCTTTGAGTCAAGCTCAGAAGGCACGACAACAGATATGGATACCCAAAAAGGTCAGACAAGCAGCCAAGCAAGAGATAAGCAAACAGGAGATTGTATTGCATCAAGACATTCAAACAATGCAGCCAAGGCAGAATCGTCATAGAAACATGAAGAGCAAAACAACCTCAATCACTAGGACATCGAAAGAAATACATGAAGCTCGAAGGCCCAAAGAGCAGACACAAAATATGATGACAACGAAGTGGATTTGGAAGCCAAAGCAACCGTCAAGAATGGACCACCACAACAACAAAGATTCCAATTGCACTCATGAAGTATCAAATGCACCTAAAGTACACATACTAGGGCCACATTACAAGGCCAAGCATTCGGCACTTGATGTACATAACGAAGTTAGTGGTGCACATTTCCCAATGGGGATTAGATCATAGCTTCAACTCCCTTAGGAATGGACATACAATGTACATAAATAAATGCTTCGGCTATACTAATACGTGTTTTCTTCCAGGAAAAGAAATAAAAATATGTGGTAAGCGATCTCACTTATCGAACCAAGGGAAACGGAGTGACGGAACGACAACATATCACTGCAATGCACTAGACAGTTGCTATGCTTTCCATTGAAGCTAATGTGCTTTTCCTTACGAGTAAAGATGGTTTCTGAAGATTTTGAAGCAACAGTTCAAGAGGAGGTATTGGAATTTCCTCTCCAGAGTATCACCAAGGCAAAGAGACATTGGTTTATAGAAGATCAATTGGCTGGGGAGTATCTCTTCCTGGCAACTATCAAAATCATGGATACAGATCATCAATTTCCGATCATGTCCCAAGACTTCAGAGTAGTGCATGAACTCCCATCGACAACTAACATCATGAAGAAAGCAGGCATTCATAAATATTTCGAACTACCAATCTATAAGCCTGACTTCCAAAGATGCACCCAAGTCATGAATACATTACAACCAGCACTGCATGATCCATTGGTGCCAGAGGCTAGAGTTATGGATAAAGTAGGTGAATGGGTAGTCATCCAATTTACACATGATTTGATTAAGGAAGCTTTTGGATGGGAAAAGGATGGTAACACGGTAGTGAAAGAAGAGATCTGAGGGGAAAAAACCAGAACGTTCATCGACATTAATAGAGTCGACATAGAAGAGGAAGTTAGTCTCATCCACCACCACTTCTGCTTCCCAAATATGCATCGGTACACGGCCCCTCAGAAGATAATTGTCCAACTGCTCTCACATGCAATCAAGCAAATTGGAAATCAGATTAATCTGACTCCTTACATACAAGAAAGACTATTCGAGGCAAAGAAGCAATGGAACAACAAGAATTTCCTCAATGGTAGCATAGCTCTGACAATATTTATTTACCATGCTTTAGGTATTAGAGAGCACCCGCAAGAAATGCCATCATCAACTGCTATGGCTAAGTATGTCAAAGTCGCCACAGTTCCTAAAAAGAAAAGAGGAGTCAAGATTGTGGACGAGGCAGAAACTAGCTCTCAACCCAGAATGAGAGGCACAAAGAGACTCAGGGAGGTAAAGCAAGTAGAAGAGGAAGTTCCAGCCACGAAAAAGGCACACATACTTCCCAAGACAAAGATTACAGAGCAAAGGCCTATTACGGAGGAAGATTTAACTAAAGCCTTGGAACATACACACAAATATACGGAAGGGCAAATTAATCTACCTGTGCAAGGGCACCATTACTAGCAGACCCACCAAGAGATGGAGGCTAAAAAGAAACTCACCAAAGTACACCGCTAGAGAGAAATAGGGTTGGATAACTCAAGCTCGTCTTCGGATGCACAAGAAGAACCCGACACTTCATTATTGAATGTAGATATTCAAAGTGAATCGAAGGATGATGGACAATGGGATGAGTTGAATGCAATCAACTATGAGGAAGCAGACGAAGGCACGAGGGTAAATGACAACTCCGTCCGCCCCACTCAAGATGACGCAGACAAGGAGGTAGACCAAGAAAGGACACATGCAATCAAACTCAATGAGACTTCCACAATTCATATCAAGGAGACAACACCTACGAGAGAGGTGTCAATCAAGATACCAAAGAAAGAGCCCCAAGAAGAGACAGTCGAAGAAGCAGAACCCTTTACACCGATTAGGGTAGTGGCAGAACCCTCCCCCATGGATGTCACATTTCAAGGGAGTGCCACAAAAGTTATTGATTTGGATGAAAAAAGCAAAGAACCAAAGGTACAACTACAAATCAGACAACCCCACAATGAAACTATCCATGTAGAGCAAGGAAAAGATGTAAAAACCAGAGAAGCTCCTAGCGTACCAAGAACATGGTTGAATGTTGACATTGCCCAGCTCAAGCCCGTAGTGCAAGACATGATTCGAACTGCATTGGATACACAACAATTAATGCTTGAGGCCGATGAAGACTACGATCAAGCGATGCAGGACAAGCATGAACTTCAAGAAATCGGTAAGAATCTTTCTGCTGAGTTAATGATAGCAAAGAAGCAGATATTACAGAAAGAAAATGAAGTTCAAGAAGTCAAAAATCAGTACAAAACTTTAGAGACAGAAAATGCAAAATTGAAAGAACAACTCCAAGAATTCAAGAAGAAATATGAAGCTAGCGAGGCTGAGAAGACACGGATGAACGCCAGAAGTAAATTCTTAGAATCTCAGATAAAGGTATATATGTAGGAAGCAGAAAATCTAAGGAACCGAAATAAGGAGCTCATGATAGCTCTTCTAAGTGATCAGCCCGTAGAAGTTCAGGGAAGACCAGAAAAGGATATCAAAGAATTGGAAAAAAAGATTGCTAAGTATGAAGATCAGCTCAAGCAGGAGCAGGCCACCATTCTTGAATGGGAAAAGAGGTACATGGAGGACACCGCAGCTCTAAGAACAAAGTGGAAACAGGTTGAGAATAAATATCTCAAGCAATGTAAAGAAGACATTGATCAACTCACGGTAGTGACCGAAGAAATCCAGAAGAATAAGGAAACGATTTTGCAGGCACAGGAAGAAATTAAGCGAAAGAAGGAAATGATAAAGCAACTACAGGAGCAACTAGCACAAAAGGAAACAGAGGGGACACCAGTAGTTCCAAAATCCACAGAGGCTACTGAGGAGACTGAGGTACGTCCTCTCTCTTCCCACTTATATCATTCACCACTAAGGGAGGAACAGGAGGTCCAAATTGAACATAATAATCGGGACATTGCAGAACTGAGCCAAACGGAAAGGGCACTACTGGTGTCCCAACTAATTGCTGAATTCGAAGATCAGATAATCCAGGTAATGAAGGAGGCCCAAATCGAAAGCAAAAACTTGGATCAAATTTTGAAGCCTTTCAATGTACCATATGGACTACTTAAAGAACAAACACGACAATATATAAAGTCTACGATGAATAAGGATTCGGACAACAACCTCCAATTCAGCCAAGATACATTCAAGTATACTCAAGAAGAATTCGAAAAAGCTGACCCCATATGGAGGCACAAAGTTTTGGAAAAGAATCCCACACTGTGGGTACAATGGGAAGCATCACCATACGCGCTTCAAGTCAATCCAGCATTTTGTCTCGTACCCCGCAGACGGTCCTGGTAGCAATTTTGGGAAGGACAACACCAGGGTAGTATAAATAATCAATGGTTGAATTATCCTCTATTACCTAGTCCACCACATAACTACCTACCGACAGAAGAGTATATGGTAAAAACAATGGAATTTTAGATTGCTAGATACGCGACAATACCTGATTTAGCAATAAAGATGACAAATAAGATTTTCAGCATGCTCCTTACAATCATCAAAGTCTTCCAGCATGCAAAATATACTTTTTTGAATTTCATCGGCATTACACAAGGATCCGAAGTGCTCGTTTTTTATCTTTCAACTATTCTGAGCTGCTTGACATTTATGGCCTACTATTCGAGACTTGTGTTTTTTCCAAGCACATACATGCAGACGTTTGAAGAAGCATTTTTCACTGGCTTCTTCGAAATAGATTCAGAAATTTTTGTGAAAATGACTTCGCACCTCAATGCACGACTGGTGGCTTATGAAACCAGTTTTTTTGCGGACCACCGGCAAGCACCAGAGGATGGAGTGAAGTCCAACCAATGGAAAGAATTTATGATATGTCACGCCAGTTTGCTGAATCAAAGAGAGCAAGCAGCCATACAAACGTATTCATGTCGCTACAAAAAGCCTGTCGGGGACGACAAAGTTGAGGAGGAGGGACGTGTGGAAGGGGAATCGAGCAAAAAGAGAAGAAGAAGAAGATCAAAGTCAAAAACTGCTCACTAAAGAATGAAGATCAGAAAGCAAAAAGAACCACCCTCTGCCCAAAGCCCCACAGGGGCACGCATCAGGCAACAATGCCAAACATCCAAGTCCTGAGGAGTGGAATTAAAGATCAATTAGAACTAGGACATTTCATGGGAAGGACGGACCAGGGCCAGGAAGTATCCATGAAGAAGTGCAAGACAATACTTGGCAGGTAATAATCCTCCCGCTGATAGCGTGCATTGTCAACAAAGTAAACAGGCTCAGAGCAATGCAACATGTCAGATATGTGAAGACAAAGACAAATCAGAAGACCAAAAGCTAGAAAGAGGCAGAGGCTGAAAAGTTGAAGAGGGTGACTAAGAACAACACATTCTTAGCCGCTGGTGGCGTGCGTGGAAGCCTGAATGAATGCAACAACCCAGATTCATGATGTACAGAATACCAAGGGGAAACCAGAGGCAATGGACATACGTCAGACAAAATAACAAATTCTCTGACAGTCCTTACCACCTCTTCGACCACTGGGTGCGTGTATTCAGAAGCCTTAAATGAGAAGCAAAAGCCTGTCAAGGGACGACAGAAACAAAGAGGGGGAGAGTGTTGCAGAGCAAAGAAGCACAAAAGAAGAGCCCCAAAATTTTCAAATTAATGGGCATAATTTTTCATCTTCAAAGTCTTGGAAAATTCCCTCAAGCCATGTAAATGCACTAGAGGAGTCCTCTAGATGCATATTCCCAACTCATTGTAAAATATTCCTTGTAAATTAGTAGGAAATTAACTTTTTAGTAATAAAGTGCCTGTCTCTTGTGTGAAAGGACCAAATTGAGGGCACATGTATATAAGTCACTTTGTGACTCTTTGTAGAGACTTTTTGCCATTATGAAGAAGGAGAGCTCCTTATTTTCGAATTTTCTTCTTCCTTGCAGATTTCCATCTTCTCATTGATCTTCTATGTGTGTGTAATGCTTGGAATGTATGTGTAGGATTGTTGTCTACCCCTTCCCACTCTTTTTGAGCTACTGTAGTGTGTGTGAGCTTGTAGGAGTTGTGGCGTGAGTATAGGTGCTTCCCGCCATTCACTATTTTGGTCATAACTTGAAGCACGGTTGTCAGAATCGAGTGAAACCACCTTTATAGATGCGTGTCGTTGAGAGCTTCGAAACAAGTCTACTATTGACTATATTTGGAGTTCGAAGCTGGGAGAAATCCTCGATTTACTGAAAAATATTGTAAGTGGTATCGCGGCAGACACTTTCAGTATTTCAGTGAGTTAGAGAGGTGGATTAGTCTTTTCTCATACATATCAGCTGAACCACTTCGTTCTCCATCATGTGTGCACATTTCCTCATACACTTGGTTAGGTCATTTGATCAGATTGACAAATAAGCATGTGTCAATTTCCCACTATACGTACTTGTGTGGCAATTGGGGTTTAGTCTCATTGACACAAGTCCTTGAGTCTTCTTGACTCAGGTACATAGTGGTGAATGAAGATATTGATATTCAACATGTTGGAACTAAAGCTCAATTAGCAGACATACTCACAAAAGTAGTGGATGCTCAGAAGCTCAAGTGAATCAAAGTTCTACTTGGAGTCAAAGCTTTGGGTTTAGAGCTTGAGGGGGGCAATGTTACATAAGAACAAGCTCTAAAGTATTGTCTTTTAGGCTTATTGATTTTACTATTTATGATAAGTAACATGTGAAGGCGCTCACATCTCCAAATTTAGAGTAAAAGCAAATAAAAGTAGATAAAAGTAAGAAGGAAAGGAGAGGTGTCTATTTTTAGACAAGGCGCTTTTGTTGGTAGCCTCTCAATAGAAAGAGTGGTTCTCGTAGTGTAGGTGGCCAAATTGAGTGATTCATGTTGCGTTGCGAAGCTTACAACTTTTACTATATAAATAGATCAATTTTTGTACAAATTACAATGAGAAATCCCCACGGCAAGTAGGCAGTTTTGTAGATCTTCTTTCTTGTGTCTATCTGGTGTCTCATCAGAGACATACCTCTCTTCACACTTTCATATATCAGTCGCTATGAGGTATTTTTGAGTGATTTCACTTGGAGGAGTTTTCATAGTTCTCATATTTTCTATTTATATCAAAGTTTTGCATAGATAATTGAGTTTTGTTGCTTATGTACATCAATTTTCAATTCAGATAGTTAGTCACACCTTGCTGTTGCAGGCCTCCACATAGTTTGACTTCAAGATATTTGTTTGAGAGCTATACTCCACCTTTTTTTATGTTTTCTATTTCTAAAGCATGCTACTCAGAGTATACTTTTAGAATATATGATTAGGTTTGACAAATCTACTCAAAGAGGTTCGGGTGGTTATTTGTCTACAGTCACCCATTTCTATTTTCTTGAAAGTTTGGAGGAAAGTTTGATTTCTGAAGCTTTGAAATATTTGTTTGATCTTTTGAAGATCTTGGGAGGTCTCATCATGTTTCATTGTGTACTTTGATGTTTACAATTTTGTAAACATAACAGACAAGACATGTATCATCTATAGATCTATTTGATGCATGCCATTTGGACAATATTGTTTGTATCATTTTTCTCCACATTTGGAACATTCGTGATTATCTGGGAATTCCCTTCTATACAAAATACATCATTTGGACAAGCATGGATTTTGTTGTAGTCCACGCCTATTGATGTGAATAACATTTCTCACCCACTTCATGAGAATCATGCTCAGAAATATGTTAATCTACATCATATCTATCATAATGTCCTCCATTTCTTCATTCCATTTTCATTGTTACTTCCAACATGATCTTGGTTGACTACTATCACTCTCCTTGGATCATGAATTGACTCTATGTTGAATGCACTAAGCGTCTTAAATGTAATTCATATCATTCATCCAATAAAAGTTTAAGATCAAACTTTCCATACTTTCACAAATAATTCCTAGTTATTCTTTTCTTCCTTGTAATTCAATACGTACAATTATTGCAAAGACATGCTATTTTTTCCTCCAAATCAACCCAAGGATCACTACTACTGAATGCAATAGATACGTGAAATATTCAAAAAGAACTTTAATTCCTAATATAAATCCTAAAACCCTAATTTTTTATCTCTCTTTCTCTCTTTATATATATACATACACACACACACACACACACACACACACACATATATATATATATATATATATATATATATATACAGAGAGAGAGACATAGATACATATACATATACATATACATATACATACACATATACATATACATATACATATACATATACATATACATATACATGTACATGTACATATACATGTACATGTACATATACATGTACATATACATATACATATACATATACATATACATATACATATACATATACATATACATATACATATACATATACATATACATATACATATACATATACATATACATATACATATACATATACATATACATATACATATACATATACATATACATATAATATACATATACATATACATATACATATACATATACATATACATATACATATACATATACATATACATATACATATACATATACATATACATATACATATACATATACATATACATATACATATACATATACATATACATATACATATACATATACATATACATATACATATACCTGTACATATACCTGTACATATACATATACATATATGTTGAAGCTCAAGGTTAAGGACAAAGCATGGAAGCACATCAAAGAAGTGGACATAGAAGAAGAGAGAGCAAGTAGGGAGCTCCAAGAAGTGTATGTCAAATTTTCAGAAGAGTCCCCTACAAAAATAGTGATTTTCATCACTAGAAACCATTGTAAATACCATTATCTATTTTTAGTAACTCCATTTTGTTCAAGCCGAGGAGTCCTCGAGCTTGAGGAGTATTAGAAGTACCATCGTACCAATTTTCATAATTTTTAGACTTCGTTTGAGCCCTCAAATAAGCCCTGAAACCTAATTTTTAACTAGGCCGGACACTAGGTCTGGACAGGGCCAAAACTAGTCAAAAAACTATAAAAAGAGCTAGAGAGCTCATTTTTGGGGTTAGCTTGTTAGAGAATAGAACTTTTGTAAGAGAACTCTTTTGCAATCTAAGCTTTCCATTGTTCCTCTCTTTGATCTTATTTTGTGCGCGTGTGTGTGTATGTGTGTGCATGTTTGTGTGCTTTCACTCACGCACTTGTGCCTTCACTTGCTCGTGGTCTTCATACCGGTCCTCACGTCTCCGCGGATTGACAAGTAAAGGAGGTGGTGCTTACGCTTGAGCTACACCAAATTTTGGCGCCGTTGCCGGGGAGAGAGCTTCGAGGACGAGCGTTGTGATGGTAAGATCGTAGATTTGCGACGTTGGAAGGTAAAAAAACTGTCATTTCAGTTCATTTTCTGTTTTTTTCCTCTTCATCTTCATCATCATCATCATCTCCACCTTCTTCCATCTTCTTCTTCATAGAAAATTCTTGTTTTTTAGTGCATTTTCACCATCTTCATACCATTTTTCATGCATTATTGTGTGGGAAGGAGTTAGGAGAAGCAAGGGAGAGCAAGCGCTGTGTTTTTTTCATGATTTTCTGCTCATACGGAGCTCGCCATAGCCGGCGCTCAGAAATTTGAATTTCCCGCCAAAAAACGCGATTCTGTGATGAAAATCGCGATTCTGTGAAAATTCAAAATTTTTTGAAAAATCACGATTTTCAGTTTTCCCGCCTAAAAGTTGGTTGAAAAGAATCGCGATTCTGTGTTTTTTCTCAAAAAACACGATTCTCTGCTCAAAATCGCGATTCTCACCAATCACGATTTTCAGCAAAAACACGATTTTGTGAAAAACACGACTTTCTGCTCAAAATCGCGATTCTCACCAATCACGATTTTCAGCAAAAACACGATTTTGTGAAAAACACGACTTTCTGCTCAAAATCGCGATTCTCACAAATCACGATTTTCAGCGAAAAATACGATTTTGAGAAAAACACGATTCTCTGCTCAAAATCGCGATTCTCACCAATCACGATTTTCAGCAAAAACACGATTTTGTGAAAAAACACGATTCTCTATGACAAAATCGCGATTTTCATGCCAAAAACACGATTCTGTGATTGTGCTCAAAATCGCGATTTTCATGCCAAAAAACACGATTGTGTGAAAAAAGGCGATTCTGTGTAATCACGATTTTTTGCTCAAAATCGCGATTTTCTAAAAACACGATTTTGTGCTCAACATCGCGATTTTCATGCCAAAAACACGATTCTGAGAAAATACGATTTTCAGCGGGCTCAAAATCACGATTCTCACAAATCACGATTTTCAGCAAAAAAAACACGATTTTGTGAATCACGATTCTCTGAGTCAAAATCGCGATTTTCAGAAACACGATTTTGTGATCAACATCGCGATTCTCTGAAACACGATTTTGTGATCAACATCGCGATTTTCAAATCACGATTTTCTGCTCAAAATCGCGATTTTCAAAAACACGATTTTGTGCTCAACATCGCGATTTTTTTGACTTCACAGCATCGCGATTTTCAGAAAGTTCACAAAATCGCGATTTTCTCCAAAGGTCCTGTTTGCCTGTTTTGACCCCCAGGAGCCTGATTTGTCATAACTTTCTCATCCAAAGTCCATTTTTTGAGCTCTATAGCTTGTTGGAAAGCTCGGTTCAAATCCTACACGATCTCAACTGTTTTTTTCAAGAATAATGCATTGATTTTGAGATAGGATAATTTGAAGTTGACCCTCAGGTGGGACTAGGGAACCAAGGGGGCTCTAAAGAATTTTGAACCATACCAAAGGGAAAATTTGGATTCTTGACTAAAGCTTATGAACCTGAGATCTGGTAGACACTTAGGCAAGGATAAACAAAGCATTAGATCTTCTGAGGCTAGTGTCAACCATACATCCAAGTCTTGGGCACAACAACTAAGTGGTCATCTTTTACTCAGATCAGACACAAGTGATTCAGAAATGTCTTTTAGTATGGGAAAACCTGCAGGTGGCTTAGGGACTGCCCATCTACAAACACCGGAAGGTCCCTATAAGACACAGTTGGAATATATTCGGACCAACCAATTAGGTGCTCGCATCTATGAGGATGGTCTGAGGCGATCAGTGGTCCAACTCAAAAATCCAGATCAATCCTTTGGACTTGAACACCCGGTGGTCAAGTTCGAAGAGGGTTCATACATTGATAAGGAAGGAACCATGTATGTGGTTACCAACCAACCCGATAGGACCGATGAGTTTGGAAATATCATTCATGAGAATGAGATAGGAGACCTAGAACAAGGAAATATAGGACAAGGACCCCAGACTCCTAGAGGCAAGTCAGTTTTGACCCGAGTGATCACTCCAGACTGGATCCCTCAAGACAACAAAAGCATAGAACTATTTTTGAATAGAGAAACAGAGGAAGCCTTTTGGAGATTCAAGCCAGAACAACCTAGCCAATTGGGCATAGTCATCATCTACGAGTTCAAGGATCCAGAGATACCAGGAAAGGTTGTTTACCTGGATAACACATCAGAGAAAATTTTCTTGGTAACAGAACATGATAGACATGCATATACTTGGAAGAATGAATGGATTTTCCCCCCACCAAGATCCAATGTTTCCCACGGCCTCCAAGGAGTAGGGTCATCCCAAGCTCAGGAAGCCCAGAGAGAAAGAACTAGAGAGAGACCGGAGGTAAGTTTTGCACACACAGTGGGCAGGAATAGGTCAGGATTTGAAAATGAAAGACCTGAAAGAGAGAGATATCAAGCACATAGGCAACAAAGAGACGATCATGATTTCCCATTGCTTAGACCAAGAGAGAACTCAAGAACCCTTAGACCCTCTCAAGTGGTTAAGACAATGAAGAACTACTTTGATGGATTTGGAGATCCTTATGATCATGTGGCGGAGTTCAAACAAGTGCTAAGAGCTGAACAGGTTGAAGACTTGTTCACCCAATTCGAGGCATTTGGTTTGACTCTTAAGGGGACTGCCTTAGCTTGGTTTCAACCTCTAAACAGTCGCAACTATAGAGAGATAGGTCAGCTTCTAGAAGAATTCATTGTAGAATTTTCCAAGAGTGGTATCAGACATAACACATCATCCTTGATCCACAGCTTCAAGCAGACACCCCAAGAAACAGTGCGACTTGCAGGAAGAAGGTTTAGACAGTACTTGGAAAGATGCCCTGTACCAGAATTACCCACATCAGCCAAACAAGTGGCACTGTTTTTAGATGGCCTATTGAGCACAAAATTAAGGTCATATGTATACTTGAAAGAGCCTAGATCCATAGAAGAGTGTATACGGATGTGCATTGACATAGAAGACAACTTGGGTGAGGAGTTAGGACTATCCAAACTCTATAAGGACTCTGATAGTTCTACAAGTCATACCTCTAGAGCCTCCACTGAGATAGATGAGATAGCTGAGCAGGTGGCCAAAAAGCTAGGAGTTCAAAATAGACAAATGCCAAGGGTCACCCCAGTGAAGCGATGTTATGCATGTGGAGGAGATCACATGGCTAATGGTTGCCCGTTGACGACTCAACCCCAAGGAAACCCTAATGCTCTATATTGCACCATTGAGAGAAAATACACAAATCATACGGCCCAAGATTGTCCCTATAACAGGCAGGCTGTTAGACAAAATTATCAGCAACCTTACCAGCAGGGTAGGTATCAGAATCAGTACCAACAGCCATATTATAGGCCACAACAATATCAACCTCAATACCAGCAGCAATATCACGCACCATATAGGCCACAACCTGTCTTGGGAAACCAACCACCAGCTCCAGCCAACGTGATTCCAGTCAAGTATGCTGTGGGAGAGGAAAATCCAAATAGAGCTTTGGTGCCACTAACCCCATTGATACCAGATAATGACTCTCATGCCCATAGTTCAGACTACTCCCATGAAGGTAGTCCACATGCTTATTACACAGAGTCACCTGAACATAGTGAGATTTACTCGTATCAATATGAGGCACCACCTATGGAGCAAAATTGGGAGCCAGAATACTCCAATGTCATGTACACAAATCCTAACCCTAGGCCCCAGTTGAGACAAATGAGACCACAAGCCCCTAGAGGATCTTGTTTTAGATGTCAAGGTGATCATTTCATTCGTGACTGTCCCCACCCACCATCTCCGAGCCAAGGACAGGCTATCACAATACAGGCTTTTTGTCCTGATTGTGGCAAAGACCATCTCCCCAGAGATTGTCCAAGAAACCCCTCTAGTGCACCCAAGATTACACCCATTAATGTGGTAGGCTTAGTGGCAGATCCAAGTTCAAGTAGTAGCAATGTGGCTCCTATACAAGCTGTCACTAGAGCACAAGCCTTAAAACAGGATAAACCAGTAGAACAATCAGAGTCGAGTGAATCGGGAGAGCCTAGTAAGAGGAAAACAAGAACATGGAAGGATACGAGAGAGAAGGCCAATCGTAAGTGGAATAAAAAGTTATCGGAACTAGAAGAAAGCTTAAAAGAAGCGAAAACAAAAATAGAAGACATTGCATCTCAAAGCCCCTCGCATGCCGAAACTCCATCCACTCCACCTCATCCCACCCCACCACCCATTGTAAATAGACCGCAACCAGGGTCTGTTCTGGCAGATCCAACCCCAGAAGGCTTGGACATGATGTTCAAGGCCTACCAGGCTCGACTTCAAGAAGGGCCTACAGCGGCAAACCTAGACAAGAGTTACCCCAGAGCAGATTTAGAGATTGAACGGATGAAAATGTGCATGAAGATGGTAGAACAAGCTCAAGCCATACTTGAGACTAGTCAAAAGTTCAATCAGACAAACTCTATCAAATCAGATTTGCATTTCCAGGGCTTACTAGAAAGATTAGAGCAATTGGTAAACAAACCACAAGTTTCTTTACCTCCACAGGCTCAACCAGTTATTGAAAGAGGAAGCTCACCACCAATGGGAGCTTATGTTCCTAATTCCACGGATCCAGGAATACCTCCTTCAATTCAACAGTACTCTCAAGAATTCTTGCGGGAAATACAAGAAGAGAAATGGGCCAAGGAGAAGGGTAATTCCCCTCCTATTCCGGAGATTGATGATCTTCATGATCAATTTCCCCAAGACATTCCATCTATTTACGAAGATGAAGCAGAACAAGAAGACGAAAGATTAGATTTTGAATCTAATACCTTAGAAGAACTGCCTCAATTTCTAGGCCCATGGGAATCTGAATCTCTCCAGATTAGAGCTCCCACAATACTAGTAAGAAATGAAGACTCAGTGGTTCCAAGGAACACGGATGTCGTGAAGAACACTAAGGTTCAGTGTCATCTCACTGTAGAAGAGCTGCTCAAAGCAAAACTTGAGCTCTGGAATCATGTGAAGGATCAGGTTCCAGAACTTGATTCCAACATGCCAAAAGCAGGCTCCAAGCAAAGGGTACCAGAGATACCTCTAGACAAAATAGGGGACATGTGTGAGGGTGAAGAAGGTAATACTTATCTTCCCATCACCTACCAAGGTTACACAACCAAAGCAATCATAGATTCAGGTGCTGGTGTTGCTATTGCGACCACCTCCTTGTGGAAGCAATGTGGCAAGCCCACATTAAGACCAACTAGGATGAAGCTTCAAATGGCTGATGGTCATTTTGAAAGACCTCTAGGATTGCTAGAAGGGATCACTCTAACCACTTGTGGTGTAGAGTTTGAGCACACATTTGCTATATGTGACTTTGAGAAAAATAATGTCTATGAGATGATCCTAGGAAGACCCTTCCTACGACAATTGCAAATAGTACAGGATTGGGGAACTAACTCCTTGTACTTACAGCACTTAGGGGTTACCACCAAGGTCAATTTGAAGGATTACACCTTCAGAGATGTACCACCCCTACAGTGGAATTCTATCCACAAAGTGAAAGAAGATTCCATCTCTGTGCATTCTGAAAGTTCACCTGATCCATCATGGCTGCATGAAGATACTCATTTGTGGATGTGCAAAGTCGCAAAGGAAGAGGAAAAACGTTTAAAGGCAAGGGAAGAAGGAACTTCACTAGGAGATAGACCAGTTAGAGACCCAGCCTACACACCGATGATCTTTCCAGATGAGGAGTTTGAGCCTCATGGCTGGCCAGAAATCTTAGCCACCATGGACATTGCTGTCAATGAGGAACAGTGGACACCTCATTGTGATGAGGAGGGTTATGATATCTCAGTGTTCATGTGTCAACCCTTGCTAGAAGAATGTGACCCTAGTGATGTCATAGAAGAAGAAGAGAATGACGATGATCTGGAGTCTATTGTGATGGATAGTTGCTTTAACTCAGAGCAGCACTATCTAGAAGATATAGGAGTGTTCACCCAGAAAGAAGAAGAACCTCTCACAAGTATTAAAACAGTAAACTCAAAGGATGGAAGTGAGAGTAGTCAAAAGAAAAAGAAAAGAAAAGCAGTGAAACAAGAAAAGGAGGAATCATTGTTTGAAGTACCAGAAAACTTCAAGAAATATGAAGTTGACGACCGCAAAATTTTGGTACGAATGCCTAAGAGAGAGGCCATCATAGGAGAATCATATGATAATAAAGAAAAGACCAAGACGATTGTAGTGACCATTGAAGAGAACGAAGAGAGATGCACATATATAGGAGATGACCTAAGTGCAAGAGAAGAAATGGAGCTCATAGCTCTATTAAGGGAATATAGGGATGTGTTTGCATGGCACTATAGAGACTTGAAAGGGGTAGATCCAAGAATTTGCTCTCATACTATCCCCATGACTGCTGATGCTAAGCCCACCAAACAGAAGCCCTACACATATAATGATACCTATGCAGCCAAAATCAAAGAAGAAATTGATAGGTTGATTGAGGCTGGATTCATCTATGAGATTGAGCATACCGAATGGGTGTCCCCCATTGTTGTGGTACCCAAGAAGAACGGGAAGTTGCGAGTGTGTATTAACCTTAAAAAAGTTAATGCCGCTACGATTAGAGATAGTTATCCACTTCCAATCACAGAACACCTATTGGAGCGTGTTGCAGGCAAGGAAGTTTATAGCTTCCTTGATGGATTTTCAGGTTACAATCAAGTAGCCATTGCCCCAGAAGATCAACACAAAACAGCTTTTGCTACAGAGTGGGGAATCTTTGCATTTCGGGTGATGCCATTTGGGCTCACCAATGCACCTGCAACATTCCAAAGGCTCATGTGTCATGTCTTCAAAGAGTTCTTGCGAAAGAGCTTAGAAGTGTATGTGGATGATTTGTGTGCTCATTCCCAAGAAAGAAGGGTTCACATCCCTGAACTCAGACAAATCTTCAACAAGTGTAGAGAATATCGAGTGTGTCTGAACCCAGAAAAGTGTGTGTTCATGGTGCGTCAAGGTAAAATCCTCGGTCATATTGTTTCTAAGAATGGAATCTCAACGGATGAAGATAAGGTACGAGCCATAGCGGAGCTGCCAAGGCCAAGGAATGTTAAAGAGGTACAAGCCTTTATGGGCCATTGTGGATATTACCGTAGGTTTATCCACATGTACGCGATCATAGCTAGACCCCTTTATGCCTTGTTGTCTAATTTTGAGTGGAACGACAAATGCGAGAATTCTTTCAATGAACTGAAGAAACGTTTGTGCACAGCACCAATACTGACCACTCCTGATTGGAATAAACCATTCCATGTCCATGTGGATGCATCCAATCATGCCATAGGATGTGTGCTGGCACAACCCACAGGTGAAGGGAATTTAGATTTGCCCATAGCATATGCTAGTAGACAACTAAACCCAGCCGAAAGAAATTATACCACAACCGAGCGAGAAGGGTTAGGCATGGTATATGCTGTAAAGAAGTTTAGACACTATTTATTGGCCAACAAGTTCAAGTTCTTCACTGATCATCAAGCTTTGTTATATTTGGTCAATAAACCTTGCAATACTGGACGCTTAGTAAGATGGTTCCTCTTACTAATGGAGTATGACTTTGAAGTTGTTGTCAGGAAAGGTAGAACCCACCTTCGGGCAGAT
This sequence comes from Ceratopteris richardii, assembly GCA_020310875.1. Taxonomy (NCBI): domain Eukaryota; kingdom Viridiplantae; phylum Streptophyta; class Polypodiopsida; order Polypodiales; family Pteridaceae; genus Ceratopteris; species Ceratopteris richardii. The sequence goes on from CM035412.1 coordinate 24,045,828, forward strand.
CACCTTTCTCGCATTACTTCAGGAGAGTCACCACAAGGAGTGTCTGATGAACTACCTGATGCTTATCTGTTCAATTTGGAAGTTGTTCCTAAATGGGCAAATAAGTTGGTACCAGTCCTAACTTTCGGCCCTGCAAATAAGAATGTGAAAACATCACAAGAAGAAATTGTAAAATCACAAAAATATCACATATTGGCAGGAAGCATGTACAAACAAGATACTGGGGGTGTATTAGCTTGTTGTGTCGAGGATGATGAACATAGTAGTTGGTTGCAGCAAGCTCATGAGGGATTGCTAGGAAATCACTATTCTAAACAACTAACATTGCAGAATTTGAAACGTTTAGGAGTGTATTGGCCTAGCATGGACAAAGAAATACATGAGTGGATCAAGAATTGTCCAATGTGTAGAGAGAAACCACCAGTGGAGCATGCGACCCTTTATCAAGTATCATTAATTCCAGATTGGAGTACTCCATTGGTAGAGTTTATGAGATCGGGAAGATTACCCAAAGAGGCCAGTCTAGCAAGAAGACGAAATATGGAGCAAGAGGCTCAAGGCTATGCCTTAGTAGGAGAAAACCTATACCGAAGAGGTAAAGATGGTTACTTAAGACTGTGCGTTCATGAATCAGACTATTTAAGGGTCTTAGAGACTGCACACAGTGGTGTTGCAGGTGGACATTTTGGCCCTGACCGAGTGATTAAAACCATTCTATTCTCAGGACTTTGGTGGCCCACTCTTCATATGGATGCACATACCTATGTGAAGAAATGTGACACATGCCAACGTGCACAATATCCAGTGAGAAAAGACGAGGTGCCCTTGAGGCCAATGATGGGAGGACGTGCATTTTCGAAGTGGGGCATAGACTTCATAGGTCCTATTAACCCCCCAGCTAGAAACTCCCATGCAGAGTACATCATTGTAGCCACAGATTACCTTACAAAGTGGGTAGAAGTCAAAGCCACAACAAAGAATGATGCTCAGACTACGGCTAAGTTCTTATTCGAGAATGTGTTCACGAGATATGGACTACCAATAGAGTTGGTGAGCGATAGAGGCACACACTTCTTGAATGAAGTCATTGAAAATCTTCTCCAAGAATTCTTGGTGATACATAAGAAATCCGCCCCCTATCATCCACAAGCCAACGGACAAGCTGAGAGTACCAATAAGATCCTCTGTAACGTATTGACAAAACTGGTGAATAATAAACGCTCTGATTGGGACAAACAACTTCATCATGCTGTTTGGGCTTATCGAGTTGCCTACAAAACTGTACTCAACGCCACCCCATTTCAGATGGTCTTCGGACAGAACGCTGTGCTACCATTAGATTTCTTAATCCCTGCCTTAAAAGTAGCACAAGAGTATGAGTGGAATGGGCATGAATTGTCCTCTAGGATCTTTGATCTCGAACGCTTGGGTGAAACGAGGCTACGCGCGGCAGCAGGCATCTACGCTGCAAAGAAGAGGCAAAAGGCATACTTTGATGCACACATCAAGGATAAGGGATTGAAAGAGGGAGATCTAGTGTTGGTATACACACTAAAACAACATGCCCGTAAGTTGGAAAAAAGAGGATATGGACCCATGATCATTAATAGAATTTCCACTAGTGGTGCAGTTCAGTTGGCCACTCTAGAAGGAGATATCTTGCCAAACTATATTAGTGGCTGTAGAGTCAAGCTATATCAAGAACCTCTTACTGAGGATATGCTAATGAGACTCAACACTGCGAAGAAGCGAAAAGAAGAAGAGTTAAGAGTGAGAGAAGAAGCACAGGAAGAGGCCAGAGAGCGTATTAGGCAAAATAAGTTAAGGCGATTAGGACTAGATGTCAACTCAAAAGCCCCAAAATATCACATGGATATGTGTCAAAAGTCAGGCATTGCGACTTCTCAGGTCATTGACCGAAGACCCTTTGTGACCATAGAGATAGGACAAGGGAAGGGTGCAAGGACGGTGAAAGCATTGATTGACTCAGGTGCAGCAAGTAGTGCAGTTAAACTTTCCTACTGCCAAGACTTGGGGTTGAACATCAATCCCATAGAAGCTTATCTCATAGGATTGGGAGGTGTGGAAACCCCTTGTTTGGGCGAGGTGGAACTTCCCATCTACCTTCAAGATGTTCCAATGAAAGTCAAAGCGCTAGTATGTCAAGATGAGAACCTTACAGAACCACTTGTCTTGGGTCAAGATTGGATCTATGACCATGCAGTTAACTTAAACCTAAGAAGTCAAATTCTTCAAGTTTGGGTACATGAACAATGCATTACATTAGAATTAGAGAACTGCATGCTCCTAGATCATGGCACCACACACTCTCTTAGTTCTTCCGAGACTAATCATATGAAAGAAGATGTTGTATGTGTCAAAAGCTCTATGATGCAGAAGGAGTCAATCGTGGAAGACCAGGTTCGAAGGCGGGTGGATCTTTCTTCTTCTCCAAAGAATCAAGTAGCCACAGTAGTGAGTCCACCACACAAGCAAACACAACTGTTCACGACAACTGCTACATCAAATAGAAAGACACCATTCGATAAAAAAGCAGTTTCGAGCATGAAGCAGATATGGGTACGCAAAGGAGAGAAACCACCAGCCTTGCCCCCACAAATCCCATCCTTGCACACCAACCAGGCCAGAAGACGAAAGAAGCAGCTCAGACAAGCTCAATCACAAGGTATTCAACAAGTTTGGGTGCCTAAGAAGTTAGCTGCAGCTCAACAAGGGCAATTACAGATGTGGGTACCTAAGAAGCTCTTACATCCACAACAACCTATGTTCTCCCACATGCGAAAGGTCTCACCCAAGAAGCCAAAAAGGGAAGAGGGTAAGAACCACGTACAGAGACCGAAAGAAGATCAAATCAGCTCTTCAAGAAAAGTAGGAAGACGTGCAAAAAGGATATGGGTTTGGAAGCCAAAAGTACAAACAGCCTCCATCGAACCAAAGCGCCAACCACACTGGATACCACCGTTCAGAACGCATCCAAAGAGGAAGACGGCTGAAGTGATCTCTACAGTGCCAAATGATGTTCTAAAATGGACTCCAATAAGGAGGATTACATCAGTTCGAGACTCAATGGATACCTCCACCAAGGTCGGCATCAACCTCCACAAATAACATCGAAAGCCTCGAACGAGCAACAACCATGTGCTCCTTGCACAACCCTGTCTTTTGCACCATTTAGGTCATGCATTTCCAAAGTATGCATTAATATAGGGCCACATTACACGGCCGTGCATAGACACACTTGAGAATCCCATGCACAAGAGCACAGTGGCATATGTCGAACATTTCTATTGATACTAACTTTTGTGTTCTTGTTTTGTGATATCCTTTTTCTTAAAAAAAAAAAAAAAAAAAAAAAAAAAGAGAGAGAGAAGAAGTGGGAGAGAGCTTGTTCCCAGTGTGTCTCGGCCAGCAGTGAGATTATTGCTGCCTTATCGGGTAGAGGAATAGCATTTGGCATGAACATGGCATCTACAACTATGATTTTCTCTTACCATGGTAGGAATGAAGAGCTTGAAGGTCCGCAACTTGAGTGATGCTTAACTACTTCATGTACCAGAGCATCCAAGGAGATATCTGCAAAAGGTAGTTCTGGAGGAGAAGACTCCTGCGTATGGTGAGCTAAAGAGCATATGTGAAACTCAGCTTGGTGTAGTTACCCGATGTTGCTTGCCAAGGAATATAAAGCAATTCAATTCTCAGTATTTCCTGAACTAGTAGGGAACAGTAGCACTGGTGAATGGTCTATGTCAATCAGCATGGTAATCTCTTAGAAACCGGCACGCGTACAATATTCCTCTGAGTGTCAATATAGGGAAGTGAACGTGCATGAGCCCAAGCTCAGAAATGCACATTGTTAGTGACAAATGTTGCTTTGAAAAGAGGAGAGGGGATCCACCACTCAAAAGATCTCATCAGTGGACAATCAACATGGACATTCATCAACAAGGTTCCATCCCAAAGGCCGAGTGTACAACACGAAGAGGCAAACATCCATCAACCTTCGCCATGGTACGTATCTTTACTCTGGAAACACCATAACCATGATAGTTTAGGAAACCTCTTCGTCAGCATACCCTTGAGCACTTAGCTCAAGACCCGCAATTTTTGCACCATACTTCTTCCAATTCATTTTCCAAGTAAGCATGCGTAGGGCTACATCACAAGGCCGTGCACAAGGCACATACTTTTTTCAACCCATGCACGAACACACTTACCCATCACTCAATATGGGTTATGAGTACTTGGCATGACTACTATGAAGATCAACTTTGGAAGATCTAGAAAACATCAACGGAGACTCACAACGACACAGTCATGCTGGAATACAAGGCAGAAGCACATACCAAGAGACTACAACCTGCAAAGACTCACAGTGATAGATGAAGTACGTCGGACGACTTGTGTTCATACAGAAGGGACACTCCCTCTCAAGGCACTACTTGGAACAACCACTACAACAAGGGTCTGTCAGGGACGACAGACTCGAGAGGGGGGGGAGTGTTGAAGCTCAAGGTTAAGGACAAAGCATGGAAGCACATCAAAGAAGTGGACATAGAAGAAGAGAGAGCAAGTAGGGAGCTCCAAGAAGTGTATGTCAAATTTTCAGAAGAGTCCCCTACAAAAATAGTGATTTTCATCACTAGAAACCATTGTAAATACCATTATCTATTTTTAGTAACTCCATTTTGTTCAAGCCGAGGAGTCCTCGAGCTTGAGGAGTATTAGAAGTACTATCGTACCAATTTTCATAATTTTTAGACTTCGTTTGAGCCCTCAAATAAGCCCTGAAACCTAATTTTTAACTAGGCCGGACACTAGGTCTGGACAGGGCCAAAACTAGTCAAAAAACTATAAAAAGAGCTAGAGAGCTCATTTTTGGGGTTAGCTTGTTAGAGAATAGAACTTTTGTAAGAGAACTCTTTTGCAATCTAAGCTTTCCATTGTTCCTCTCTTTGATCTTATTTTGTGCGCGTGTGTGTGTATGTGTGTGCATGTTTGTGTGCTTTCACTCACGCACTTGTGCCTTCACTTGCTCGTGGTCTTCATACCGGTCCTCACGTCTCCGCGGATTGACAAGTAAAGGAGGTGGTGCTTACGCTTGAGCTACAATATACATATACATATACATATACATATACATATACATATACATATACATATACATATACATATACATATACATATACATATACATATACATATACATATACATATACATATACATATACATATACATATACATATACATATACATATACATATACATATACATATACATATACATATACATATACATATACAAATACCTATACATATACCTATACATATACCTATACATATACCTGTACATATACCTGTACATAAACATATACATATACATATACATATACATATACGTATACATATACATATACCTATACATATACATATACATATACATATACATATACATATACATATACATATACATATACATATACATATACATATACATATACATATACATATACATATACATATACATATACATATACATATACATATACATATACGTATACGTATACGTATACGTATACGTATACATATACATATACATATACATATACATATACATATACATATACATATACATATACATATACATATACATATACGTATACGTATACGTATACGTATACGTATACATATACATATACATATACATATACATATACATATACATATACATATACATATACATATACATATACATATACATATACATATACATAAACATTTTCATATACATATACATATACGTATACATATACATATACATATACATATACATATACATATACATATACATATACATATACATATACATATACATATACATATACATATACATATACATATACAATATATACATATACATACACATACACATATCGAATACATATACAAACACATATACATAAACGTATACATACACATATACATATACATATACATACACATATACAAATACATATACATACACATATACATATACATATACATACACATGTACATATACATATACATATACATATACATACACATATACATACACATATACATATACATATACATATACATATACATACACATATGCATATACCTATACATACACCTATACATATACCTATACATACACATATACATATACCTATACATACACATATACATATACGTATACATACACATATACATATACATATACATATACATATACATACACATATACATATAAATATACATACACATATACATAAACGTATACATACACATATACATATACGTATACATACACGTATACATACACATATACATGTACATATACATGCACATATACATGTACATATACATGTACATATAGATGTACATATACATGTACATATAGATGTACATATACATGTACATATACATGTGATGGGGGAAGTATCTCAACCCGTAAGCAACGACGAAGCGTGAATGACCTCCACAGGTATCCTTCTTTGACCTCTGCAAACCAAAAATGCTCTTACTCAAAGCATATGCAGAGAACTCTAGTGAGCCTTTGTAGACCTGTAGTAGACACCAAGAGCTTTCCAACAAACCAAATTTCACTTCAAATGTGATGGAGAATGTTAATCTCCAAAAGAACAACTTACTCTTGTGATTAGAGCACCTCTATACCAAGAATAAGTCAAACACTCCACTAATTTAGAGGATCAATTGCTAATTATCAAAAGATTAACAAATCTGTGAAGAAGATGAAACACAGAAAAGTCTGCTGCACTATTTCTCCACATTGACCTATCAACCGTGTAAAGTTTTTTATGAAACTTTGTACGACGTATCTCCTAGAGATTGCGCATCTACTCCAAGTTAAATCTCTTCAAAAGATTAAGTATAACTTGAGAAATCAACTTCTCAAGTTACCTATGTCAGAAACTGTCATCCAGAACAGTCGACTTTACACCTGTAACTTTTAAGACTTGGTTCTCCTTGAATAGAACCCATTTTACAAAATGCTTCTAGACATGAGTAGCTTATCTTCCAACTTAAAGATTAAGCCCTCACTCATGCAAAACTTTAAACTGTGCTAGGAGAAATGATCAAAACATTAACTTCGAAATCTGCGCCTGTTTTAGGAACCAGTGAACATACTTCACATATGAATGTTCCTACACTTAATTCACTCAGCCTGATTACAATTGGAAGCTAAAACTTTGTACAGAGGTCAAGCAACTCTCAACTTAGACTTGTACAAAAGCATTTCACAATTGATCTACTGTAGAAGGAGAACACGCAGAAACATCGGGCGCAAAAATTTTCATTTACTCAGAGAAATTACAACTGAGTGATGAGAGCTAACTCAACTAACTTTTTCTCTATCTCATGACTTCTATTTCTCTCATTCTTGACTTCTAACTATTGTCACATATGCTCTCATACATGCCCCGACTTTTCTCAAGGTATTTATAGATAATTTTGTACATGATTCTTACTAACCAAAAGATCTAAGTCATCTATGACTATACTAATGTACATATGTGTACACTTCTCTTGTCCTCTGAATGTAATCTTCTTCCACACTTTAGGAATTGATTCTTCCTCCATCATTTGATCTTCCAAACCTTCAATTGGTGATTGGTATGCACCAACAGCTCCCCCTCAATCATCAATTGAGGTTTTCTCTGTCTTCTTTATACTTGCCATGTCTTTGAACCTCTGTAACTTAGGTCCATCCAGACTCTTTGTCATCATATCTGCCACTTGTTCTTTTGTTGGAGTGTACATCACTTCAATCTCTTTATCTAGTACCTTTTCCCTCAAGAAATGATACTGAATCTCTATATGCTTAGTCCTGGCATGAAAAACAGGGTTAGCTGCCAAATACAAAGAACTCATATTGTCTCCAAAAATTATTGGAGTACTATGATCAAACTCAAAACTTTTCATCAAGGTCTTCAACCATATCACTTCCTTTGCAGCTTCTACCATTCCCTTATACTCAGCTTCTGTGGATGATAAAGCAACTGTATGTTGCTTCTTTGAACACCAAGAAACTAACTTATCTCCAACATAACAGAGATATCCATGAGTAGACCTTCTATCATCTGAGTCACCTGCCCAATCTGCATCACTAAACACTTTGATTCTTGTGTCAGAAGTGAAACCATAATACAAACCTTCACTTAGGGTTCCTTTGATATATCTGAGTACCCTTTGGGCTGCAATCCAATGAGTCTTCTTTGGACAATGCATAAATTGTGACAACACACCTACTGCATATGATAGATCTGGCCTTGTCAAGGTAGCATAGATTAAACTACCTACCAAACTCTGATATTTCTTCATGTCATTGAACTCTTCACCTCCATACCTGCTTAATTTATGATTTACTTCCAATGGTGTAGTTGAGGTCCTGCAATCTTCCATGTTAAACTTGACTAGAAGATTCTTCAAGTATCTCTCTTGTGAAACATATACTCCATGTTGAGTATACACAATCTGCATTCCTAGAAAATAAGATAAGTTTCCCAAATCACTTATCTTAAACTCCTTCTCTATTTGTCTTTTGAGTTCATTGATTCCTTGAGCATCTGTTCCTGTAACAATAATATCATCAACATAAATGCACATGTAAATATATCCATTTTCACTTGCCTTCACTAGCAAGCTACTATCTGCCTTTGATGCTTGAAATCCACATTCATTCAAGAACTTGAACAATCTGTAATTCCAAGCTCTTGGGGCTTGCTTCAACCCATATAAAGCTCTCTTGAGCTTACACACATAATCTGATCCAATTGATTCCATGAAGCCTTCTGGTTGCTCCATATATACTTCATCTGCAATGTATCCATTTAGAAATGCATTTTTCACATCCAATTGTGATAATTTCCATCCCTTGCAAGTAGCAATAGCAATCAATGTCCTAATTGTAGACATCTTAGCAACAGGACTAAAGGTCTCATCATAATCTACCCCATAAGTTTGGGCATAAACTTTGACCACAAGTCTAGCCTTATATCTAGACACCTTACCATCTGCAAACCTCTTTGTTTTATATACCCACTTACATCCAATGACCTTCTGATTCTTTGGTCTTGGTACTAGTTCCCAAGTTTCATTTTCAAGTAGAGCATCATACTCCTCCTGCATTGCCTTCTCCCAATTCTGTTTACCTTTGGCTTCTTCATAAGTGGTTGGATCTTCTTCTGTTTTAACAATGTAGGCATAATCTTTTGTTGTTAGGAAAGATGTATCATAACTATACCTTATAGGTTCTTTCCTTTCCCTTGTAGATCTTCTGATTTCTGCACTTCTTGAAGTTTCAGCCTCATTTGATTCTGGATCAAATCTTGGCCCTTCTTCTACATGATCCTGCACTCTACATCTAGAGTCAACTTCATCAACAATTTCTTCACATACTTTTACCTTTGCTTTTCTTTTCCTTTGAATTTCTTCAACACCTGTATACTCATTTGGTGATCCTGTATACCACATATTTTGCTCATCAAATGTCACATCTTTAGTAACAAGAAATTGTTTTGTAGATGGACTCCACAACCTGTAACCCATCTGTCTATCATCATATCCAATAAACACATACTTCTCTGCTTTTGGTTCTAGCTTATGTCTTAATTGTGAAGGAACATAAGCATATGCAATACATCCAAATACTTTACAATGATCAAGACTAGGCTTCTTACCCCACCATGCTTCATAAGGGGTTCCTCCATCCAAAGCTTTGCAAGGCAACCTATTCACAAGGTATGTTGCAGTGTTAATGGCTTCTGCCCATAAGTAATTTGGACAATTCTTTTCCTTCATCATGGCTCTTGCAAACTCTACAAGAGTCCTATTCCTCCTTTCTGCTACTCCATTTTGTTGAGGGGAGTACCTGCAAGTCACTTCTCTTTTGATACCTGCATTCCACAAATAATCATCAAACTCTTTTGAGAAATACTCTCCCCCTCCATCTGATCTTAACCTCTTTAGCTTTTGTCCTGTGATCCTTTCTGCATAAGCATGAAAATGTTTGAATGTCTTGAAAACTTCTGATTTATCCTTGATTACATACAAAGTAATCCACCTGGTTGCATCATCAACAAACAACACATAATATCTGGATCCATTTATGCTATAGTCCCTTGAGGGACCCCATACATCTGTATGAACCAATTCAAGCATATTTGAATACTTGTACCCTGATTTGTTATAAGAAGTCTTATGTGCTTTACCTAATTGACAAGCTTCACACTTGTACACCATATGTTGCCCTTCAATATTTGGCAATCCAAGCACCACCTGATTCTTTGACATCTCCTTTATAGCTCTCTCATTGAAATGACCTAGCCTTTTATGCCATAGGTCTAATTCAGATACCTTTTGACTTCCATAGGTAAATAATGCATGTCCCACATTACCTTGGACTTTGAGAGTGAACAATCTTCCTTCCTTTTTACCTGCAATTATGTTTCTATATCCCTGATTTGGATCTTGTACATAAACACCATCATTTGTGAATCTTACCTCATATCCTTTCTCCACAATTTGCCCTACACTTATCAAATTTTTAGGAATAGTAGGAACATAAAGTACCTTGCTCAGAAGTGTACTTCCACTCTTTGTCTTCATTGATCCAATGCTCTCCACCTTATGTTTGGTATTGTCACCTGTCTGAACTGTATGTCCATTCACCCTTGCTTCCATGTCAGTCATCAAGGATAGATTCCCACTCAGATGGTTGCTGCACCCTGAGTCAATATAAAACACTCTTTGATCTTCTCCCATTGATTCATGAGTTGCATTCAAGATAAGAGTCATGTCATCCTTCTGATCTGATGCATAATTGTAATAATTATTGTTGTAGGACTGAGATTGGAAGTTTCTTCCACCTCCTCTACCATATGATGTCCTACCACCTCTTCCTCTGAAATTGCCTCTTTGGTTTCTGCCTCCTCTACCTCTTTGACTATAATTCTGATTATTGTTTCCACCATTTTGATTATTATACCAACAATCATTTGCCAAATGATTTGTTCTGCCACAAATCCAACAAGCTCTAGCATTATCTTTGTTCTTACCTCCTCTTCCTTTACCTCTGAAATTTGTCTTCCCTTTTGTGAAATTAGCTTGATTTGAATTCCCTTCATCATCATTTGATTGCTTTCCCTTGCCATTCTTTTTCTTGTCCTTGGAGTACATAGCTTGACTTGTACTTCTATCATTGTCTCCTTTAAGATCCTGCTCAAAGGTTAGCATGTGTCCTAGCAATTGATTAAGGTCAGGAGTAAAGTGATCAAGTGACAATTCTATGGACAATATAAAAGGCTTCCACTTCTCATCTCCTCTCAAACCTGTAAGTATTTGTCTTACCAACTTTTCCTCTTCAATGTCTTCATCCACTGCTCCCAAGCTATCTGCAATATCTTTCATCCTTGCCACATAATCTGAAATTGATTGTGAGCTCTTCTTCTTGAAGGTTGTGAACTCAGCCCATAGTGAGGACTTCCTTGACTTAGTTGTATTTTGGAAATGCTCTTCCAAGGCATTCCAAACATCTGTGCCACTTTCCAAACCTCTGATGTGAGGTAGAAGGTAATCATTTACAGCCATGTAGATGATACTCCTTGCTTGAGCATCCTTTCTCATCCAAGTCTTCAACATTGCAAGCTCTTCCCTAGTAGGAATACTTGGATCTGCAAACTCAGGTTTTTCTTCATCTCCTGTAATAAATGATATAAGATCTTTGCTCATGAGGTGTGCTTCCATCCTCATGGACCATGTTGGATAGTTCTCCCTATCTAGCTTATCAATCTGCAAGCTTTCTCCCATCTTGTGTCCACCTGTGTATTGAAATCTTCAAGCTTTACAAGCAATGTATGTACCTTTACTTCGAATTGGACTCCTTTTGCCTTTCTTGATGTCAAATAGTCTTCTCCTCAAGCTTTGACTCCAAGCTTTCACTTCTTAGTCCTTCAAGTGTTGAATTTCTTGAATCTGCAGCAGTCGAGATCCTTCTTTCTTCAAATTGATGTCTCCTGCTCTGATACCACTGATGGAGAATGTTAATCTCAAAAAGAACAACTTACTCTTGTGATTAGAGCACCTCTATACCAAGAATAAGTCAAACACTCCACTAATTTAGAGGATCAATTGCTAATTATCAAAAGATTAACAAATCTGTGAAGAAGATGAAACACAGAAAAGTCTGCTGCACTATTTCTCCACATTGACCTATCAACCGTGTAAAGTTTTTGATGAAACTTTGTACGAAGTATCTCCTAGAGATTGCGCATCTACTCCAAGTTAAATCTCTTCAAAAGATTAAGTATAACTTGAGAAATCAACTTCTCAAGTTACCTATGTCAGAAACTGTCATCTAGAACAGTCGACTTTACACCTGTAACTTTTAAGACTTGGTTCTCCTTGAATAGAACCCGTTTTACAAAATGCTTCTAGACATGAGTAGCTTATCTTCCAACTTAAAGATTAAGCCCTCACTCATGCAAAACTTTAAACTGTGCTAGGAGAAATGATCAAAACATTAACTTCGAAATCTGCGCCTGTTTTAGGAACCAGTGAACATACTTCACATATGAATGTTCCTACACTTAATTCACTCAGCCTGATTACAATTGGAAGCTAAAACTTTGTACAGAGGTCAAGCAACTCTCAACTTAGACTTGTACAAAAGCATTTCACAATTTATCTACTGTAGAAGGAGAACACGCAGAAACATCGGGCGCAAAAATTTTCATTTACTCAGAGAAATTACAACTGAGTGATGAGAGCTAACTCAACTAACTTTTTCTCTATCTCATGACTTCTATTTCTCTCATTCTTGACTTCTAACTATTGTCACATATGCTTTCATACATGCCCTGACTTTTCTCAAGGTATTTATAGATAATTTTGTACATGATTCTTACTAACCAAAAGATCTAAGTCATCTATGACTATACTAATGTACATATGTGTACACTTCTCTTGTCCTCTGAATGTAATCTTCTTCCACACTTTAGGAATTGATTCTTCCTCCATCATTTGATCTTCCAAACCTTCAATTGGTGATTGGTATGCACCAACAGCTCCCCCTCAATCATCAATTGAGGTTTTCTCTGTCTTCTTTATACTTGCCTACACAAGGAGAAACAATGTCTATAACATGAGCTAGTTGAATGCTCACAACTGCCAATCAAGCAGATACCTCACTTCACTCCAGCAAGTTTCTCTCAGAGATTATACAGAGAATGAATATCAAACTTTGGTCAACTTTAGAGGACTCTAATAGCTACCCAATGACACCAAAATCATAGCAAATGGATACATAGAGAAGGAGAACCAGCCCTTACAAGAGAGAGCAAAATATTTCAAACAGAGCCTACACACTAAGAGAGATATCAATCACACAACTTCACTAAAATGAATGTTGCTCCCAGATTACTCAGAGAATGATCCAGAGAATTTGTGAGCATAAAATAGACTCTAATAGCTATCCAATGAGACAAGAATTACATCAAATGGATACAATATGAGGGAGAACCAATGCTAACAACTCAGGGGTAGAGAGTTGCAACACTGCCTGCGCACACACATAGATATGCCTACTAAAAGAAAACAAACAAGCAAGCAAGGGGCTAGCTTAAGCAAGGGGCTTGCTTATCACAACTCCAGCACTTAATGCTCACTTTACATGAGCTAAAACTCCAAGAAGATGGCCCAAAAGAAGTCGGGATACATGCTCCTTTTATAGTGAGAAGTGTGCCCCTAAAATCTAGGAACTACCTTTCCAAATCAGCCTCCTAACTTGGAGGAATTAGTTGAGATGACTTGGGGAGTGGTTGAGTGACTTTTCTTGATGGAATCTCGTGGCTTTTGGCTTCCTTTGATTGCTCCACATGTCCATAAAAGATTCCCCACGAATTTGTAGCTTGAAGCTTGACTTTTAACACTCCCCCTCAAGCTTCAATTCTTCGTCCTCATCCAAGATCCTTCATGTTGATGCATTGCTTGAATTTTGAAATCTTCATCCCATCCAAAGCCTTTGTAAACATGTCGGCAACTTGGACTGAAACTGGAGTGGCAATGAGTTAATGGTGATCATAGAGGTGTTCTACCTCTTGAATTGCATTTCCTTCATTCTTTGTATGTTGATGTGACCTATCCTCTTGTGCCACAAGTCCAACTCCGAAATCCTCTTGTTTCCATATGTGAAGTAGACATGTTGAGTGGAATGAGAATTTACCTCCAAAGTGAAGAGTCTCCCTTGCTTCTTTCCTCTTGCTATGACCTTGTAACCTTGCTTAGGGTTCTCCACAAAGCATCGACCTTTGTTGAACTTTACTTGATAGCCTCTTTCAACCATTTGCCCAACGGACACCAAGTTCTTTGTGATAGTAGGTACATGCAAGACATCCTTGAGACATCTTCCTTCCTCCTTGTCATCCAAAGCTACATCTCCAACATGGGAGATCTCATGGGCTGTATCATCACCTGTTTCTACATGTCCTTTACCTTTGGGAACATGTAGATTAGTAAACCAAGAAGCATTGCAACTCATATGGTTGCTACATCCACTATCAATATACCAAGTGTTATCTACTTTGCTTGAATTCCCATTCATGTGCATCATCAAGAGATTGTCATTTTCTGAACTTGTAGAAGCATAATTACCTTGGCCTTTGTATGAAGAACCTTGATTATAGATCCTTTGGTTTCCTCCTTGGTAGCAATCTCTAGCATAGTGGCCAAACTTGCCACATATGTAACATCCTTCACCATCTTGATTCCTGTTTTGTTGATGTCGTCCTCCTCTTCCTCTTGTTCTTCCTCTCCCTCTTTGTGATGAGGTGCCTTGGTCATGTCCTTGATTGCTTGAGTTGCCTTGCCTTCCTCCAAACCTTCCTTTGCCCCTTCCTTTGCCCCTTCCTTGTCCTCGTCTTCCTTTGCCCCTTTGATTACCTGCATAGAAAACTTGTGCATCCTTGCTTTTAGTTGAACTTCCACCTATGTTCATTTCTTCGGTGACCATGAGAGCAACCAATTGCTCAAAATCAAGAAGATTATCCCTTACATATACTGAAGTGGTAAAGGGTTTCCACTTCTCATCATCTCTCAAACCATTGAGAGTATAAGCCACAAGATCGTCATCGTCTACGTGGCTTCCAATGGATCCCAATGCATCTGATAACTCCTTGACCTTAAGTATGTAGTCATTTATGCTACTCCCTGAGCTCTTCCTAAGGTTGTTGAGCTCATTCTTGAGTTGGATCTTCCTTGCTTTGGTGCTTGTTGAATAAAGCCTTTCAAGTGTCTCCCATACCTTCATGCTTGAATCCAAGTCTTGGATATGGCCGATCATGCTATTGCTAATGTGTTGGGAAAGGATAAAGATAACCCTCTTGTCTCTTTCATTCCATTCCCTAAAGGCCCTTCTCTGATCATTGGTTGGATTCTCATCCAACCTAGGTCTTGGTTCAATTCCACTAATCAACCCCCAAAGGCCCTTGCCCATAAGATAGTTGGAGACCCTAAATCTCCATGGTTGATAGTTCCCTTTGTCTAGCTTTTCAATTTGAGTGTTGAAGTCTCCCATATCTAGTCTTTGATACTTGACCTAGCCCTTGGATAATGCTCCAATGTGTGTAAAATGAAAATGAGGCTCTGAGGTTACCTCAATCCAAAGCTTTCCTTAGATGGACACCTTGTGCTCTTTGAAACTTTGAGTAGAATAGCTCCCCCTTGATGTGAGCTACCTCCAAGAAGCTTTTGTTGATGCAAATCTTCAACCACCAACTCCAAGAGGTCTCCGTGCTTGTATGTGATGCCTCCAAGATGCCCAAATGCTCTGATACCACTGATGGGGGAAGTATCTCAACCCCTAAGCAACGACGAAGCGTGAATGACCTCCACAGGTATCCTTCTTTGACCTCTGCACACCAAAAATGCTCTTACTCAGAGCATATGCAGAGAACTCCAGTGAGCCTTTGTAGACCTGTAGTAGACACCAAGAGATTTCCAACAAACCAAATTTCACTTTAAATGGATGCCTACACAAGGAGAAACAATGTCTACAACATGAGCTAGTTGAATGCTCACAACTGCCAATCAAGCAGATACCTCACTTCACTCCAGCAAGCTTTTCTTAGAGATTATACAAAGAATGAATATCAAACTTTGGTCAACTTTAGAGGACTCTAATAGCTACCCAATGACACCAAAATCATAGCAAATGGATACATAGAGAAGGAGAACCAGCCCTTACAACAGAGAGCAAAATATTTCAAACAGAGCCTACACACTAAGAGAGATATCAATCACACAACTTCACTAAAATGAATGTTGCTCCCAGATTACTCAGAGAATGATCCAGAGAATTTGTGAGAATAAAATAGACTCTAATAGCTATCCAATGAGACAAGAATTACATCAAATGGATACAATATGAGGGAGAACCAATGCTAACAACTCAGGGGTAGAGAGTTGCAACACTGCCTGCGCACACACATAGATATGCCTACTAAAAGAAAACAAACAAGCAAGCAAGGGGTTAGCTTAAGCAAGGGGCTTGCTTATCACAACTCTAGCACTTAGTGCTCACTTTACATGAGCTAAAACTCCAAGAAGATGGCCCAAAAGAAGTCGGGATACATGCTCCTTTTATAGTGAGAAGTGTGCCCCTAAAATCTAGGAACTACCTTTCCAAATCAGCCTCCTAACTTGGAGGAATTAGTTGAGATGACTTGGGGAGTGGTTGAGTGACTTTTCTTGATGGAATCTCGTGGCTTTTGGCTTCCTTTGATTGCTCCACATGTCCATAAAAGATTCCCCACAAATTTGTAGCTTGAAGCTTGACTTTTAACAACATGTACATATGCATACACATCTACATATACATATACATACACATATACATATACATATACATACACATATACATATACATATACATACACATATACATAGACATATACATGTACATAGACATAGACATATACATGTACATATACATATACATATACATGTACATATACATATATAATATACATATACATATATAATATACATATACATATACATATACATATACATATACATATACATATACATATACATATACATATACATATACATATACATATACATATACATATACATATACATATACATATACATATACATATACCTATACATATACATATACATATACATATACATATACATATACATATACATATAAATATACATATACATATACATATACATATACATATACACATACACATACACATACACATACACAATACACATACACATAACACATACACATACACATACACATACACATACACATACACATACACATACACATACACATACACATACACATACACATACACATACACATACACATACACATACACATACACATACACATACACATACACATACACATACACATACCACATACACATACACATACACATACACATACATACACATACACATACACATACACATACACATACACATACACATACACATACACATACACATACACATACACATACACATACACATACACATACACATACACATACACATACACATACACATACACATACACATACACATACACATACACATACACATACACATACACATACACATACACATACACATAGACATACACATAGACATACGCATACACATACACATACACATACACATACACATACACATACACATACACATACACATACACATACACATACACATACACATACACATACACATACACATACACATACACATACACATACACATACACATACACATACACATACACATACGCATACACATACACATGCACATACACATACACATACATATACACATACAGATACATATACATACACATATACATATACATATACATATACATATACATATACATATACATATACATATACATATACATATACATATACATATACATATACATATACATATACATATACATATACATATACATATACATATATATGTACATATACATATACATATACATATACATATACATATACATATACATATACATATACATATACATATATATGTACAGATACATATACATATACATATACATAAACATATACATATACATATACATATACATATGCATATACATATACATATACATATACATATACATATTGATGGGGGAAGTATCTCAACCCCTAAGCAACGATGAAGCGCGAATGACCTCCACAGGTATCCTTCTTTGACCTCTGCACACCAAAAATGCTCTTACTCAGAGCTTATGCAGAGAACTCCAGTGAGCTTTTGTAGACCTGTAGTAGACACCAAGGGCTTTCCAACAAAACAAATTTCACTTGAAATGGATGCTTACACAAAGAGAAACAATGTCTACAACATGAGCTAGTTGAATGCTCACAACTGCTAGTCAAGCAGAGCCCTCACTTCACTCCAGCAAACTTTTCTCAGAGATTATACAGAGAATGAATCTCAAACTTATGTCAACTTTAGAGGACTCTAATAGCTACCCAATGACACCAAAATCATAGCAAATGGATACATAGAGAAGGAGAACCAGCCCTTACAACAGAGAGCAAAATATTTCCAACAGAGCCTACACAAAGAGAGAGATATCAATCACACAACTTCACTAAAATGAATGTTGCTCCCAGCTTACTCAGAGAATGCTCCAGAGAATTGCTAAGCATAAAATAGACTCTTATAGCTATCCAATGAGACAAGAATTACATCAAATGGATACCATATGAGGGAGAACCAATGCTAACAACTTAGGGGTAGAGAGTTGCAACACTGCCTGCGCACACACATAGATATGCCTACTAAAAGAAAACAAACAAGCAAGCAAGGGGGTTGCTTAAGCAAGGGGCTTGCTTATCACAACTCCAGCACTTAGTGCTCACTTTACATGAGCTAAAACTCCAAGAAGATGGCCCAAAAGAAGTCGGGATACATGCTCCTTTTATAGTGAGAGGTGTGCCCCTAAAATCTAGGAACTACCTTTCCAAATCAGCCTCCTAACTTGGAGGAATTAGTTGAGATGACTTGGGGAGTGGTTGAGTGACTTTTCTTGATGGAATCTCGTGGCTTTTGGCTTCGTTTGATTGCTCCACATGTCCATAAAAGATTCCCCACGAATTTTTAGCTTGAAGCTTGACTTTTAACACTCCCCCTCAAGCTTCAATTCTTCATCCTCATCCAAGCTCCTTCATGTTGATGCATTGCTTGAATTTTGAAATCTTCATCCCATCCAAAGCCTTTGTAAACATGTCCGCAACTTGGTGCTTAGTACCAATATGATGTACTGAAACTTCCTTGGATATCACCTTTTCCCTTATGAAGTGATAGTGCACTTCAATATGCTTGGTTCTAGCATGATAGACAGGGTTCGATGCTAGATGAATGCTACTCATGTTGTCACAAAAAATTGGATATGTGTCAACCTGCAAATTAAGCTCCATAAATAACTTCTTAATCCACATTAGCTCACATGTGACTTGAGCCAAAGCTCTATACTCAGCCTCGGTGGAAGATAATGCCACCGTGGGTTGCTTCTTTGAAATCCATGAGATGATCTTGCTACCTAGCATGACTAGGTAACCACTTGTACTCCTTCTATCTTCCTTCGAACCGGCCCAATCGGCATCGGAATAAGCTTTGACCTGCATATCATCATCAAATGAGTAGAACAATCCTTCATTTATAGTGGCTTTGAGATATCGCAACATTCTTCTTGCAGCTTGCAAGTGTGTAGTCCTTGGACTATGCATAAATTGTGATAACACTCCAACTCCATATGCTATGTCAGGCCTGGTTATTGTGGCATAATTGAAAGAGCCTACAATAGATCGATACAAAGTTACATCCTCTAATGGCTCTCCATCAATGGAGCTTAGCTTTACATTAACTTCCATGGGATTTGAAATAGGCTTGCAATGTAGCATCCCAAACCTCTCAAGTAGGTCTAGAATATACTTCCTTTGTATGAGCATAATACCTTCTTCTTTGTATACAACTTCAATGCCAAGAAAATACCTAAGATCTCCAAGATCAGAGATCCTAAACTCCTTTCCAAGCTTTGCCTTGATCTCCTCAATGCCCTTTGTATCATTACCTGTAATGATAAGATCATCTACATACACACACATGTAGACCACAAGTTCTCCTCTTTGTTTGATGAAGAGAGATGGATCCGCCTTGCATTGATTGTAACCACATTTGATCAAATAGTCCACCAATCTTTGGTTCCAAGCCCTTGGAGCTTGCTTTAGGCCATAAAGTGCCTTCTTCAACCTACAAACATGATGTGGAAACTCTTTATGAACAAAACCTAGTGGTTGCTCCATGTATACCTCTTCTTCCAAGTCTCCATTGAGAAAGGCATTCTTGATATCCAATTGGAAGAGCTTCCATCCTTTGCTAGCAGCCATTGCAATGAGTGTCCTAATGGTGCTCATCTTTGCCACGGGGCTGAATGTCTCTTCAAAGTCCACTCCATAGGTTTGTGCAAAACCCTTAGCCACCAATCTTGCTTTGAACCTAGAAATAGATCCATCTGAATTCTTCTTTACTTTATACACCCACTTATTACCTATTACCTTCATGTTCTCCTTCTTGGGCACTAGAGTCCATGTTTGATTTTCCTCAAGTGCGTCGATCTCTTCTTGCATTGCCTCTTTCCATTCGGTGTACCTGCTTGCATCTTCATAGCAATCGGGCTCATGATCTTCTACTACTTTGTTCATATATGCATAATGTGTTGCCATGTATGAATCATAAGTAAACCTTTGAGTTGGATACTTAACTCTAGAAGACTTCCTTTCTTCACCTTTTGGAGGAATAAACCTCCTTTGCCTTGGGAACTTGATCTCTTTCTTTGACGTGGCTTCTTTCTCCATCATGTGTCCTTCATCATCTTCAACTTCATTACCTTCTTCATCCAACTCCACCAATGTTGCTTTGCCTTTGTTGATTGATTGTGCTTCATAGCTTGATGAAGATCTCCCCCTCCATGGTGAGTTCATGCTTGAACTATCTTCATTGATGGAACACCTTGGGCCGCTTAGCTCTAGGTCGATTTGTTCTTCATCATGTCCATGCTTTTCTTCTTCATAGTCCTGCATACAATCATACTTCTTATACCAAGGGAGTAGCTCATCAAATGCTACATCCCTTGATATCCTCAAGTCCTTTGTATTTGGGTTGAAGCACCTGTAACCTTTATGATCATTTGAATATCCTAGAAACACACACTTTTCTGCCTTTGGTTGTAGCTTGTGCCTCAATTCACTTGGCACATGTACATAACAAGTACATCCAAATATCTTCAAGTGGGAAAGATCAGGTTTCTTACCATAATAGGCTTGATATGGTGTCAAGCCATGGATCCCTGAGGTAGGAGCCCTATTCATTAGATACACGGCGGTATTTGCTGCATCACTCCAAAACATGTTAGGTACATTCATCTCATTAAGCATTGCTCTAGCGATCTCGGCAATGTATCTATTCTTTCTCTCTGCTACTCCATTTTGTTGGGGTGTGTACCTGCATGTTACTTGCCTCTTGATGCCTTGATCCATTAAAAAATCAGAAAACTCATTTGAGAAATATTCTCCCCCTCCATCGGACCTTAGCTTCTTGATATATGTACCTGTTTCCTTCTCTACCATTGCCTTGAATGCTTTGAAACATGTAAACACATCTGATTTGTTTTTGATGAAATAAACCCAAACCATCCTTGTGCAATCATCTATAAAAGTGACAAAGTACTTGTTACCTCCAATGGATTGCTCTTTGGTTGGCCCCCACACATCTGTATGTATCAACTCCAATGGATGTTGGCTTATGTAGCCACTCTTCTTGAATGGAAGTCTCGCTTGCTTCCCTAGTTGACAAGATTCACATAAATGCTTCATACCTTGTCCTTGGAAGTTGGGAAGACCTTCAACCAGCCTCTTGAATTGCATTTCCTTCATTCTTTGTATGTTGATGTGACCTATCCTCTTGTGCCACAAGTCCAACTCCGAAATCCTCTTGTTTCCATATGTGAAGTAGACATGTTGAGTAGAATGAGAATTTACCTCCAAAGTGAAGAGTCTCCCTTGCTTCTTTCCTCTTGCTATGACCTTGTAACCTTGCTTAGGGTTCTCCACAAAGCATCCACCTTTGTTGAACCTTACTTGATAGCCTCTTTCAACCATTTGCCCAACGGACACCAAGTTCTTTGTGATGGTAGGTACATGCAAGACATCCTTGAGACATCTTCCTTCCTCCTTGTCATCCAAAGCTACATCTCCAACATGGGAGATCTCATGGGCTGTATCATCACCTGTTTCTACATGTCCTTTACCTTTGGGAACATGTAGATTAGTAAACCAAGAAGCATTGCAACTCATATGGTTGCTACATCCACTATCAATATACCAAGTGTTATCTACTTTGCTTGAATTCCCATTCATGTGCATCATCAAGAGATTGTCATTTTCTGAACTTGTAGAAGCATAATTACCTTGGCCTTTGTATGAAGAACCTTGATTATAGTTCCTTTGGTTTCCTCCTTGGTAGCAATCTCTAGCATAGTGGCCAAACTTGCCACATATGTAACATCCTTCGCCATCTTGATTCCTGTTTTGTTGATGTCGTCCTCCTCTTCCTCTTGATCTTCCTCTCCCTCTTTGTGATGAGGTGCCTTGGTCATGTCCTTGATTTCTTGAGTGGCCTTGCCTTCCTCCAAACCTTCCTTTGCCCCTTCCTTGTCCTTGTCTTCCTTTGCCCCTTTGATTACCTGCATAGAAAACTTGTGCATCTTTGCTTTTAGTTGAACTTCCACCTATGTTCATTTCTTCGGTGACCATGAGAGCAACCAATTGCTCAAAATCGGGAAGATTATCCCTTACATAAACTGAAGTGGTAAAGGGTTTCCACTTCTCATCATCTCTCAAACCATTGAGAGTATAAGCCACAAGATCGTCATCGTCTACGTGGCTTCCAATGGATCCCAATGCATCTGATAACTCCTTGACCTTAAGTATGTAGTCATTTATGCTACTCCCTGAGCTCTTCCTAAGGTTGTTGAGCTCATTCTTGAGTTGGATCTTCCTTGCTTTGGTGCTTGTTGAATAAAGCCTTTCAAGTGTCTCCCATACCTTCATGCTTGAATCCAGGTCTTGGATATGGCCGATCATGCTATTGCTAATGTGTTGGGAAAGAATAAAGATAACCCTCTTGTCTCTTTCATTCCATTCCCTAAAGGCCCTTCTCTGGTCATTGGTTGGATTCTCATCCAACCTAGGTCTTGGTTCACTTCCACTAATCAACCCCCAAAGGCCCTTGCCCATAAGATAGTTGGAGACCCTAAATCTCCATGGTTGATAGTTACCTTTGTCTAGCTTTTCAATTTGAGTGTTGAAGTCTCCCATATCTAGTCTTTGATACTTGACCTAGCCCTTGGCTAATGCTCCAATGTGTGTAAAATGAAAATGAGGCTCTGAGGTTACCTCAATCCAAAGCTTTCCTTAGATGGACACCTTGTGCTCTTGCAAATTTGAGTAGAATAGCTCCCCCTTGATGTGAGCTACCTCCAAGAAGCTTTTGTTGATGCAACTCTTCAACCACCAACTCCAAGAGGTCTTCTTGCTTGTATGTGATACCTCCAAGATGCCCAAATGCTCTGATACCACTGATGGGGGAAGTATCTCAACCCCTAAGCAACGATGAAGCGCGAATGACCTCCACAGGTATCCTTCTTTGACCTCTGCACACCAAAAATGCTCTTACTCAGAGCTTATGCAGAGAA